>CM076570.1:810514621-810689278 GCA_034641835.2 Pinus albicaulis
CATGCGCGGTTTTGCATTATTGCGCCGAGAGGCGCAATCTACAGCCCAGTATGACCCCGATGTCGGGTATGTCACGTTCTCAAAAGATAATAAATTTACTTTCTCTAATGTCGGCTAAGCATTAACCTAATCTTGAATTTTATATAACTTGAATATTTATATTATATATATTTTTTTAACTTATTAATGGGCTGAGATTAACTTTTCAAATATAACTATGTATTATTTATATAATTTGAATGAATAGTAAATTATATACATGAATTTGAATGGATCATAAATTTACCTTTAACAAAAAAAATTTCCACATTGAATTTCCAAATTAAGTAAAATTTTAAACATCTTTACTCTTTACTAAAGTCAATACCATTTCCTAAATAAAAGGAAAAGAGTTAAATCAACACAAACAATCAAAATCCAAAATCTTTTAATATTTATTTTGATTAAATATTTGTAAAATGAATCTTTAAAAAGAAAACTCATATTTTATGGATAAATTAAAATATTTAAAGACATAAATATTTCCCCATCAAAGTTGCAATATTTTAAAATTTAAATAAATATAAATATAAATAAACATGAGGTATGGTAAATAAATAAAATCTATTTTTATAGTTACTCCAGAGTTATGGTAAATAAATAAAAAATAATATGAAGCCTATGGGACTATTAGCATGGGACAAATTAATACTGATACCATGGGCCAAATACCATATTTACAAAATAATTATGGTAAATAAATAAATATAAAAGAGGTATAAAGAGGTATGATAAATAAATAAATATAAAATAGGTATAAAGAGGTATGGTAAATAAATAAATATAAAAGAGGTATAAAGAGGTAAGGTAAATAAATAACAATATATCAAATAGGATTATAAATAAAAATCTAATTATATAACAAGCCTATGGGCCAAATACCATAGTAAATAAAAGAGGCATGGTAAATAAATAAAAATATAAATAAACCATGGTAAGTAAATAAAACCTCTTTTCATATTTACTCCATAATCTGCTTTATATTTACAAATATTTACGTTCATTAGTTTACATAGCTAAGAATAAATAGAGAGAGAGAGAAGTGGAGAGAGAGTGTGTGATAATTGAGAGATGGAGAGAGTGTGTGTATGTTTAGGGGTGAGATAAAGAGACAAAGTAAGATGTAATGAAAGAAGGGGGAGAGAAGAAAAAAGAAGGAGAGAGGGAGGGATATATTAATATAGTTGGAGAGAGAGAGAGAGAGGTGGAAAGAGAGAAAAAGAAAGAAAGGGATATGGGGGAAGAGAGAGGATTAGAGAGAGAGAGAGATGGGGGCAGAAAGAGGATTTGAGGGAAAAGAAAGAGCGACGTAGGAGAGAAGGAGAGAGAGAGGAAGGATGAGAGAGAGGAGGAGAGTGATGGGGTAAGAGAGAGTATTGGAGAGAGAAGAGGAAAGTGATGGGGTAAGAGAGAGTATTGGAGAGAGAGAGAGAGAGAGAGAGAGAGAGAGAGAGAGAGAGATTAGGGAAGAGAGATGGATTTAGGAGAAAGAGAGAGAGATCAGGGAAGAGAGATGGATTTAGGAGAGAGAGAGAGAGAGGAAGGACCAGAGAGAGGACTTTAGAGAGAGGAGGAGAGAGAGATCGATAGAGAGATGGAGTTGGAGGGGGAGAGATGTAGGAAATAAGAAATATAGAGAGTGAGAAGTGGAGAGAGAGAAGGATTGACAAGGGAGAGACAAAGAGAGAGCGTGTATGTTTGGGGCTAATATAAAGAGACAAATAAGGAGATATGGAGCTAAGAGGGGGGAGAAGGAGATATAAGGAGAGAGGGAGGGATATAGTAACATAGTTGGTGGGTGAAGAGAGAGAGAGAGAGGGAGAGAGAGATGGGAGAGAAATGGAAAGAGAGGAAGGAAGAGAGACAATGTGAGAGAGTGGAGAAAGGGAGGGAAAGAGAGATGGATTTGGAGGGGGAGGGAGAGGGAGGTAAGAAGAAATACATACAGAGAAAAATGTGCAGAGAGAGAGAGAGAGTGAGTGATAAGGAATATGGAGAGAGAGGGAGAGACGACAAAAGGAGGGAAGAGAGATATTAGAAGGGGAGAGGGAGAGAAGGGGGAGAAAGAGATATAGATGGAAGGTGAAGAGAGGGAAGAAGAGAGATATGGGGAGATGAGGGGATTAACAAAGAGATTTATATATATGGAGTGCGAGAGTGTGTGTGTTTAGAGGGGTGAGATAGAGAGACAAAAAAGAAGAGATGGAGGGGGACATAGATATGGATGGAGGGTGGAGAGATGGAAGAATATTTCTCACACTAGATGGATTGATATAAGTGGAGATGGTGATTTATAGTCCTATTTGATTATTTGCACTATATGCATCAATTTTAGCGTAGATATTTATTTCTAATGATATTTGATTACTTGCACTAGATGCATTGATCTCATTGTAGGTGGTGATTTCTAATACAATTTGATTTCTTGCACTAAATTTGTTTATTTCTATTTAGATGTTGATTTATAATTATACTTGATTACTTGCACTAGATGAATTGATTTCAATGTAGATGATTTCTAATACTATTTGATTTTTTGCACTAAATGCATTGAATTTAGTGTAGATGGTGATTTCTAATCCTATTTGATTTCTTTGAGTAAATGCATTGACTTCAGTGTAGATGTTGACTTCTAGAGAGAGAGAGAGTGAGTGATCATGAATATGGAGAGAGAGGGAGAGAGGACAAAAGTAGGAAAGAGAGATATTAGTGGGGGAGAGGGAGAGAACGGGAAGATAGAGATATAGATGGAAGGTGAAGAGAGGGAAGAAGAGAGAGATGAGGAGAGGGGGTGATTGACAAAGAGAAATATATATATGGAGTGCAAGAGCATGTGTGTTTAGGGGGGTGAGATAGAGAGACAAAAAACAACAGATGGAGGGGAATATATATATGAATGGAGGGTGGAGAGAGGGGAGAATATTTCTTGCACTAGATGGATTAATTTAACTGGAGATGGTGATTTATAATCCTATTTGATTATTTGCACTAGATGCATCGATTTTAGTGTAGATATTCATTTCTAATGATATTTGATTACTTGCACTAGATGCATTGATTTCAGTGTAGGTGGTGATTTCTAATACTATTCGATTGCTTGCACTGGATGTGTTGATTTCAATTTAGACATCGATTTATAATTATATTTGATTGCTTGCACTAGATGCATTTATTTCAATGTAGATTATTTCTAATCCTATTTGATTTTTTTCACTAAATGCATTGACTTCAGTGTACATGGCGATTTCTAATCCTATTTGATTCTTTGAGTAAATGCATTGATCTCAGTGTAGAAGTTGGTTTCTAATCTTATTTGATTGCTTGCATTAGGTACATTGATTTCAATGTAGAAGTTATTTTCTAATATTATTTGATTGCTTGCATTAAATGCATTGATTTCAATGTGTATGTTGATTTATGATTTGATGTAATTGGATATATGACAGTACATTAATTTTAAAGTGATTGGATTAACAATATGCATTGATTTTAGTGTAAGCACAAAACGTTATTGACAATGTACATTGATTTTTGTGTTATAGTAATTTAACCTATTAATATTGGAGATCAAGAGAGACAAGGTATCATGTTTACTACAACAGCTCGAGCTAAAGATTTAAATGGTTTATCATTTAAATTTTCTTTTTCATATAATAGATATGAAAATATAACAAAACTAACAAGGGTGGCAATAAGAATAGTGGAAGAAAATAGTTTGAGATTGATCACAATGAAGACTATTTGTAACATGAGTACATTATTATTATTCACATTTTCTATCTTTCAACACTATTATTGTCACTTTGCATAAAAAAAAATTATTTCATCATTTTTCATCATTATAGTTATTAACAATATTTATCATCTCAACTAACTAAGGTAAGTAAGAAAATTTAAAATTAAAATGACCAAGTTAATCTTAGAAATATTTGGCATATTTAAAATGATTATATTAATATTTGATATATTTACATATTATTGATAAAATTAATCATATCTTCCATAGATTTTACTTGGCAGCACAGGACTGAAACCAACCTAGAACATCTTAACACCGGATCTATCAAGCGCCAAGAGGGATCAAATCTCTCAACATGCAAATCTTTCCTTAAGTTTTGCACTCAAAAAAGAGGTTTGCACCTCGAGAGATTTGATCCCTGTTGGCGCTTGATAGATCCGGAGTTAAGATGGATCTAGGCTGGTGGAAAAAGTGTGTATACGCAATTGTGACCAAGGAAACTCACGTATACGTGGGTTCCTTTGGAAAATACAGGAGGTATACACGATTGAGCAAAGAATAAGTTGCATATGAAAATAGAAATAAGGAAAAATAAAAAATTCAAGCTTGATCAAGGGACTAGCTCTTCTGTCTGATTTAAAAAAGAATTACTAGACTGTAAAAGGTGATAAACCTATCAGGGAACCTACAAGACAGATACAAAAACCCGAACTAGGAATTACACGAATGTAATACCGAGTGGAGTGTTGGTTTTTTTATGGGCAATGTTACCCTAAGGTATTGGGTTGATAAACCTTCAAAGATTAGGGGTATGTCATCATAAGAAGGACTCAATTAACCAAATTTTATGCTCTAAAATAGAAACTAGGGATTGTAGATCTTACTTGTTTATCCTTCTGTTGTAGTAGATCATGCGGGGTTCAAACCCCCTGCAACACATTGTTCTCTAGAACCTACAAACCAACAAAGAACAAACACAAAAACCTAGTTATACAGCATATATAAGCTCTAGATGTTAGCAAAATCATGCATAATCTCACAAAAGTAACCATAAATGAACTATTTAAGATCATTAAAAATGTATAAGAGATAAATGACGCGTGAACATCAAGAAAAAGATGACACTTCTTTTATTAATGACATGTACATTAAAAAAATGTGGAGAGAATCACCTAAAATCTGCCACCACCTTAAGCATACCATCCTCTGGATCTATCCAGCCCTAGCCTCCAAAAAATTCTTCCAAGAATAGTGCACAATGGATGTCACATAGGATGAGTGAACGTCTCAAGGAAACAAGGGTTTTCTGAAAACGTCTAGGAAGTGCAGGAGCCACAGGGAATATATCAAACTTGGATAGGTCTATAACAGAGTATAATATCTATAATTCTCTCTCTTCCTCCCTTAGGCCATTCTCTTGAGGGGTTTTTATACTCCCTCAAGTTAATTTTTTTAGTTGGGGAATAGTTAGGCCATAGGCTCGGGTAGTTAAGTTATAGGAACAACCGTAAACCCTGCCTCAAAAGTATGGAAATTTTATATTTTTTAATGTTTTAAATAGCATACGCGGTTCTCTATGTATGGAATCGCGTGTATATGCCGAAAAGTCTGGGAAAAGTCGCGTATGGGTTTTAAGAAACTGTTTTTTAGAGAAATCTGACCAAGTATGAATGGAAGGGTTGCCCAAGGCCAATGCATAAGTCATCAAGTATATAATGGTGATAAATGATGTTATAACAAGGAGGATAACTAAGTCGTAATATGAAATCAGACCCATTCATTGTCAAAGTGGATATAACAATAGAGAAGAGTGGGGGAAATAGGATACAATAAGCATAACAGAAGTAGAGGTAATAACAAGAGAAGAGGAGGATGGAAGAAGATGTGAAGTGGTAGCAGGAAGAATAAAAAATCCAAAGAGTAGTAGAATAAGAAGAAACATAAAGACAAGTCGAGGAGCGAGAAAAAAACTGACAATTAGACGAGGAAAGAAAACATATGCAGGACAGGTAGCTCACTCAAGAGATTGATTATGTGATTGAGATTGAAAACATGGAAGTGGTACCAGAGTCACATAATCAAGATGTTGACGTAATGTCAGGCACTCAACAAGTCACTACTCAGTCTCCCCCTCCTCTAGTAGTAGAAAAAGCTCCAAGTGAGGAAGAGAAATTTGTTCTTATTGATGATTTTTTGGTCATGAAAACATACAATATGATGATGAACTTCAAAAAAATATTGTACAAGAATAGAAAAAGAATTTTCTGGATGACCTCGCATATCTTGAATTCATCAAAGAAAGGGTTATTGTGAAATACACCAACAGAAATACAATTGTCATTGCCACAAACAACTTGGCCTTCACAGGTGTAGAAAAGTCTAACATAGATTATTTGACGGCTGTGAAAAAAATAATTGGAAAAGAACTTTCAGGCTATGAGACAAGAGTTGAAAAAATATGCACAGAGATCAAGAATATAGTCCCTGCACATGTCTATCTAGAAGAAATGAAGGTAATGATACTTGGGAAATTCCATGAAGAATATTTATGAGGAGCTTGTTATCGTGCATAAAGTAGTCTTCCACTTGCATGACTTATAACAAAAGTGTAAATATTTTTTCAAAATTTTCAAGGTCTTTCAAACAACTATTGCTTCCTTGCATGAATGGTCAATGTGACACAAAGGGGAACCAGTTGATTTGGGTAAGAAAAAAAATCAACAAGAATAGTTGGAGAAATCAAGATGTCTATGTTGATCCAAAATAATAAACAACTCGCCTTATTCATTACTAGAATTCAGGCCTCATATGCATGATTGTACAACAACATGGATTCATTGGTGAAATCACACAAGACCCCATTAGTTTTTCCAATCATTGAAGCCAAACACAATAACAAGGTTAGGAAATAAATTTAAGTATACTTGGAGAAACTTATATAAACTGACACCAATGAAGATCTATAGGTGAACAGATAGAACATGGAGAAGTACATTGGTAGTCTTTCCAAGTAAACACAATGTTTCTCCTGCTCCAGAAGGAAACAAAAAATAGTTCCAGATCATTGTACCTAGATGCCATGGATGTTAGATTCTACTTCTAGCCATACACCATTGCACCACTTGGGGATGTCATTGCACAATACCAATCTTTGCACCGTTACGTGACAGAGAAACATCAAGTGGAATTTTCTGAGCTAGAGTTTCCCCAAACTCAAGCTTCATATGTTTTGTCTTATTAGGTTATCTAGTTCGCTCTACATGATTTTTTCCTATATGACTAGGAGTGTATTGTAATATTATTTTTTAATTAATTTGTAAGTGGAATTCCAAGTGTCAACTGTGGAATATGAAGAGTCACGTTGTAATGAAATGAAGAGTCATCTTATAAATAAGTTAAAGAGTCATGAGGGGAGTCCAAGATATAAAAGGGAGATGAAGGGTCACCCCATTTGTTATAAATATGTCCTCATAACTCATGTAAATGGATTTTGGGAGCCAGGATTTTGGCTAAGATTAGGCTTAGAACCAGGAGCTTGGGATTTGTTGAGAGCCTTGGCTACTCCATAGCATAGAGGGAATAACTAGTGGTTTGTTAAGAGCCTTAGATTCCTTAAGAGCTTTGGCTGTTGTTATATTTATTTGGAGGAGAAATTGTATACTTCATGTTCCAGAATTGGGGCTAGTGGTTTGTCAATGTTATATGTATGCTTGGAACTTTCACTTTAATAAATCTCAGTACTGGAACATTTTTGTGCATGTGTTTTCAATATAGTAGGATATTTCTTGTTGTATTTGTAATGGTATTTTTTAAATTACTCTAAGGGTTATGACATATTTAGTTTACATTGTTATGCATCTTTTTGAATGTGTGTTTTTATATATTTATGTCACGGTTAACTTGTGAAATATTTTGTAGGCTACATTGTGATGTATTTATTCTCTTCTGTTCCTTTTAACTTGCATACTATTACAAGATTCTAAGGGTTTCACTCATTTTCTCCTCTTCATGTTAGAACCTTTCATGCAATACACTTGACCCTCTACAAATTCATACACTTGTTTGCACCATAGTTACACATACACCACTCTATGTATTATTGCAGCCAAGGCACATCATTGTTAGAAAATTGTATATTACAAAGCAATGAAACACATTAAATATGTGGAAACACAAAAATAGAAAACATATAAACAAGAGAGACACAAATATATTTGGTCCTCCAAATTTGGGCTATGTCCACCCCAAATAGCCAATCCTTCCTTTTTATTATCTAGTAAAATGAAGAGACACAACCTACAATAGATTCGTTGTAATATTCTCTTCTCTCTGACACAGACCCCCTTGCTATTTATCACTCTCAGAATACACATACAATGGAAAATCACAATACAATACCCTCATAACAGAGAGGGGTTACCTTCAAGGGTAAAAAACCCTAAATTAAATCAAATTCTATCATCAGCTCATCTGCCTAATAAACGGCCCAGATTGACTAGAAATTACAATATTTTACAAGGCAATTTTACATCTTTTTTTAGCTTCGGGGGTACTGCCCCCGAAACCCCCCACCAGGGGGGGGGGGGGGGGGGGCTCCATAAAGCCGCAGTCGCCCACCATAGTACCCCAGGAAACGTTCAAAAAACGAGCGGCTTTTCCTCCCCGTTAAGAATAGGGGTCCAACACTGTGATACATCTAAATAAAGAAGATAATCAGGCTCCACACTCAACAATCATAAACCCACCGCTTGAGTAGCTAGGTCATATTCCAGATGAGGCTCCTAAACCAAACAACGTGAGGTATAATTCGGACTTCATATCAGGGAGACCCCCTTAATTTTTGCAGGTGCAACACCGTCAACATTTCAAGAGCTAGAATAGGGCCAGATGACAAGCTAAGGTCATGAATTATGTTTCAAACTTTCAGTGTATTTAATGGGTTCTTCCCAATTTTTAACCCTCACATGTTTTTCCACAAACAAAAATCTGAAATTTCCCATGGAAATCATTAATGACTTGTCACATATTAAATTTTATGGTGAGGGTGGAACAACCATTTTTTAGCACATAGCTCACTTCCACGAATTTTGATCAAAACACAACATTCATTCAGAGGATGTTGCTTGTAGGATGTTCTTTCTAACATTTTAAGCACGTCTAAAGGAATGGTATTACACATTGTTGATTGCATCCATACACTTTTTTGAACATGTTGTCAAATACTTCTACCGTGCCTTTGACATGTATGATTACAATTTTTTTTCAACAAAATCCTATGTTTATGAAGAGCACATGATGAATCGCTTAATGATTTTTATGATGGCTTCATTAATTTATATTTTGAATTTTATGAAGATGATATTGATTGGAATTAAATGAAAGAGAAGTTTGAATTTATTTTTCACATTTCCATGAATCCAAAAGAATATGAATCTTTCAAAAGTATCCCTACATACACTGGTATCAGAGCTTCTAAATCTATGATGATGGAAGTTGTTGTTCCAAGAGAATCTTCATCTTCGCCTCATCTAACAACTCCATTTACTCAAGGAGAGATTGGGTAACTTGCAAATTAATTTTTTGATTTAATGCCATCTTCTCCAACCCCACATATTTCAAATTTAAACGCAAGTTATGATCATCACTCTAATATTTCTGATGATGTTCTTTCTTTGCATCCTCCATCCATCGAATCCTTTGGTCCTCTTGATTTCCATGTGTTATATGTTGCAACTATTTATTTTTATATTCATGAGAATCAAACTTAGGATGGATTTGGTGTTGATGAGCCAATTTGCAATGTACTTTTCAATGATTATGTGTGGGATTATTTTTCTGAAGAAGAAATTGTGATGAAAGTTAATTTTTCTCCTTCGTCGCCTCTCCCTTATTAGCCTGAAATTTTTCGTGATTCTATCATTAATGGTTAATCTTTCGAAGAATTAGCTTCTGATGTTGTTAACTCTGATCATAATTAGAACCCGTGGAGTGTCATTTTTACATCCTAACATGCAAAGGAGGAATATTTATTCCCATATCTTTCCAATCTGTCATCTAATCATTATCAAGACACATAGGATGGAATTTTTTGTTTTCAATCTTCCCCTCTTTACCATTCACCAGATCATGAGGATGCCTCTCTTTTCAATCTTGAGCTTTCCGATTGTGGTTTTCGTGATCTATTAATCGATTCATTTGGTCACAACTCTCATTTTTACGTTGTTGATATTTCTAAGCCACCAGTTTTTAATGATATACCTTATGATGTCTTAGAACTACCACAAGCAATCGACGCACTTTAACCTACTTTGATGGTTATGGTAGGTTCTCATGGTCTCGATGTATGTTTAAATTATGATCATAATATTCCTATACATTTCAAAGATCCTCATCACTTGGTAACATGAATTGAAAATATATGTTCAAAATCTTTGCATCCATCATTAGTTTCACATGATCCAATTACTCAATCATTGGAGGAATCATATATGGAAAGCTCTGTTGTGAACCGCACATTTTTGTCTTTCCTCATGTTTACCAAATTTGGAATTTTGAAATATTTTCTTTACATGTCTTGTTGTTGCAATGTGCAGAAACACCAACATCCGTCTGTAAAATGTCTTGCATGTGATTTTATGTTGTATTTTTCGGTGAGGGTTTTCAAACTTTGAATGTTGCAGCATGTATCGCTCTATAATTCTTCTTTGTTGTTGTGCTTGAATATATTTATTTATATGGATTCTTTCGCCTCCATAGGTCAACCAATGTGTCGGTGGTTACACTAGAAGTTTCATTATACACGAGTTTGTCCTATCTTTGGCTAGGTTAGGAGTAGGATTAATTTGTTTGATTGTTTTCTTATTTTTTCTTACTTTCCTTCCTACCCCTTTTCCTTCATTTTCTTTCAGTTGTAGGATATATTCCGCATGAGACCCTGTTTGGTTTCAAAATTAAGTAGGGTGGAGTTTTAAAGGAACTTGTGCTATTGTCAATGTTTGGTTATCTGTTTATTCCTTCTCTTTGGATGGATTTTTCACCTTTATTCAATGATATCCCGATGGAAAATAGGTTCTTTCTCTAAGGAAAACATAACATAATCTTGATGCTTAAATATATAACTAGCACCACCTACTCTAATCGGTTTATTTAACTGTTTAGTTCTGTCTTTTAAACAAATTTGAGTAGAGTAAGGAGGGGAGGAAAATTTAACAGTTTAACTATATTTCTGAGTTGTATAAAATTACTTCTCTGAAGGGACAACAGACTCTCCTCTCAATAAGTCGAGATCCATAGTCCACCTCATGAAATTGATAAGTTCCTATGCATAATTCTATAAAAAAAAATGATAAAAAAAATAAAGGGGAAATAATAGAAAGGCTTCATGCACAAGGAGGTGAAGCAAGAAACTTTATCAGGGTACTATCCAGGCTTGCTTGTAGCATAGCAATGTTTCTATCCCCAAAGTGAGAAACACCAGAGACATAAAATAAGTCTATAACAATCATGTTTCACTTGTATATCTATATACTAAATGTCCCTAATCGAAAAAACTGAGTTTGACATGTCTTTGTTGTATGTCGCTGAAGAAGCGAATGATAGGGACTCTATCTTTAACTTAGGCTAGTAAATACTCTATGGAAATCAATGAAATGACCAATACTTATTGAAGTTTTATAGTTGTTTTGAATGAGTTAATATCCATACAAAGAGCTAGAGTTCTACCAGTTTGTCGCCAAGTGTTCTAGATGTTGTAGCTACCCTCCAAACATTTTCCCATGACTTAATTTTTGGGTCTCCCTTCTATCCATAGGAACTAATATTTCATTGACTTGAAGTATTTATGCTATGATCTAGACTTATATTTTTCTTTTGTGATTGTGTTTTCTTATTTTTATATCTATCTAAACATTTTAAATCACAAGCAAACTTTTTCCTTAACCTTGCAGCATTGTTGGGCTTGCCTCCAGAAACTACAAAATCTAGGAGGGAAAGTCAACCTTGATGATGGAAAATATGAAATACAGAGTAGCAGCTCAACCTTGAGCTTCTAAAATGCATATTTCTAAATTGTATCCTACCATTAAGCTCATAAACTACTCAAATACCTCATTGAGCTCAGAAGATGCTTAATACATTGAGTTGAGAAGTTTCCCAACCCTTGGGATATGCAAAATATTTCTTGGCATTGCGAATAGAAATACTCCACAAAAGTAAAAAAATAAAAATTCATCCCTATAAAATAGGGATTCATTATTAGTTTACTAAAGGATGGCACAATTGATATTTTTAGATTATCTGCCAAGTGTCGATTTTTGCTTGATTTTAGGCATGTGCATCATGAACCCTAGCCAGCCTATCTATATAATGGATGCTCCTAGAGCTCATTTTCACATTAGATCTTGGAGAACTAGCATTCTTGACCAGATAAGGAGCATTTGGTGGAGTTTGCGGTGCTTTTCTTGGTGATTTTTGCTTTCATCGTCTTTTGTCGATTTTTCTGTCGCTTTTTGTTGTTTCACTGCTTTGAATGTTTTTTTACTTGTTTATTTTCATGGTTGATGGAATTTTAACTTATATTAGCTTGTAAAAGTGTTGGTTTGGTCTGTCATTTTCATTTTACAACTGTCACATCAGTTTTCTTGTTTTTTCCTCTCTGTAGTCCTTGTTTGGGTGACTCTCCATGCATGTTAGTTTTTCCTTTCACATGTTGATATTATGCACTTTATTCGCACTGACATATATATCTCTAGTTAGAGCTACACTTTAACTTGCACAGTCACTCAGATCTTCTAGTTTGCCACACCCTTACCAAGTAAATCTTCCCATCCCTTGGCTAATGTTTCCTTTGCCCAGCTGGGCATTGCACAAGTCTAAGGCTCAATATTGATGTTTGGCCTCTAAGACTGTGCAATGCATAGTACCAGAATAGCCTAACTTCACAATGTAGAGCTCCAAGGATCAATTGCAACTATTTTCCACTAAGACTGTGCAATGTGGAGTCTCTCTCCCAGGCTGCCCAAGATGGACTGCACAATGTGCAGTTTCTAGCCTCAAGCTCCCCTACTGGATGTTGAGACTGCATAATTCATATTTAAGGCATCCGACCTCCCTCCTTCACCTTAATAATTGTGCAATATACCTTGTCAGCCATGTGGTTTTTTTTGTGATCATGATTTGTGAGTTGACTTGTTGGAGCTAATTTATCTTTCCCATGAGTGTATTTTCCTCCTACAGGAATTGCAGTCGCTGAGAAATTTTATTCATTAGTCACTATAATCATGGAACGCAAGAGAAATTCATCAAAGGGTACCACTGAGAGAAGTATCGAAGAGGGATTTAAGAGTATGCTAGTTGTTCATAGATAATGAATCAAATATCACATGGTATAGGTGAATGGATAATTCTTAGAAAGAAGCCTCAAAGCAGACCTATAAAACTGGTAGGTGTATATCAATGTTCAAAGGACAACATTACATAAGGTTGCATGCAGCTACCCAAAATTCCCATGTGTAGACATTGTCATCTGGATATTCTCTCACACTGATTCAAAGACAATGACTCTAAATAGTTCTAGTAGACAAATGCTTTCTTTGTTTCTGGCACTATATAATCATCTCATGTATCATTTTTCATAGCGAGAATCACTTATGGATTATTATTTCTATGTGACCACTAGCTACCTGAGTACAAAGGATATTGTCAAAGGTTGGGTGAGAGAGCTAGAAAAAATTCATTAGACACCCATGAACACTTAGAATAAAAAGTCTCTCAAGAGGGACTATTACATCATAATATTTTTATGTTTTATAATATATGATCAAAAAAGCACTAAAATCTTTCCTAAAGGGTGGGAATTCTTACTAAACGAGCTTGTGAATGAAGGAAAACCACTTAATTGGTAATATTTGTTGGATCAAAAACTAAATATCCATGTAACCAATTCTATGAATCCTCCCAAGGGAAATAAAGACATATTTTACATGTCTTTATATATACTAGATGTAATATGTGCTCACAATTCATTCCCTGGCATGATTGAACTTCGGCACCATGAGAGTCCGTTGTGCACATTCACTGGAAGTTGGTTTCATAGAGAAACCATAGAGGAGTAATGGATAGGTTTAATGATTACTTCATCATTCAATTGTATAATTCCATCTTTTAGGAAGAACCACCTTGCATGTAACTTGGGGCAATGGAAGTAGTGTCAAAGATATCATATTCATTTTCATCACTAGATGGTACTTTCCTATAGATGTTTGGTGGACATAAATTTATACATATTTTACCGAGATATTTCACTGATAATTTATTCATGCAAGAAGTTGTGTATCATATATCCATACTATTTTCAACAAATTTTCACAAGAAAAAGAAACCACCTTTGCATGTTATTCATTTTTAGATAAAATTATACGAGATTAAGAAATTGAAAATATCGTATACCTAAGGTAAGGAAATAGAGAAATTCACATTCGATATTTTGGACTTCAATATTTACGATCCTCAAAATATTTTTAGAGAGCACTATGAGAGGATTCATTTCTAGTGGTTAAGCGGAATATTCTATAAGCTTGAGGAGGAAGAATGAAAGAACTATTAAAATGCCGCCAAGTACCATAAATGACTGAACTTTATAGGAACATCACAGGATACTTCATCGAAAGAAGTCACTCTAGAGGAAGTACCAACAAAAGAGTGCAATCCAGCATGTGAAAAGGGTAAGAGGAAGGTTGTATATAGTACAGGTGGGGAACCAAGCTGCAAGATGAAATTAGTCCCAATCATTCTCAAAGCATCTATAACAACAAAGAAGAGGAGGAAACATAGGATACAAGAAGAAAATAAAAACGAGAGGGAAGAACAAGAGAAAAGGAGGATGGAAGAAGAAGATAAGTAGAAGCAAGAAGAATAATAAAGGAAAATATAAGAAGAAGAAGAATTAACAAAAAGATAAACCAAAGAGGGATAACAAAACTGATAATTAGAGGAGAAGATAAAAGAAATACGAGACAAGCAACTCACTCAGGAGATTTATGACGTGAGTGATATTCAAGATATGGATGTGGAATCAGAGCCACATAATCAAGATGTTCACCTGATGTCATGCACTGATCATGTCACTATTTAGTCTCACCCTCCTCCTGCAGTAGAGAAAAATACAAACGAGGAAGATGGTTTTTCTCCTCTTGATGACGGTATGGTCATGGACACCTACAATCTAAATTACAGTAAACTTCATAAAAATATTGTACAAGCATGGAAGAAACATTTTCTCGATGACCTCGCATCTCCTGCATTAATCAAATAAAGGGTGATTGTGACAGACACCAAAATTTATTCAAATGTCATTGCTGAAACCAAATTCACCTTCATAGGTGTAGCAAAGTCAAACACAGAGTATTTGATGGCCAAGAAAAAAAATAGCAAAGAACTTGTAGGATGAGAGACAAGAAGTTTAACATCTCCGCGTATAGATCTAGAATACAGTCTCCATGGAGGTATATCTAGAAGAACTGAAGGCAACAATACTTAATGAAGTATCGACATTAGGAGAGTCTACCACATGTAATATTTACGAGGAGCTTGTTAACATGCATAACCGATTTTTCCACTAGCATGGCTTGTAGTAGAAGTGTAAATATTTTTCAAAACTCCCAAGGCTATGAAAACAACTATTGCAACCATGCATGAATGGTCAATGCTATACAACGAGGCACCTCTTGATTTGGGTAAGGAAATAAAGAAACATGTAGAGTTGGAGGAAGAAATATTTCAAATTTTGATCCACAATCACAAATATCTCACCTCATTCATTTCTAGCATTTAGGCCTCATATGAACGATTGTACCAAAATGTGGATTTATTGGTGAAATCACATAGGATCCCATCTGTTGGCTCACTCACAGAAGCCAAGCCCCAGAACTACTTTAGGTAATATATTTAAGAATACTTAGAGAAGATTAGACATATTACCAACAAGGAATATCTAGAGTTGAATATATAGAACATGAATAAGTACATTGGTGGAAGTAAACACAATGTTGCTCATGCTCCAGAAGGAAACTAAAATTGGTTCCAAATCATTGCACTAGATGTCATGGAGGCTACAATACAATTCCAACTAGACACCATCACATAATTGGGGGATGTAATTTCATATTACCAATCTTGGAATCGTTGCATGATTGAGAAACATCATATGGAATTTGCTAAGGTGGAGTTGCCCCAAACTCAGGCTTGATCTGTTTTTTGTTATTAAGTTGTCTAGTTGGCTCTACCAATTTTTTTCCTATATTGATACAAGTGTATTGTAATATTATTTTATAATTAATTTGTAAGTGGAATTACAAGTGTCAACTATGGAATATGAATATTCCTGTTTTAATGAAATGGAGAGTCATGTTGTAAATAAGTTGAAGAGTCACGAGGGGAGTCCAAGAGTCACAAAGGGAGCTGAAGAGTCACCCCTTTTGTTATAAATATGTCCCCATAACTCATGTAAATGGATTTTGGGAGCCACGTTTTTGCTAGGATTAGGCTTAGAATCATGAGATTGGGATATTTTGAGAGCCTTGGCTTCTCCATAGCATAGAGGGGGTATCTCTCTTTGGAGGAGGAGGTGTATACTTCATGTTCCACTATTGGGGCTAGTTATTTTTCAGTGGTATATGTATGCTTGTAACTTTCACTTTAATAAAGCTCAGAAATGAGACTTTTTGATGCATATGTTGTGCATATATTAGGACCATTCTTGTTGTATTTGCAATGTATTGTTTTTAAATTATGCTAATTCTTATGAACTATTTCATTTGCATTAGTATGAATCTTTTTGAATGGGTAGTGTTGTATATTTTCTTTATGGTCAACTTCTAAACTATTTTGCAAGCTATATTGTGATGTCTTTATTCTCATATATTCCTTATAAGTTGCATACTATTATAGGGTTCTAAGGGGATCGCTCATTTTCTCCTCTTTGTGTTAGAACCTTTAATCCAATACAATTGACCTCCGCAAAGTCCTAGACTTGTGCCCAACAAAGTTACACATACACCAGTCTATGCGTTAGGTAGCCAATGTGCATCATAAACCCATTTATTTGGGTACCATGCCATATTCCAAATGGGTCTCTTACACCAAATGGTGTAAGGTCTAATTGGGACGTCATATCAAGGAGACACCAGAAATGGTTGTAGGTCCAACACCATCAACAAAATCTTAGATAAAGCCGACTGACTCTATCATAGAAATTTGATAAACATAATTTTATCACAATCACTTTTAAATTCATTAATTTAATGTTTTGAATGACCTTATAGGAAAACAAAATAGCGTCATGATTCTACCAACCAATTATTAAATTGAGTTTCTCCACCAAAACTTTCCTTTACAAAAAATAATTAACCTCTATTTACAATGATATTTGTAAATGAATTTGCATAAAGACATTGGATAAAAACACTCAAAGGAGAATTGATTATTTAATTTCACAATAAAATAAAAAAAATCTGTATCAGTTGATTCTAATACCTTGTAAATAATATTGCATCATATAACACCTGATCACAAACATTTTCAAATAATTATATGAATCCAAAAAAAATTCCACAATACAATGATCCAAACATAGATGTTTATCCATTATAAGATTATACATACTGGATTATAATTCCTCTAGAGACACCTCCATTAATAGTATATTATATTTTTCCGATAAAACATTATGGAATGACCATGTTAATTTGATAACCTATACAATTGAAATATTATCCTTAAGCTTAAAGAGATTATAAAAATGTGCCACCATTGCATCAAATAACTCTTCAAATTTGTTCAGTTTTTGTATATGTTGCTTAAAAATATTCCATATAGTATTAGTAATTATCATTTCCATTGCAAAGTAATTAAAAAATTAAAGTTCATGACACCTTTTTCCAATGAAAGTTCCCTATTTCGTGACCTCAAATTAGTAGCCCTTTCCTATAATTACTTGCTCCTCATTTTCTCTAAATTTATAATTTATGTTTTAGTTTCATAAGATATAAATACTATTCATATTATTTGTATATTCTAGATAGAGATTCCACCACCTCCACTAAGTTCTATTCATGTCTCTTTATTTGATTATAAGTGCCAAAAATTAGTGCCTACTTAATTATTCTTGAATTTACCTAAAACTATTAAGGAGTCAATTCCACAATAATCTCATCTTATGGTATCCAAAGTATCATAACCATTTTGGTAAAATGCTCCTACAACAGTCATACATTAAATTTGAATAGGCTTGGAGAGATATTCACTACATGCCCCACCTCGAAAAATGACTAGAAAATGATATGATTCACCTTCATACATGACCCACAACCAAACCCTAAGAGAGTCTATTATAATCCCCTTAGATACAAAGAACAAATCCAAGTGTTTTTACACCCCATTCTTGCCCGCCCACTTATTTTTTAGGTTACTTTTATATTAATCAAATTTGTATCAATCAATATACCATTAGATAATTTATGAATAATAGTTTACCAATATCTTTGCATGAGTTTTAGGACCTACTTTCATTGCTACAACACCCTCCAAAATTTTTGCCTTCACCCAAATTTTAGAGCCTACTTTTATCTTGCATACTATCATCACAAACATTAAGACTTATCACATGTTTTTGTCTAAGTGTTTTGGTTCCATTCACAAGAAAATCAAAGTGTCATAATTTTTCATGTTAAGTGTTGTAAGATGAACATAAGCCTATTTTGGAGGTTTGAAGGGGTTATATTTAGGTAAATAAGTTTATCCTACCATCTAAACATTTTTCACACTCATTTCCAAATTTTTAAGCATTGTCGCACAAGTTTCGTCATAGTTGTTGCAAAGTGTATCTTTGGTCTCACACTTTTTGTAAATCGTCGCACTGAGGGAAATTTGTTTTTCATGTGTTATAAGTGATTTATGTTGTATCATGAAGCATTCTAAGTGTGTGATCTTAGTAAATTCTGATCACTTTTCACAATAACCTCATTGATCCCATAGTTAACCAAATTCGAAAAGCTTCCCTACCAAGGAACTTAGTGTCATCCAACCCTCCTAAACTATGCATTGTGTACTATCATCCATCAAGTAGAAATCCTTCCTCTTGACACTACGAAATGTGTAGTTCCTGCCTCCTTGAACTGCGCACTACATAGTATCAGTGCTCAAGGTTGGTCCTTGAGCTCCAAAAATATGCAATAATGCCCTCCAACCAGGCTTGAAATGCACATTGAGCAGTCTAATTCCTCAAGTCCAACCCTTTCACTCCTATACTGTGAAAGTTTGCAGTCACCTAGCCTCCTTTTCCTCCTACCTCTGCACAATGGAAAAACTAAGTCATCAAGCCCTCATCATGATACCTTGATATGCCCAATTGCACAATCATCATTCCTATTCTAGGCTGAAATCTGCATTGCATAATCTCTAGGCTCCTTACCCCTGATTTCTCAGCTATGTAATTCAATGGTCATTGCGCCTCTCCCTCAAAATTCCAACTTGTTTGAGCTCAAATATCGGATTATCATGCAATGTCTTATACTAGGGTTTTTGTAGGACTGATGTCATCTTGTCATGAGTGAATTGGAGATGAAAGTACTCTAGCATACCATGAAAATATGATGTATAAGGAAATGGAGAATCGAGGACATCCTAAAATACACTTCCATATCTCAATATCCAGGTAGATCAATCATTATAAAGAAAAGGGACACAAATTTGTGACCGCGACTTGAGACCTGATATCACTAAAAACGCATCACCTCTAAGCCATATGGAGGTGTAAAAAAGATCATTCTTAGGAAGACACATAACAAGGATAAATAGTAATGACTTGAGATTTCCATGTCATCAGTTTCATGTCATGTCATTTCATGAGTCATCATAGGCTGCATAATTCTTTTGTATTATGTAAATTATTGTTCGAAAATATATTGTAAAGTGTAAGCCTAAAGGAAATGTACATAATATTAAGAGTCATGGAAATTCAAAGAGTCATAGAAAATTCAAATAATAATTAGTGTAATTAAAGAGTCACAAGGGAGGTAAAGGATCGCCCCATGGGTTATATATACACCATTGTACAAGAAAAGTACATATCACCTTGGTTCCTCTCACAAGGCATGAGAGAGACAAGCTAGTTTTTTGGGGAGCAAGTAGTGGCTCCAACGCTCCACTATTTGAGCTAATGGTGTTCATTGTATACATGCATCCTAGGAATTTTATGAAACCTGATGGCCAACATGTTCTTTGTGCATGGATTATGAATATTTGTAAGATTTTTCTGTGAATGTTTGTGATTTATGTTTTCTTTCACCTACACTAAAGTAGTTGAACTATTAAGTTATTTTAGTGCTTATAATTTTGAGAATCCAGTATAACGGTTGCAATGATCGCCACATGTTTGTGGACTATTCCACTAGATGTTATATGGAATATTATTGTTTGTGTGTGTCTCTAATAGAGTGGTAATATTGCATTCCTCTTATAGGCTCTCTTTCTTCTCTCCCTCCATATTAGAAGAACCTTGACACACCTACAATGGAACACTCACTTGGGACACTTTATTTTTGAACTAGCATCCAGATTCCTCTCTCTTGCTGATAGTTAGAGGCAAGGAAAAAAATTATGAAAATGGTAACCAAATCGTATTCTAGATGGAGATATTATCCAAAATGTTGTAAGGTCTAATTTAAACACTGTTACCGATGAAATAGGTAACCTGACCTCAAAACGGGAACTCTAGCCCAAAAAGACTCAAAAAGAATGAAAAAACACCCCAAAAACAAAAAAGGTGTATTCCAGAATGCACTTGGTTTTTTTTTAAGGTCAAATTTCAACATTTTATAAAATTATGCTAAAAACAAAATTGTTTCTTGAAAAAAGGATTGAAAAAACACCCTCAAAACAAAAACCAAGCTTGATGCTGGAATAACAAAAAAATAAAATTGTGTCATATCTTTCACATTTTTAAAAATAGAAATAACATTTTTTAATTTTTAAAATTCAAACATTAAAAAAAAACCTAGAATTTAAGAAAAAAATAAAAATAAAAAAAATAAAAAATTTAAAGCTTAAAATTTGAAAATATATAGGAATAAAAAAATAAAAATAAAAACAAAATAAAAATTTTAATTCAAACATTAAAAAAAACCTAAAATTTAAGAGAAAAAATAAAAAATAAAAATTTAAAGATTAAAATTTCAAAATATATAGAAATAATGCCCTCCCACCAGGCCTGAAATGCACATTGAGCAGTATAATTCCTCAAGTCCAACCCTTTCAATCCTATACTGTGAAAGTTTGCAGTCACCTAGCCTCCTTTTTCTCCTACCTCTGCACAATGGGAAAACTAAGTCATCAAGCCATCATCATGATACCTTGATATGCCCAATTGCACAATCATCATTCCTATTCTAGGCTGAACTCTGCATCGCATAGTCTCTAGGCTCCTTAACCCTGATTCCTCAGCTATGTAATTCAATGGTCATTGAGCCTCTCCCTCAAAATTCCACCTTGTTTGAGCTCAAATATCGGATTATCATGCAATGTCTTATACTAGGGTTTTTGTAGGACTGATGTCATCTTGTCATGAGTGAATTAGAGATGAAAGTACTCTAGCATACCATGAAAAGATGATGAATAAGGAGATGGAGAATGGAGGACATCCTAAAATACACATCCGTATCTCAATATCCAGGTAGATCAATCATTATAAAGCAAAGGGACACAAATTTGTGACCACGACTTGAGACCTCATATCACTAAAAATGCATCACCTCTAAGCCATATGGAGGTGTAAAAAAGATCATTCTTAGGAAGACACATAACAAGGATAAATAGGAATGACTTGATATTTCCATGTCATCAGTTTCATGTCATGTCATTTCATGAGTCATCATAGGCCGCATAATTCTTTTGTATTACGTAAATTATTGTTCGAAAATATATTCTAAAGTGTACGTCTAAAGGAAATGTACATAATATGAAGAGTCATGGAAATTCAAAGAGTCATAGAAAATTCAAATAATAATTAGTGTAATTAAAGAGTCACAAGGGAGGTAAAGGATCGCCCCATTGGTTATATATACACCATGGTACAAGAAAATTACATATCACCTTGGTTCCTCTCACAAGGCACGAGAGAGACAAGCTAGTTTTTTGGGGAGCAAGTAGTGGCTCCAACGCTCCACTATTTGAGCTAATGGTGTTCATTGTATACATGCATCCTAGGAATTTTATGAAACCTGATGGCCAACATGTTCTTCGTGCATGGATTATGAATATTTGTAAGATTTTTCTGTGAATGTTTGTGATTTATCTTTTCTTTCACCTACACTAAAGTAGTTGAACTATTAAGTTATTTTAGTGCGTATAATTTTGAGAATCCAGTATAACGGTTGCAATGATCGCCACATGTTTGTGGACTATTCCACTAGATGTTATATGGAATATTCTTGTTTGTGTGTGTCTCTAATAGAGTGGTAATATCACATTCCTCTTATAGGCTCTCTTTCTTCTCTCCCTCCATAGTAGAATAACCTTGACACACCTACAATGGAACACTCACCTGGAACACTTTCTTTTCAAACTAACATCTAGATTCCTCTCTCTTGCTAATAGTTAGAGGCAAGGAAAAAATTTAAGAAAATGGTGGCCAGACTGTATTCTAGATGGAGATATTATCCAAAATGGTGTAAGGTCTAATTTAAACACTGTTACCAATGAAATAGGTAACCTGACCTCAAAACGGGAACTCTAGCCCAAAAAGACTCAAAAAAAATAAAAAAACACCCCAAAAACAAAAAAAAGTGTATTCCAGAATGCACTTGGTTTTTTTTGAAGGTCAAATTTCAACATTTTATAAAATTATGCTAAAAAAAAAATTGTTTCTTGAAAAAAGGATTGGAAAAACACCCTCAAAACAAAACCAGTTGATGCTGGAATAACAAAAAAATAAAATTGTGTCATATCTTTGACATTTTTTTTTTTTTCTTAGTAAGGCTAATTCTATTAAAATAGGAAATGTATAGTACAATCAAGCTTGCATGCAAGCGAAACGGAGAAGCAAGGGAGCCATAGGTGATAGGCTATCAACCTTGCTCCTGATAGATAAACATAGAATGAGCACAAGAGATACGGGAATACAAAAAGTTGGCTCTGAGCGAAGGAAGCTACCCGGAGTGTGTGGTTACTGCCACACGACATTTTTTGCCTTTTTTCTTACTTACTTTGACCCAGCCAGTGGAGTTTGGATGATTCATAACAAGTTGTAGACTATTCTGCTCTGGCGGCGGAATATCCTTGTCAGAATCTGAAGACGTGGATACATGAGAACGTTTCTGAGAGATTGGTGGGGCAGAGGGGACTGCCGGACTGACTGAGGGAGCGTCCAATGGAGTCTCATCATTTTTCCCATCTGCTTCAAGTTCCTCCTCATCCAAACTAGAGTAATCTGTGTCATCCATAGAAGGGGGAGGGACACAGGGACTCCAGCTCTTGGATTTGGGTTTGCGATTTAGGTTCTTCTTTTTGGCAAGGAGCTGGGAACATGTACTCTGGAGGTGCCCTGTTTGGTGAAAATGTCTGCAGCGGAAGGTTGTATTTTCGTAGTCCAAGGTTTGTGTCCAGTAGAAATCTCCAATCTTAAGGTTGATCTGATCTGACAGTCCTTTGCTGATATCTATTTCTTCACATATTCTTCCATAGGTGTAAAGTCCATTTTCCTTTCTTGAGGAGTCTGTAGCTAGAAAGCGTCCTAGGGTATCTCCAATGGCTATGAAGACAGAGATATGCCATAGATGTGCCGAAAGATTCGGTAACCAGACCCAAATGGGAAGCTTGGTGATCACAACTGTAGAAGGGTCGAAGTCTGGGAACCAAGGGGTGAGGAAAAGTCCAGCTGAACCCCAGAACCAAGGCCCTCCCGTTAAGGCCTTCTGATAATCTTCACCTAAGTCAAAAACCACGATGAAGAATCCTTTTGAACATAAGAAGATCTTGCTTCTTTTAGTCCAATTGGTGTGGATCCATTGGTATAGATCTGATGTGCATGGCCATAGCCCATTAAATCTGCATATGATTGTGGATTCTGCAAAAAGCTGGCATCGTTCGTCAATCTCAGAATGAGTGAAATTGATAGTTGGAACTTCCTCTGATTTATCTACCAAAAATGGCTTTGGGGTCATAGTTGGTTGAGCTGCTTTCGAGGAGGCCTGAGGGTGGGCAGCGTCTTTGCAGACTGCGTCTTTATAAGAGAAAGAAGGGGTAGAGGAAGTCTGCCCAATAGAGCCGCCTCTTAAACGAAAAGTAGCTGTAATAGAGGCGTCCTTTTGAATGTTGTAATAAAAAAGGGGAAGGGTGTTCAGAAGTTGCTTACCTTTATATAGTAGTCTCAGGTAAACAGAGGCGATCCCTAGGCGACATTCAAGCTTTTGTAATAGATTATGCACAAGATCTGTTGGACGCACCCATTGCATTATCGTCTTGCTCGAGAGTGTGACTTGTATCTGAAAATAAAGTGCTCCCTCTGGCAAATCTGGTAGATCTGGCTGGCTCATAAAAGAAACCTGCTTTCGGGCAGCAATGGACAGATCCATGTCCAATTTCGCCAGGCTTTGACCATTGGCCAACGCAGGGCGAGGAGCATGGACGCAGTCAGTGTGTATACCTATCTTTGGAGCCTTTGCAGGTCGATGTGGCGAGATCGATGAGTAGATCCGCTGCTTGCGTACGCCCGAGAAGAGATCTATGGGGTTTTTAGGGTTGCTTCTATTTGCACATTGAGCAACTACAAGAGCGGCTTTTAAATTAAAAATATATATATTAAATTTTATTAAATTTAAAAAAAAATGTTAATATTAAAATAACAAATTAAATTTAAAAATAAAATATTGAATTTTAATAAATAAATGAATAAACAAATAAATTTTGAAATAAAAAATAAATTTTAAATATAAAGAAAAAAAAAAACATTGTTAAAATAAAAAGTTAAAAAACTCTAAAAATCAATTAAAATTGAAAAATCGAAAAAAAATAAATTTAAAAAAATATATTAAATAAAAAATAAAATAAAAAACAAATTAATTTGAAAATATTAAGTTTAATTAAAAAAAATTCTAATTTTAAATACACAATTTTAATTGAAATAAACAAAATATAAAAAATTTATGTAATTAAAAAAATAATAATAATAAAATTAAAAATTAAAAAAAAATATTAAATTCAAATAAATTTAAAAAAAATACAAAATTTACTAAATTTTAAAAAATTAAATGAAAAAACTAAACATAAAATTTAATAATAATAAAAAAAAATTATGAAAAAATTAAAAAAATATATCAATTAAATAAAAAAAAATTACAAAATTTAATAAAAATTATTAGCAAAATTGAAAAAAAAAATTTAAAACAAAAAAAATGAATAAAATTAAAAAAAAATTAAAACAAATTAAATTTCAAATATAAAACTTAAATTAAAAAAAAATAATTTTAAATTTTTTGAATTTAAAATTAAAAAAAAAAAATCAAATTAAAAAGAAAATATTAAAAATTAAAAAAAATTAGAAAAAAAAAGAATTTTTTGATCGTGGTGGCTCCGCCAATCGGCTTCTTGCCCAAGTGGTAGTGGAGGCCCGCGATAAGGAGGCCGTGGAATCGCGTTCCGGGAATTGCCATCTCGCGGCGGGAGTCCCATCCGGGAATCGCCTTCGGGCGAATTCTA
This sequence comes from Pinus albicaulis, assembly GCA_034641835.2. NCBI lineage: Eukaryota > Viridiplantae > Streptophyta > Pinopsida > Pinales > Pinaceae > Pinus > Pinus albicaulis. The sequence continues at coordinate 810,540,147 of CM076570.1, forward strand.
GGAGTCCCCGAGGCTCGGGAATCGCCCTCCCGCCGCGGAGGCCGATTCCCGGAGAATTGGCCTCCTTTGCCTCCCCGCCGCGAGAGGGCGATTCCCGGAATCGGCCTCCCACCGCGGGTGATTCCGAGAATCGGCCTCCCACCGCGGGAGGCCGATTCTGGAGCCCGCCCGCGGGTGCCCCCGTCGCCACCCGGCGGGAGGCCGGGTGGCGCCACCATGATCAAAATTCTTTTTATTTTTTATTTTTTTTAATTTTTAATATTTTTTTAATTTGATTTTTTAATTTTTTTTTTAAATTCAAAAAATTTAAATTTTTTTTAATTCAAATTTTTTATTTTAAATTTAATTTGTTTTTTTTTCAATTTTGTTTTTAAATTTAATATTTTAGATTAATTATTTTTTTAAAATTTAAAATTTATTTATTAAATTTATTAAATTTTAATTTAATTTAAATTTTTTTTAATCTTTTAGTTTATTTAGTTTTTCATTTTTAAAATTTATAAATTTTTTCATTAAAAAAAAAAACAGTAAATTTATGGATATTTTTTTTTTAATTATTTGCACGTGGTTGTTTTCTTTTTTTTTGTTTTTTAATGATAGTTTTTTTTATTTTAATTTTTTTTTTCAATTTCAAATTTTGTTTTTTTTCTTTTATTTTAAAATTTGTATAATTTTTTTTATTATTATTATTTTTTTAATTTAAATTTTTAAATTTAATTTTTTCTTTTTTGTATTTTATTTATTTTTATCTAAATTTTAATCTTGTAATTTAAATTATTTTTAAATTTTCTATTTAAATTTTTTTTTTTAATTATATGTTTTTTTTAATAACTTAGAAAAAAATGTTTTTGATGTTCTTTTTTTTTTTTTTTTGGTTAATTTTTGTTTTTTTTCTTTAAGTTATGTGTTTTTTTTCAAATTTTGTCATTACTTTTGATATAATTTTCGAATATTTTTTTTTTTTTTTTTTTTTTTTAAATTTATTTCTCTTTAAATTTTTTATTTTTACGAGTTAATTTTGTTTTTTTTACATTTTTATTGGTTTTTTTTTATTGTTTATATATATATATATATATATATATATCTAAGTTTTGTGTTTTATTACCAACATGAAGTCCCCACTCTAAAAAAAAAGGTTGATGTTGCGTCAATACGTTTCAAAATTAGCATGAAAATCACCGCTCTAAAAAAAAAAGTTGATGATGCATCAATACGTTTCAAAATTAGCGTGAAAATCACTAACATTTTAAAACAAATATTCATACTTCATAAATAAAAATAGTAGAGTGTCAAAAATGTGCTAAAAAAAAAAAGGTGATTCTGCATCACCACTTTTCAAAATCGGGTGCTTTTTATGCTACCAAAAAAAAGTAGGTAACAATGCAGTTACCTATTTCATCGGTAACAGTGTTTTTAGACCATATATTGGGTATACACCTTGAATTTTGGCAGTTACACCATCACCGAGCCTCTCCCTTGGCCTGCCACCCGGTTCCGGCTCAATCAGTGGATCATCATGCAACATCTTAGACTAGGTGTTTTTTCAGAATGATGTCATCTCATTACGGGTGAATTGGAGATGTAGGTACTCTATCATACTATGCCAGGATGATTAAGAAGGAGATGGATAAGGGAGATATGCTAGAATACACTTTTCTAGCTACGTCAAAAAATCAGTAGAAAGAAAAGGGACACCAGTTTGTGACCATAGCTCAATACCTCATATCACTAAAGAATCCTCATCTCTAAGCCATATCAAGGTGGATAGAATATCATTCTCAAGAAGGCACATAACAAGGAGAAAAAAAATGACTTGACAATTTCATGTCATCATGTAGTCCATGTTATCAATGTCATGTCATGTCATGAGTCATCATACGCCACATGATTCTTGTGGATTATGTAAATTCTTATTCTAAAATGTATTGTAATGTAAGAGTCGAAAGGACATGTATAGAATATGAAGATTCATGTAAAGTCAAAGAGTCATAGGGAAGTCAAACAGTCATGAGGGTAGTTAACGAGTCACAAGGGAGGTGAAGCATGACCAAATTTGTTATATATACACACTTATTATACAAGGAAAATATTTTTCATATTGGGTACCCCCACAAGGCACCAAAGAGACAAGGTAGTTCTTTGGGGGAGCAAGTACTCGCTCCAATGCTCCACTATTGGAGATAGTGGTGTTCGCTGTATACATGTTTCTTGGGAATTTTACTAAATATATGAAACCTAATGGGCATAAATTTCTTCATGCGTGGATTATTGAATATTTGTAAGACTGCTCTATGAATTTTTTTTATTCATGTTTTCTTTCACCTATACTAAAGTAGTAAAACTACTTCGGTTATTTTATAACTTATCATATTGATAATGTCTTGTAATGGTTTCAATGAATATTTGTGGACTATTCAACTGGATGTTAGATGGATCCTTCTTATTTTCATGTGTCTCTAATAGAGTGATAATATTACCTCTCTCTTGGAGGCTTACTTTCTTCTCTCCCTTTGTAGTAGAATAACCTTGATACACCTACAACCAAACTCTCACTAGGCACACATACTTGATTTTTGAAGGCACATCTCCATTCCTTTCTCTTGCTAATAGTTAGAGGCAAGGAGAGCCTTTAAGAAAATGATAATCAAGCCATATTTTTCATGGGACTCCAATCCCACATGATGTGAGGTCTAATTGGGACCACATATCCGGGAATCCCCTTGAATGTTGCTAGTTCCAGCACGGTCAACATTTATGGCATTAGAAGGAGGGCAACCAGATTTTTATGGCTGATAATGCCATCCACCTTCATCATAATTTTTTTCTTCAAGGAAACAATATACCTAACACCTCCCTTGCTAATATTCCTAAATGTGGATGATTTTCTTAGCCCAGCCATGAAACACTTGTGAAATATCTTATGATCCCATCTGAGCCACCCAACCTATAAATTGTTGCTTTGCAAAGGCTATTGGATTGATCCCTCGTTTGGATGATATTACTTATTTTCTAAAGAATAACTCAACCAAACCTACTAGGATTGTGGTCTATAGAGTTGAATATTTGTTTCTCACCACCCTTGAAGAATTAGAAGAGTCTGCAGAAAGTGATGAGAAACCATAGCAGCTTCCATATTTTAATAGGGGTGACAGAGAGACCATTGTACTCTTAGAAGATACCTTTCATGGGTTAGGCAGTGATGAAGAGGAAGAGGAATATCCCTCAGATTCTGACAAAGAGGAGGAGCACATAGATGCAGACATGGTAGACCAATATTTGGATTGGATTTCTCAGGTCCCACTTGCTCAACTAGGTGTTTTGCACAAGATGTCGAGGCATGTGAAAAAGCTGCTAACAAAATATGACCATGATAAAGTAGTGGAAGAAGAGGATCATTTTGAAAAACTATACCTACATCTGTAGATGCTTAATGTGCGCTATGATGATGTTGCATGTATAATTTTTCCTTGTACCTTATATGGAAGAGAAAATATATGCTACAATAGTATTCCTCCGAACTCAATCCAGAATTCAAATGTTTTTAAAAAATTGTATCTTGAAAATTTTTCCAATGATAAAACCCCAACCATGTTATTGAAAGTGTTGGGAAATTTGATGATGGAGTAGAAAGAAAATTTTACATATTTTAATCATAGCTTCAATTTCATATTGAAAAAAAATCCGGTAATTAAAAAATATAATGGCTCCACAACCACTGATTACCACAGTTCTGCCTTGCCAACATCCATTACATAGTTCCTGAAGAGAACCAAGAAAGAAACTTTGGCAGAAAATGATGAAGAAGCCATTGCAGTTGAAAATTATTTGTATGTGATTAGAGTCATTGTTGATGATAAACCCTCAAAAGAATCCAAAGACATGAGAAGAAGGTCCCATGCCTCCTCAATTAAGGCCAAAGATAAAGAAGCTACTTATCTTGAAAGCTTGACTTGCACCATCATGTCTCTGTCCAATGAGTTGGAAGAGTTAAAATAAAGGTCAAGTGATACCATCGTAAGTAGCAAGACCCCTAAATTCAACTTCCTAAGAAGGGATGCAAATTCTAGCAGCAACCAAGATCAACCAACCAAGTCTACAAAAAGCTCGATCGATGTGTTGAACATTGAAAGCATGGGCATCGACCAATATTTTTTGCGTCATTAAGAGTATCATTAATAAAATACATGACCACAATGGAATAACAACATGAACGCTATAGCTACACACATCACCGATATAGTACTTTCAGATTAGAAGACTTAGCGAGTGGAAGAGTAGTAATTATCTAATGCAGCTAAGGAATCTGTGAAAGTTGGATACATAGTGAATATGTTTAGTTGTGTATATGTAGCTAAAAAGAAAAAATTCAAAGAACTTCGACTGAGTGAGGAACCTTATGAAAAGAAAAAAAATTGAGATAATTTGAGAGGCCAAGCGTTGGCCTTTGAACAAGAGTTAACGAGGCATAAATTGAAAGAGAAAATGTTAAGGAATATCACACTGTTTATCAACTCAACTCAGAGCACTCAGAGAAAGTCTGGAAACACTACTACAGTGAAAAGTACTTATACGAATATAAAAAACAAGCCTACTATTCTGGAAGTATTAGATAAATTTACTCCTCCTGGCACTTCTACAGTTCCCACGACGCTTGATTATAGCATAGTCAAAGACATGAAGAAATCTCACGCTAATATTTCACTCTTCGAACTTACTAGGATCGTGAGCCAACAAGAACTCATTGTCAGAGATATTGAATACCCTACCTGAGGTAACAATTCTTCTCTGTAGAAGGGATCTGGTAAGTATTCTTGTCCCATGAAGTCAATTGTTAATGATTCCATATTATATTTAAATACACTATACCCTCCATTTTTATTGAAATTTGAAATTTTTTGTAACAATCCTGGGTTAGAAATTCATGTAATAAAAGTTAATAAAAGTAAAATAAGACCATAGGTAAGGGACACTTATTCCAAGTTGAATATGGGGAACATATCCTAGTGGGAATCAATTATTGTGTTTATGGCTAAGGGAAAATTGCAAAGGAAATGGGTAAGGTGTTGGAAAGGAAAAAAAAAAAATTTGGAACATTATTTATGAAAATAATGGAAATTAGGAGAAAATGAAGCTGAAATGTCACATGTTTCATGTGAGGAGAAAAATGAAGGAAAATAATGGAAAATTGAAGAAATTAGAGGTCTCATCGATAAAAATTCCTAACAGCATCAGTTGGAAAGACATTGTTCAACCTTTTGGTAGTTTAGTGTTAGAATTATTCGGAGAGAGGAGAAATCACTAAGCGGAGAAAAAAATCAATCAAGCAAGGAAGGGAAAGTCTAATCAAGGAAAATTAAAGAAGGATAAGTAGAACAAACCGAAGGAAAGGATCAAGTAGCTTCAGCGGTAATACTTGCATGTAATAGGTTGCAAGTAAGATTTCCTAGCTAGTTTTCACATGCATGGTATGTGAATGTTGGTATATGGTTCTTTTTCTATCATTGGCATGGATTTTTCCTAGATTCAACAGTGGATTTTAGCTTAGCCTTTCCATTTCTGGATAGCCATTTTGTGATGGGATTGTTTTTAGTTTTGAGCTTTGGATTGGTGAGTGGCTTCAAAATTAGGGGCGAAGTTGTCTCAGGAAAATTGGCAAAGGTCTAGGAATCCCTTGAATAGTAATGGGGGGGGATACATTGTAAAGCTTAAGGGTGGATATGGTAAAATTCCACAAGGATGGTGAAGAAATTTTCAGGCATCCGAGCTGAGTTTGGTATATATATATATATATATATATATATATATATATATATATATCTTGTCAACGGTTAAGGTGTGATAACAGTATGAAGAAGGTGGACATGGTTAATCCTTCAGATTCCCTTGGTTTTATTTTGATTGTCTTATCCCATTATATCCCACATTCATGCTCGGAATATGGCACAATGATGATTGGATGAAGAGATTTCTAGCTCAGCCAATATATGGTCAGGTGGAATGTGGAAGTCCCGAAATCGTTCCATATTTTCCTATGGTGTATAAATCAAAGTTTCTCTTTATTTTGATAAGGAAATGTACTCATTATTATGTGGCTTTAATGGTTGTTCTCTTATTGTTATAGACCTGGTTATATGCTGGTTATAAGCATGGCTTTATGACAAATTTTGGTCATGTCTATTTTCAAGTTAACACTCATAACTAAATAAATAATGAATGCAATACTTTATTGATGTTAATAGAACTAATAAGAGAAGGTAGTGACCATTCTTGTTAAACCTTAGAAGAGTTTTCAGTCCCTCATGTTCAGACTTGAATTAATGACCTGTAGGTTTCATATCCCATAAATGCTAGACAAAATGTTAGTCCTAGTTAGGGATGGTCGGGTCAAGTTCTAGTTTTTGGTTTACAAGAATTATCTTCATGTATTTTATGATTTATGGAAGTTCCATAGTTTTCTATATAGAGGCCTAGTCGCAGCCTTAGAAAATAGCCTTAATTATCATATTCATAGACACAAAACTAGAAGAAAAAAGCCACAGTCACACTGATGCAAGCCTATGGGAGTAATCGGGAACCCATAGTTTCTTGTAGGCTTTGCAAAGGGAGAAATTGGGGCTCTAAGTCAGGAAAAAGGTGAGTTATCACAAGGGTTGGGTACCTCGAGGGGTTCTATTACTCTTGGAGGTATTGTGGAACCTAAGGGAAGTTAATAAGGTTTTGTTGTGTCAAATTCATTTCCTTAAAGTCATCTAGTAGGGTGATTCATATCATAGTGACCATCGTCTCATGTTTACCATGGGAAAAATAGTGAAAGTGGGTAAATGTGAGTGGGCGTGTTACATTTACAATTAAAACATGTACAATTTATTTATTGATTCTATTTTTTCTTTAAATGTAATTCCACTATCTATAACTAAGAAAATCAATTCAAAATGGGATAAGATAGATGCACAAATCATTCAACTAGACAAGACTCGTTTTCTGTGATATTGGTAAACTCATAAATGTGTTTATTCTCTTATTGTCCGATCAATGAGTTCACTAATGCATAAACATAGTAATTGTGTACATCTCGAAAGCATGTGGTGTATTGTTGAGTAGATACTGGTTCAAAAAATTACAATGGTATTTTGGTACCAACTGGTCAGATTTATGGCTTTCGTATAAGGGGGGAAATAACCAAATCCATGTAGACTAAGAACCTTACATGAAGCACATTATCACGCCCTTCGATGGGAAAAATGAACCAGTTGCTTCTGCATATCCGATCTTTGGAAATTTCTTCTTGGAAATTGACCTGGGGTGCTACCTTACTCAACCATCCCTAGTCCCACCATACAGACAGTTGTATCTCCTTTATATTCCAACTAAAACAAATGACCTTTCTACAATATATAGTAGTAATAGTACTCATGTAGGGGATATTTATTGTACATAAGATGTTTGGAATTTGTTTTTTGATAGTTCCAAGACATGGGAGGGCTTTGGATATGGTTGTGTTTTAGTAGGCCTCTAACAGAGGAAACATGTGACCTCAAGCCTCTTGGAATTTGAGTGCAATAATAACACCTCAGAATATGAGGCACTTATTCCAGGCATACAGAAGGGGATTTACCTCAATCTTGGAGTTCTTAAGTAAATAGGTGACTTAAAGATCATCATGTGGTAGGTATTTGACACTATACACTATGTGTAACCAAATTTGAAAAGTTATCAACAAGAGGTATGTTGTTTAATATCTCAATCCCAAGCTTTTAACATTGTATATGTTCCTAGAATGTATAATGTAATTTCAGATGCATTAAAAAATGTTTTTGCTAGGTTGTCACCACTTAGGGATGATTTTTCTGTTGAAATTATTTATAAACCATGTGCCCCTTATATTATCACTAATTTACATGTTTTTAATGATGACCAATAAATACTACATTTCATGGAAAACACTTATTTACTTAGAGATGTAACTATTGGAAAAGACGACCAAGAAGAAACGTTGCAATATGCATCTTGAAAAAAAAAGGAGAACCCCATGCCGAAGGGTTTGGTATCATTGGAAAATATCTATGACTTGTAGAATTATTTAAGAGGGCTATTCAATGCCAAAACCAATAGTTCAATGTTATCCCATGTAGAAATTAGTCTTGGAATGGAGAAAGATCCAAAATTTGTTAATATCAACACTTTTTGCACACCACAAGAGTAGTACTGAGATGTTGTTTGATGGAAATTTGATGAGATTAAGACCTACGACACATGAATAATCCATCATGTTATCCTGATAAAGGATGGGGCCAAGCATTTTCACCAAAAATTACAGAAGGTACATCCAATACTTGAGTCCCTGATTCATAAGGAGTTAATGAATTTTCTGGATACACAAATCATTTATAAGGTGTGACATTCAACCTAGGTATCTAATATGGTCCTAGTGAGGAAGAAATATGGGGAAATACACTTGTTCATAGATTTACAAAATCTCAATCATGCCTCGAACAAAGACAACTATCTTGTGCCCTCTATGGAAAAAACACTGCAGACAGTATGAAGGTCAAAAATGTTCTCATTTCTTAAGGTTCATTCTGGATACAACCATGTTTTGGTCTGACAGTCTGACATACTTAAGACTACTTTTCAAATGAAGTGTGGCACGTTTGCATTTACGAGAATGAAATTTGGGCTAGTTAATTCTAATTTAACCCTATAACATGTGATGGAAATAAAATTTTGCATATTCATCGATTAGAGCGTGGTGGTGCATCTTGATGATGTCATGGTATTTTCGAAGATAATATCCCATCACCTACACCACTTGAATCTAATATTTGAGCAGTGTTGAAAATACAAGATATATCTGTATAACAAGAAGATTATTTTTTTAGTTTCTAAGGGAAACGTATTGGGCCATATCAACGTGAAGAGTGGGATTAAATTGAACCCTAAAAGGTTATGAGTTCTTACATAGATTCCCTTCCCAGTGAACAAGAAATCCATGTGGTCCTTCCTAGGGAAGATTAAATTTCTTCTTAAGTTCATATCTGACTATGCACACATTTTCAAACCTATACAAGAGATGGTAAACAAGGATGTAATTTAGAGGTGGGATAAAATGGAAAAGGATACATTTTCCCATATTAAGCAAGAAATTGCATAAGCACCAACCTTGTATAACCCATACTTCAACAAATGTTTTCTTCTCTACAAATTTTCTTATCATAATTCTCTTGCTAATGTGCCAATGCAGAAAGATGATAAGAAAATTTACCAACAAATATGTTTTTGATGAGTGCCAGCCTCAAAGTACCCTAAATGAACTATCGTACCATTGGCAAGAAGGATTACATAATTTGTAAGATGGTAAAGAACTTTTTATCCTATATCGTGAATAATCACTACATTATATTTTTTTCACACCCAACATTCAGATCAAATTTTTTCCAACAAGAGATGGGTGATAGAATAGTGAAATCAATGACTGGTTTACAAGAGTATAACAAAGAATTCAAACTAGTTCACACTATCAAGGTCCATGGTTTATGTTGATTAGTAACATAAGTGGTAGATGCAATAGACTATGATCCATCCATATGGAAGCAAGAAATAGAGATGTATAACGATGAGTGAGATTCCCCCACTACTATCACAAACTCTTAGTACACAGATGTGCATGAGTATCTCGATCATGGCACCTTTCCCTATCACTTATCCACGTGGAAAAAGAGGTAATTAATATTAAAAACTTTTTCTTACTAATTGGTGAATGGCGTGATGTTGATAAAGAACCATGATGGAGTATTTCTAAGATTCTTGGAAGCACATGATTTAGAGAAAGTGTTGAATGATTTCCACGATGGACCAATCGAGGGACACTTTTTGGTTAACACAACAGCACACAAAGTTATGCGCGCTCATTTTTATTGTCCCACATTAATCAAAGATGCTGACCTATATTCCTACAAGTGTATGGTCTGTCAGAAGTGTGTCGACCGAGGAAAAAATTCAGTCGCCACATTAAAACCTATAACAGTGGTAGAACCATTTCAACAATCGGTCCTAAATGTCATCAGTGAAACTTTTTTGCACTTGTCGAAGAAGCACCACTACATTCTCACTGTGACATATTACTTAACGCGGCTAACAAAAGAGGTTCCACTAAAACAAGTGAATGATCGAGAAGTCATCAAAATTCTCAAGAAAAATATCATTTCCATGTTTTTACTTCTGATTGCACTTTTTTTTACAGTGCAATCTAATTTTCATCATTAAGATCATATTATTTTTCATTGGAAAATGGAATTTTGTTGAAGTGTTTTATTAATTTATATCCTTATGGAAATCGTCTTGTTGAGTTTATTAATAAGAACATCATTTGTATCATGAAGAAGAAAATTTTCTATGAACAAAGGAATTCACACTCCACTTTGGTGAATTCCCTATGGGCTGATCGAGTCACGCGTAAAACTTCTATAGATATGTCTCATTACTTCCTGGTGTATGGAAAATAATTCATTTTGGCCCTAAAAGTATACTTTCCTTCTCTCCAAATTTCAGAATAATTACAATGAAAGAAATTATTATTGGTTAAGAGTAGGATAGACACCCTCTGCAAGCTATAGAAGAAAGATAAAAAGAAAAAGAAAAAATTTCTTTTCACCAAAGTCATATCAAGAGGTGGCTAGAAAATAATTCTATAGGGAAAAATAATTCAGTGTGGGTGACCTATTCTGGACGTGGGACAAAGACCACAAGGACAAAGGAAAATATGCTAAGTTACAATCCATGTGGAACAGATTGATCACTATGCATGAAAAGCTTCATCGAAACACATATTGTCTTGAATCTCTAGATAGAAATATTGACTCTCTTCTCATTAATGGCAAAGATTTAAATCAATATTTTCAGTGATGAACTGGGGTTGTGCCTTGCCCTGTGTACATAGTTTCTTTTCCTTTTTGCTTGTTTCACAGTCTTGCATTTTGTTTTTCATTCTTGTAAATAAGAATCATGTTTGAATGCTTTTCTAGGTTTATTTGTGTGTGGATGAGTTAAAAAGAGTCGTGTGAGACTACATCATCTGGCTAACCTCTAGTCCTCTATACTCGTGTTGGTTACGTATTTTGGTCAATGATGTTGTGACAAAAAAAATGATCCATCAGTAAGGATATTTTTGTGTCGAACCATGACATATGTGCCTATTCTGGAAACCTAATGCCTACTCTCGGTTCCTTAAATTTCAGTTTTTTCATGCTTATCCAATTAGTAAAGGAGGAAAAGGGGAAAAATCTAAACGAGTAAACCTAAATAAGAGGTATTTATTAGATTCTCTAAAGGAACATCCTCTTCTGCTCTAAATAATTCCACTAGTAGAAAATTATGAAATTAGTAACTAGGTGACTAAAAAGGTTATTTACCACAATTATTTCAAGTTAATTACTACTAAATTTGAACAATTGTAAGTTACCTAACTAAAAACGACTAACTTAAATGACAAATTTAGTCTAGGGATAAAATATATGACTAGATTTAAGTGACTCAACTAAAAGTGACTAACTTAAATGACTAATTTAGTCTAGGACTAAAATATATGAGTAGATAATAAGTGAAAAAATTAAAAATGATTAACGTAGATTAAAAATGATTAACGCTTTACTTGTAAGGACAAAATATCATATTTGTACTTTTTCATGTTGGATTTGACATATCTAGGTAACATATCTATGGCATAGTAAACACTCTTAAGCTTCACATGAGTACATGAATACATGAAAACCTTGATATTTAAGCTCTTTAATAAAGGCAAAAAGGGTTTACAAATTTTTATCATGGTAAAATTTGGTTCTTGATACATTTATTTCTCACACTGTTTGAACAAATTTGAAATTTTAACTACACCCTTATGAAAATCAATGCATGGGAACGTGAAATGACTTGGTTCATAAGGCTAACAATTCATTATTTTTAAGATTAGTTTGATCATTTACATGCTCGCCTCTTTGTATATGTATGATAACTTTCTAATTTCAAATTCCACATCCTAACACACATAACTAGATAGTTATCGAAGCCCAATAGTGCCACTATCGGTCCACTTTGTAAACAATTTAGACAATGCACACAATTCTTAAATATTTGATGTTGGCATATGGAATTTCCTATTCTTGAGGGGTTATTTGGAACTTACATTGATCTCTAGTCTTGATGGAAATTTTTTATAAATACATAGTTGTTAATGTTTTCACAAGCTAATGGTATTTCTCATGGCTCATTAGCTGTAATTACAAAAATTTGAATGTTACAAATATATCGTTTGGGTCACAATTGTATGGTTATAAAGTACCCAACTATAAATGGTGATAAATTGATGATAAATGGATTACATTTGAATGTTACAAATGTGTAAGTGGTCCACATTCACCTTTTTTGTCTTCATTGTCACGAGTAACAACAAAAATTTTGAGTTTTTCCCTTATTTATCATCGCCAACACATAACTCTTTTCCATCCCAAACATAGATAATACTATTGGTGTATGATTTCTTAATTGTGGAATGGTCTCTTGATGATGATAAAAAACTCTCAATATCCAATGCTCATGAATACGATGAATGAATTATCTAATTCCTTACTTGTATGGACACGATTTATGATTCGTTTTCTATTTTTATTGTGAAATTGTATATATGCTTCGCTATCATCTCATCTTATATGGTCAATTGAGCAAGTTTTATCTTTCTTTTTTCAAGTATAATTTCATTGCATGAATAAGCTTAGATGTATAATTAAACTCATTCAAAATTTATTCATAATTCATGGTTTGTTTGACTATTCACCCACTTATCCCTAGCCTTTTACTTTGAGAGTGAGTGGTGTCAAATCACTAGTCTTAGTTAAGGAACTTCCCTTGATTACTCAATGAACTAGCTTAGCTCGATCTTTAAGGATTACCCCCTTGACAATGATATCATTCTTATAGTCTAAAGAGTGATAGAAGGCCACCAAGGTGACATTTTAGGGTGGCTTGATTGACAGTTTCCTTTTAAGCATTCAGGGGGGTTAAGAATTTTTTTTCTATTACTATCTTTGAGTGGCGACATAATTTAGAAAATTTTTACAAAAAAAATAGTTTCTGTTATTTCCATCACCTAAACTACCTCCAATAAAATCATGTTCTTTTAATAAAATCTAATTTTGCTAAATAATTAATTCAATAAAATAAAATAAAAATAAGATTATTATTATTATTGTTATTTTTTGTATATATCAAAATAGACAACTATAGCAAGCTTGTACTTACATGATAGGGGATAGACTCTATCCACTACCACAATCACCTCCAAGTGTACCAATATTTCCTCACACCTGAGCTAATGGAATTTTAAACCAATAACATCATAAGAAATGACTTACCAGCCCATTCTATCATCAACTGATCTACACCATGGATAAAATTAAAATTAATATTTAATATTAAAAAATATAACAATTTTTTTTTGTTTGAAAATCAATTTTAGTTTCAAATTTGAGGAAAATGAGTAAAATAAACTATAATATTAATGTGAAAAGTGTTAATCAAAATAAAGTTAGTGTCTGAAATGTTAAAAAAATCATTTTTTATAATCCACAAGGCATAAAAATCATAAAATATTTCATTCGGCTTAAATAAAACTCTTTTGGAAGTGAGAAGAGTATAAATAAATATTTCACTAAATTATCATAAAAAGTGGGATTCTTGTGGTAAAAACCGAAATTTCGTTTATCCAAAGAAATGAACATCGGGCTCATATTGATCGAGGAGAGTCAATGTCTTATTGGCATATCCATTCTGGATATAGCCATGATAATCAAGTTGGATTTTATGTGTGATTGTTGTATTCGGTTAAAGAGAATCAAGGCTTCACTGGTAGATCCATTATTAGCACAACCAAATATCATAACACTCCATGAAATTCCATCCCTTTCAAACATCCTTTCAAACAGTTTCCATGAAAACTCAATCTCCCTAAATTTTTCATACATATATACAAGATAATTCATCACAAATACATCTGACTCAAATTGAATTCTAATTATATAATTATGAATCAGTTTTCCTTACTGCAGAGCTCCGACTTCAGAGCATGTTGATACCAGATATGTGAGATTAATGAGTGTTTCCCATTTACATAATTCTTCCAGCCATCCTTCAGCCATTTTCCCACATTTTTCCGATCCTCTATTCCGACACTTCAAGGATTCAAAGGTATTTTTTCACTCTCCTTGTTTTTCTTTCTTTCACAACTCAATTTTATTTATTTATTTTTGAGCTCATCTTCTACTTTTTATTTTCTCATTGAAATTTCAACTCTCATTGAGAAGAATTTTTTTCCATGGTATAAATGTGTGCACTGGAATTGGATCAATCAATGGGGAAAAATGATTAAACTATAGAGGCAGTAAATTTGTTGTTTTGGGTGCTTTGGTGGTACACCCTAGGGGATATAGATCATATATCCTTCCTTGATAATTGCAATTGTTTTACAACTTAGAAATTTTTATGCTATGGTAGTACCAATCCAAATGTTTGTGGTGTCACTAGATTTTTGGTGGATCTTTGTGTTTGGTTCCCCTGAAAGCGCGACATCTCAACCACCCGAGTGATTTCATATTCTATCGAGTAGTGAGAATCGAGCTTCTCCAAGCATGGACACAACTTCACATTTGAGGGTACTGGATCATTTCGTTGGAAATATGCAGGAGAATGATTTTCTTTGAGAAATAAATCTAAGACAATTTATATCCGATTCGGGACCATAAAGTTTTGGCGATGGATGATGCCTCAAGGCCAAAGAAAAATCCCTTAGGGAGGAAAATCAACACTACAGAGTTTAAAATACATGATAATCTAGAGGATATGTGGATTTTGATAAGTCAGAAGGTTTATGATGTAACTAAATGGTTGGAAAATAATCCTGGAGGGGATATGCCTCTGTTAAATATTGCAGGTCAGGATGTGACATATGCATCCATTACCTGTCATCTAGGCTCTGCCTGGATTTATCTAGATCATTTAATGATTGGCCTTCATGAAGATTATAATTTTTTTGATATTTATAAGGATTATCGTAAGATTTTCGGGGATTTGAAGAAGGTTGGGTTGTTTAAGGGGCCATTTTGAATTTATTTTTTGATAGGTTTATGAATGATGGAAATGTTGGTTTTATGTGTAGTGGGTATGATATTTTATGAATGGTTTTGGCTTCATGCTGCAAGTGGGATTTTTTTGGGGGTGGTGTGGATTCAGAGTCGATGGATTGGGCATGATTTGACTCACTATGGGATTTTTTCTCATAAGAAAATATATAGGATTATTCAGTTAGTTGCTGGAAATTTCATCTTTGGGATGAATATTGTGTGGTGGAAGAGAAATTATAATGTGCATCATATTGCATGGAATAGTTTGGATTTTGATATGGATATTCTATATGTGTCATTGTTTTCAGTGTATTCTGGGTATTTTGGTTCTTTGTATTCTTATTCCTATGAGATGAAGATGAAATTTGATGGTCTGGATAGGTTTTCTATGATTTACCAGCATTTGACCTTTTATCTTGTCATGCCAATTGTAAAGGTCAATTTTTTTGGGCAGTCAATTGCTTTTATTTTGTCTAAGAAGAGAGCTTAAAACAAGGATATGGAGCTTGAATGCATTTTTGTGTTCTGGATTTGGATTCTATTTTGGTTTCCTGCTTGCCTAGTTGGGCCGAGACAAATTTTTTTTTGTTGTTTATCTTTGTTGTGACCAGGATGCAACATGTTCAGTTTTGTTTAAATCATTTCTCTATCAATGTGGATATTGGAAAACCTTGTAGTAATACATGGTTTCAGTCTCAGACAAGTAGACCAGTTGAGATCTTATGTTCCCCTTGGAGGGATTGGTTTCATGAAGGTTTGTAGAATCATGTTGAACATCATCTATTCATAAGGTTTCCGAGGTATAATATTAGGAAATTTGCTCCATTTGTGCAACCCTTGTGTGCGAAACACTGCTTTACATATTCCAATGTGTCATTCTGGGAGGCTAATTTGTTGACCATTGCGATTCTTCGTACTCTAGCTCTGGAAGCTAAATACATGTCCAAGCCTCTGCTGAATAACTTATTGTGGGAGGACGTTAATACCTATGGTTAATATTGTTGTTATTATTGACTTTTGTTATTCTATAAGTTAGATTATTTTTCTACATAAATTTATGAAAGATTCTAACTACAGTGAGATTACTCTTTCCTCTCAAGAGCAATATAAATTATGTGTCATATCAAGTTGTAAAAGAATCTAATTCCTTGAAAATGTGGATAATTTTTCCTATGAAGAGCACTATAAATTATGTGTCATCTGAATTTGTAAAAGTATCTGATCCCTTGAAACTAGTATCTACAGAATATTTTGGTAATTTTGCATTCCTGAAATTGTTATGATCTAAAGAGTGCCAAATGTTTCATATGGAACAAATCATAGCTTCATATTCATGTTCAAATGAGTGAGCATGGCTTCATATATAGGCATTATTTTTGAAAGGATTGGTTCTTACAATCCCTTGAAAATGCTATCTACAGAACCTTTCAGTATTTTTGCATTCCTGAAATTGTTATGATTTGAAAAGTGCCAAATGTTTTATATGAAAAACAAAATCCTTAGTACTAGCTACCTTTATCTCGCTAAACTATTACTCTTATTATGGTTTTGATCAGGGAATGTTAGAGGCTAACATCAGTGTAGGGACCCGAGAACTGAAAGCCCTAGATGGTAATGGGAAAAGAAGCGTCAGAGTGTATTCCCTCTCCTATCTTAGGATAACAAGTTTATATTATTCCGAGATAGTTTAAGGCAATAGTTATTCGTGGAAAAATCCCAAAACCTGGGCAATACCCCACCAATTAGACAACTTATTCAAAGTCAAAGGACATAACGACACCTAGCTGTGACCTCCATTACGATCCATTTGAGATAGTATGTTGAATGATATAAAATGATTTCTCTATTCTCTTGATAGGCTTTCCCTCCTCTAAAGGCCTCTTTGATGTACTTTTGTTTCCCTATATGGACTTCCTCCTCCTCTTATTTAGCCATATGCATGGACTTTTGTCCCTAAATTTTGGAGATAAACGATCTCGTAGACCCCTATCGTTATTCATTTTAAATTCCCCTCTTATTTTGGTTTCTCACCTTCTTGGCCAACATAATTTTTCACTTTTGACTTTACGCTTTCGGTAGTTCAATTTCAATTTCTTTCCTGTCCCCCAAATATTTCTTAAATAAAATAATCCTCAATGTCGAGGACTATGCCTTACTGCATCCTTCCTTCAAAAAAGTGTGATCGCTGAGTTATTTGAAGAAGTAAAATGTTTTGGGGCATCATCGAGGAAATTAAAAGTTAAGGTTAAAAATTGGGCTTTCCATTGCTAGAGTGGCAACCCAATTTATGTAATCAATGGTAAGGAACCCTAATTTTAGCGAGCTTTCGGACCTAAGCCCTATATTGGAAGGCACTTTTCCAAAACATCCTTTGAGCATGCAATGGGCCAATTTCAATGCCATATGATAGTGTTACATCCAGTACAAGGGTGGTTTGTTGCATAGTCATAATAGAAGAATTTCACTTTTATATATTCAACAAAAGCTAATATTTTAGCTATTAGTTTAGCTTTATGATAATCAAATGGACAAGTTTAAGTTTTCCATCATTTGAATCCACCCTATATGCTATTCCAGTGAGGCATATTTAATTACACCTTCATTCATTTTGTGTGTTTCCTCTCCCTTATGGTTGACCGACCAATAGAAGCTACATGCGTTTGAATAATTATTTCCTTTCCATATAAATTGAGAAAGTTTACATACAAGCCAAATTCCCATGCACGTTAATAAAAGACCTATCAAAATGGGGACGTTCGACTCACAAGCTTAATCCCCTCCTATCTCATCGTCTCAATTAGAAATGGGTCATGTCACTCGCTAAAAACTCACATCATCATGCAAATGATAGTGAAAACCCATGGGATATGTCTCTTCCCCATGAAAATAATTAATAATGGTACTTCCAAAGGAAAATTTCATTGTTCTTTTCCTTGTCCTCTCCACATGTAGATCCATAATGGGGGCCTTAAAAAAAATGCAGCGTCATATTCATTGTCAAACCAGTGATCCTAGATTCGTATACATGCATCGTTTTCGAAAGGAGTGGTTCTTCAAAAATTCATTCTGGTGGCTTAATAATTGGTTTGAATTGGGAAAATTAATTAACAAACAAATAGATGAAAGAACTGTTGTTGGGAAACTCATGATAAAATAAGTGACATTTATGGAAAATTCACATGAACAAATGTGGAATATTTTTGTAATCAAATCATATCCAAAACCTTTTGGATGTAAAATATCTATAATACAATAGGAAACACCAACATTCAACTCAAAAAAATTATGTAGAATTGGTTCAAGGGAAAAATACATGCAATAGATTCAATACGCAAACATAGCTCAAGGTGAGACAATAGGAAATAGACTTATAAATTACAATAAGCATGCATTGAAAGTTGATAGGAGCTTTGAGAGTGATATCATAAGTTATTGATATAGAAAACTCAGCATTTTTTCTATGTTCTCTTGATACCCTCCACTTTGTGATAAAACTTTCCAAGTTTCCCGTCAAAATTTCATAAGGATCTACGGCTACAAACTATATAACCCTCCTATTTTATCCTATTATTGGTTTATATATCATTCCTTTGTTGGGAAATACTATGGGATGCCATCTTATTCAATTTTATTTACTTTTAGAGTTATTAACACCATTTCGACCCTAATGTCTTGGTTTCACCATCCGCCAATCATATGCAAAATAACGTTTTGTTATAGTGGAACTGAATTATGTGGTTGAGAAAAGGGCTTGTACATTTTTTTTTCTTCCCAAACCTGCTCTCTTGAAATCCTTGTATTCATTTTTATCACTATACTTAAAACAAATAATCTTTCAATAGGAAAATATCATCATCAACACTCCACATGCATAATTATTTAAGGATGTCACCCTTCAACCTCACAACCCCATGTGATAGCACTTATAGTTAAAATATAGAATAGGTAGAACTATATAGGGCAACGAATTCTCATATGGTAACTCTAAAATTGTTGGAATAAATACCCATTAACAATGGCTTTTGAATTTTCATCCCTTTGTAACCAAGATGGTGTTCTTGAATAAGATGAAGTTTTACCATCTTCGTCTCCTTTAGAAGTTCAATAAATTGACTTGGGGAAAATAATGATTGAAATTAAGGGTCAAAATATTATTCTCATGAAATAAATTCAGTAATTTTAAAGAAAATAAAATGTTTCCCAAACATGTTCTCATAAATGTGGTGTTGCTTTAGAAGATACTTTTGCAGATCCAACAACTACTTGCATGCCTAATGAGTAGTTTAGGACCATACCACTACTAGCCTTGCAAAGAATGTGGATGAATATTACCAAGAGTGAATACTTCCCATTTACTCTATACTTTATCCCTTCAATGTCAAGTTTCCCTAGCAATAAAACACATGATTCATCCCCATACATTAAATAGTGTTGTTGGCTCAACTTCATTGGTGATATCATGTTTCTTATTTGGTCAAAATTTATCTAAGTTAGGGTAGGTAGGTAGGTTTTCCCTTTCTATTCATAGGTAACTCTATAACTTGAATTTTTCTTATATATTTGAAATTTATTTTCATTTCAATCAAGGCATGAGTGGTTGCAAGTTTCAAGGTGAGAAGGAAGAAAGATTAATTTTTGTGATGGATGACTCTTCTTATTGCTGCCAATTTAAGAAATTCATACATAATATCCACTATTATGAATTTGGGGACTTTTTCAACACAATATTATTTGTATGGGAGAAATAATCCATAGGAGTAAGTGTATCCTCTAGGACCATTATTGGATAATTATTTTGTGGTTGTATTGATGAATGCATGAGTGGAAAAATAATAGTGATGATGTTAATGATAAATTTGAGATCTTGTAAACATGGAAATATTGATGGAATGACCTTAACAAAATCATAGTTTCAATACATCTACTAGGACGCTAGGGTGATTGGCCTTCAACTTGAAGCTAACATGAAAGTTTTTTTGTGAAGAGACCATTTTTAGGTCTCTCCTTGGTGGATAAGGATAGGGACCCTAGGCAAGCTTGCATAAGGGTAGGTTGTCCCATCTTGTCTTAGTAAAAAGTTTCATAGATTTATTTTCAACAATCTATAAATAATTCTAACTGATATTATTCTTCACAAAATCGTTAAATGTAAGAATTATAATATTCATTGATAAATATATCATAACTAAAAATATAGTCTAGCGGTGAACTTGATCCGTCAACCCTTACATCTGAGTGATAGTATTCAAGGCCTCTTGATGAGGGTAACAGTTAATGCATATAGCTATAGAATAAAGCAAGGATGAGGATGAATACTTGAGGGCCTTACTCACTCTTTGTTGTTCCCTGGTTGCTTGAAAATAATATACCAATAGGGTGTGTCCATATTGATTTTGCATATCTATACCCTTGTGTTTCTTGGGAGTAATACTTAACCCATCAAACTCATTATTCTTCTTCAATTATTCTAAGGTAAACTAGTGTACATGTGTCTTATTCATGATTAAACTACATGAAGGATATTACCTATCAATTTCTATAGAAGTTTTCTTCATGTATCTGGGGCTTCCCTATTATGGTTTGGGTTGTGATCATGTCAAGATTTGGGTCTCTAAATTTCTCGAAACCTTGGCCTTAAAAACCTTACAATATGACATTTCCAGCATTGAGAAATAGGCCATAAGTTTTGGTCTTTAACATTTCCTTTTGGATATGATTTTATAAACTAAGGCATACCTTTCCCGAGTTTGTACAACATACCATAATTACAACCTTCTAAAAAATTATGATGAAGGCATTTATGGCCTAATATGTATTATTCTAGTTACATATATTAATAACGTATATGTAGGTGGTTCTAATGCTAACCTTTTATTTGACTAAGAGAAAGCTCAGAGCCAAACTTTATCTCTCGTTGGTAGAGAGTTCAAAACCTTGAATTTTCATGTATAGATTTCCTGATTCTGTTAAACCATTTGAAAAAGTCCATGTAGAAGCCTTCTAGTGGGATGAAAATACCATTGCAGATTTATAACTATTCTTTTTTGTCTTTTGGAGCGGTCAAACATGGTATTGGTTTGAGTGAAAATAGTCTTGAAGACTTCAAATTTTTTTCTACTAAAATTTGGGTTGATTCTGGGAAGATATGACCTTTTCCTTCATAACAAAATAGTTTGGAATATTTTGATTTGTATACGATATATAACCTTATAAATTTCTTGCTTTAGCTCACTTTCCCCCGGGGATTTGAATTAACAAAGAGTAAACATTTAATTATGAAAAAGTGTTTCTACATGTTTTTTTTTGTGTTTTCTTTATTCACCTCAATTAGAATGTCGAGAAATATGAAACTTGGTTGAAGCATGTTAACGTGGTTTTAGAGTATTTCTTGCCATATAATAATGTTGGTGTTTAGAGCTCTTTGAAAAATTTTCCATGCTATAATATCTGAAAATTACACATTTTTCTCATTTCATATGATTTATTTATTTTAATTATTACAGGAGTTATCGTTCATGACTTGCTCATATATTGTAGTCATGCATTGACTATAATAAAAGGAGGATTGATATATTTATTATTATCGATGAGTTTGGTGAAATCATGTGCATTCACTTTAGAGAACATTAGTATTTTACATTAAAAAATGATTTGATTCATGCTTAAGTAAATATAGGGACATATTGTTATTAGAAAATACATGTGAAGGAGATTTGATGATATTGTATGTAATATTTCTAAATGATATGTTGAGGATTCTCTGAGATTATTCTATAATCTAGACAACCTAAAGGAAGGTTCCTCAAAGATTTCTAGAATATTGTCTCTGACATTTCCTATGATTAATGGTCATGGAGAGAGAGAGAGAGAAAGAGAGAGAGAGAATAGCTAAAAGTAAACCTGAATTACTCTCAGTAAACAAATGTTGATAAATTTTGCATCAATATTTGAATGTTTTGTCACTAATATAACTCATGATTATCATTTTTTGTACCTTTTCTATGCATAGAATCACGAGAAAAGAGTCCACATAAATTTCTTTTGATTGAAATTGGAGTACAAAAAAAGGGGAATGTAGAAAAAATTGTTTAGAAGGTATTTGATCATTGATTTTAGTTAATACTTGGTGTGTTGTAATGCATTATTTAGGCGGTTATCAACCTATTTCATTTTCTTGATGGACAAATGGGTTGTTGTGTTACATGGGAATTTTTTTCCAGTTTCCTTTAAATAAATTCATAATGATATTGCTCCATTATGGTGGTGTCAAAGATAAATGGAGTGATTTGGAGTGGATAAATAGAGTTATTCATATAGTGGAAATCAATCAAAAAAAGTGGTAATGATACTGTTAAATATATTTCTCTTCTTTATGGATACATACTACAAAACCTTTCATGTTAAGTCAATACATTACTTCTCATGTATGTGGAATGAAAATCGTTTTCTCCATCCATATGTAATTTCTAAGGGAAAATACATTTTCCTCTCGGATGAAGATCTTGGAGTTGACAATTTCCATGCAGGCCGATATGTAGAACACCTTTTATCTAAATACTTTTTTTTGTATTTCTGTAGTCCCGAGAAATGAAGTTTTGATGTATATATTCATATTATTGAGAATCTTACAAGATATAGATGAAATGAAATAAAATGAATATGTAGTGGGTTTTGAGTACCTTTTGTCCAACTTGTGCCTTTGTTCGTGACAGAACTAGTATATTTTGAATAGTGCTACCCCAGTTCATTTGCATGTAGGAAAATACTAGATAACTTTTTAAATTCACTATCATATTTTTTATGTTTCCATAAATTTACTAGACTTGGAATTGGAAAAACCTGGTGATGTAGAAGTGATATTATGCTGATTTCCTATAGTTATTTTGTAAAGATAATAGGTATTAAATATTTTCCTCTTGTCCGGTCTTTGAAAATATTGTATTGAAGAATAAATTAGATCTACCCAGTTACTGCTATATGAAAACCTTATGAGGTGGCACTATGGAAATTGTTTGAGGTAAATTTAATCATCATATTGTCCATCAAAGACCTTACATTGATGATAGTTTTTTAGAAATAAAAATAACTAATTTTTCATAGTAGTGTATTTTGACTACTATGTCATAATGAATTTGCATATGAGTAAGGTGTTTATTTTATGCGTCATAACCCATTGATAGTATGCTCTTGGCTCACTAAATAGGTAATAATTTCTTCAATTGTGGCAGACATTATATGAACATGATGTAAAAACATAAAAAAAAGCTCGAGAAATATGGATATTTGCATTGACAGGTATAACATTAAAAATATCACATTTCAAAATGGATTTTTCATTATTATGTTATATACACAAAGTAGCTATTCTTGACCTTTCAGCTGGTTTTCTATTTACTTATCATATCCTATGATAGTTTTTGGAATGGCACAGACTCCAATGAATTCTTAACATTGTATGAATTTGTTCCTAAAACTAAAATTAGTATCAATTGAATGCCCATTTAAGTTTAGATAATAAAGTACAATTCAACCTTACCCATCAATGGAATATATCAAATAAAAAAACAATTAATGTTTGGAAAAGTTAAAGTAATATGTTCCTAACTACAATAAGAATATTTTCTGAGTTGATATCTAAGAATCAAAAATGAATTTTCAAGAATTAAGGTATTATTTTATCAATGACTGTTTCTTTGCATATGAATGTATTTGCCTCTCTCCTACATAAAATAACTATCACAAGATCTAATAATACTTTAAAGTTTTTAAAATCACCAAGGTCTAATATTACATGTTCTTCGTTTCCTAGCTATAGAAAAATTCATATGATGGTTGGAATTCATAATGTTGTTTCTCTCAGGTTTAATATATGTTATTTCAGAGGAATATACAAAATCAAATTTGAATAGAAATATTATGTCCGACTTCAGATTATTTCTTAAGATTTGTGTGGGAAGCCTTAGATTTCATATGTGCTTCATAAGGTCTAACATTGACTACAAGACCATAATAGATAGGTGTTGATAAAGCACCATTTTCGATAATCTGTGATCTTTTTAAAACTTTTAAATTTGGGGATATGCAGTGGTGTTGGCCATGAAGTTCCAATGGATGCCCCAAATCCTAATGGAAAAATGTTATAAAAAATTTCATGAAAAAATATGTGCAAGTCTCGTTCAAGTATCCATGTTGATTTCCACTAAAATAGTCTTATTTTTAAGGGTAAAGAAAAAAAGATATTGGTGTATATTGAGAGTGTGGCATGCAAAGATTTGAAATTCTAGCTTTTGACTTTGTAGACACAAGGAAACCATGGGCTGGGTCATGATAGGTTTTTTTTTCTATAAGAAATTTAATGTTTATTGTACTTTCTTGCATGAAATCTTTGAAGATGGTGTTTGAGCTACAATTTAGACACAAGGTTCAATAGAATAACCCTTTTGGATGAACACATGTTTATGTGTAGCAAAATATAACTTTTTAGGTGAGGTTATAACATTAGATATCTACAATTTTACATCCTTTACAGTTATTTTCTTAATTTCATGAATTGTGGGTCTATTCTTAATTTCTTAGAACATATTGATCATGATAATATATATTAGGTTTGAAATACATGCGTGATTCCAAAAAATATATAATTTTTGTTTTTAAACTATTGTGAAGCTAAGAATGGACCAATGATCATATCTAAACATTTTCAAGTCACAAAAAATGATCACATAGCCACTCTAACCCTGATACGATCATTATTTTAATAGAGGGAGTGCCTTAAACTTTCACCTCATCTTATTTAATTTCTTTCTCATGCAATATAGGGAGTCTAATGCATTCATTTATTATGAAGTTTTGAGTTTAATGCATTTTTTCCTTTGTTTTATAAATATTATATAGTCTACATTAGTTTACATTATTGTGTTTATCATTATTCATGTATTACACTTTTCATTGCATATTTTTTTTTGCCTAAAAGGAACTCGATATTGGTGGTAAGAAACATGAATTGAAGAAAGAAGAGAACAATAACACTAGAGCAACAAATGAAAAGAGAGAGAGAGAGAGAGAGAGAGAACAGAATCGGTCTCGTGATACCCTTAGATCCAATATCTTATATGAGACACACACATAGAAACTAATGGTCAAGTCATCAGAGTTAGTGAATTCACTAGCAATGCCTTAGAAACACAATGATGACATTTTGAAGTGATGAAACAACATTTCATGTGTAAATTGTATTCCAACCAATATTAATTTGGAAACTCTTCTTGTAATACATGGCATTTCTTATAATATAATTTATGTGGTTGGAATTATTTGTATTTTCACTTGATATTGTTTTCGATTGTAATTAACATATGTAAATTTGTTTTTTCATATTAGATGAACTTGCACATTGTATGACATTTTTTTAATTTAGTTGCAAAATCATACTAATTAATATATTATGATTAATAATTAACACATAAAATCAATCTAAAGCTGCTAAATTAGTAGTTTATATTGATTAATGATGGACAAAAATAAAATGAATATACAATTAAATTAAGGATTTGTAATGATTATTAATGAAAGAAAATTAAATGAATATGAACTACTAAATTAATCGTTTATATAATGAATATGAAACTACAAAAAAAGGATAAATGACTACTGCAAATGATAAATTTGTGATTACAAATGGAGACCAAATCTTGCATATATAAAATTATTAGTAGCTAATTTACAATATCTTATAAGAAGACCAAAATTTAGTCATATTTATTTGGTCATTAATTGGTTTCAAAAATTACTAAAATTTGCATAAATGTGACTATAGGTAGCTAATTTACAGTATCTTATAACAAGACCAACATTTTGGTCATATTTTTTTGGTCATTAATTAGATTTCTCAGGTGATCATATGGTAGTACATTTTTTTGTATATTTGGTCATAGTTATGAAACAAACTCATAAAATAGAATAAAATATAGATCAATGCCTTAGAAATCACCCTCTTCGAGGGGGAAACCTCCTTTAAATTTCATAAATGAACAATTCTTGGATGAAACACATGAAAATACTTCCTTTTTATATATAGGAGTCCATGGGATCACAATATAATCGTAGTCAACCTAACAATAATAATGTAAAGTGATCTACTTGTAGATCTGAAAAATAGAATATAAACACGAAACAGGAATAACACAGCTCTGGAAACAATATCACAATATTTATTATGAGGAAGAGATGAGCATTTTATAACCAATGCCATCATTCTCCTTATTTTTTATTTTGTAATTACAAAAAATATTTTCAGAAAATCAAATGCATTATTAGATAAAGCAAATACATTGAGATGTTTCCTTCTTTCCTAGATTTTTAGATGTTTCCCTCTTTTATGCTTTTAGATGTTTCCAAGGAAAGAGTGTGCTTTTTCTTGGTTGCCCAAGCAGTGAGAGGTTGCTGATTTTTGTGTCCTTCTTGGTTGTCCAATTCCTCCCTGCTTAGATCAGGAAGCGTCCTAGCTTCCTCCACCAAATGAGGGAAAGTGCATTGCAATGTTTCTGCAATCCTGCATTTTTCCTGTGCTAGTGTGCATCTCTTCCAACCAACCAGATATGAGAAGTATGGCTGCTGGCAAGTATTTTGTTTCTTGGAGTCCATAATTGTATCTTTGAGTAGAGGAGGCTGAAAATCTGGAATATTATCGAGTGGATGACGGATTGTAACAGATTCCTCAATGAGAGGTGGTTCAAATAGTTTGAGATTATCAACATTAAACAAATCATGGATGCCACGCTGGGAAGGCAAGTCCAAGCGATATGCATTTTCTCCAATGCGTTCTAGAACAGTATACGGGCCATATCGCAGAGGGTGCAGCTTATGATGCTAGCCCTTGAAGCGTTGCTTGTCCAACCAGAGCCACACATGGTCTCCAAGTTGAAAATACAAGGGTGTTTGTTGCTTGTCATGCCTCTGTTTGGCGCGATATTGGGCTGCTTGAAAAGCAGCAATTACTTGAACTTGGCGTTGAGAAATGGACTGTATAAAATGAGGAGCTGATTTTCGTTCTTGTTGTTGATGTGTAGACCTAGAAGGGGTGATTTCCAGTGGCATCTCAGAGGGTGCACTTGGCTGAAACACTGCCTCTCGAGGATCAAGGCGATAAGATGGGGTATTGGGTAAGGAAGCACCAGGAATAAGATCGATGTGGTGTTCAACAGAGCGTGCTGGAGGCAACCCTGTGGGTTGGGTGAATACATCTGCAAATTCTTGGAGTAGAGGATCCATTGTAGGAGGCACTAGATTGGTGAGCTTGTCTGGCTTGACAGGATGAACCAAGCACGAAGAAACACCTTGGTTTAAATTGACTCTCATAATGGGAGCTTTGCCAATAGAAGGTTGAGTTGATGAACTAGCTGAGGATGTGAGCACATAGGTTAGCCCATCGTGCTGCAAGTGGTATTGGTGATATGTAGCATGATAAACAACGTTTCTAGCCTCTTGGTATGGAATGCCTAGCAATAAATCAGCACAATCGAGAGGAGAAACATCACATACCACAGTATCACGGAAAGGTCCAATAGCAAAGGTGACAGCACAACATTGGGAGATGGTAAGACGAGGACCGTCCTTTTGGACCCAACCGAGCTGATACAGGTGTGGGTGAGGAGTGGTGGGAAGGCAAAGGCGTTCAACCAAGTCCTGGGCCACAAGATTCTTTTGAATCCCATTGTCAAGAATAAGTGTGGCCAACTCATGTTTGATTTGAAAATTATGGGTAAACAAAGGCGTAACAGAGGTGTTTGTTGCATTAGCAGTCATGAGGATGAGAGAGGGGTCCACTTTGGTAGGATTTTCAAGAGAAATAGTTGGAAGTTGGGCAGTGGCATTTGGTTGCTCCACCTCTGTAAAAAGAGTCTTGTCAAGGTGTAGATTTTTCAGTACTCGACAATCTGCAGAAGCATGTGAGTTGGTCTTATGAAAATTACACCAGGGGGTATTATGAGGTGTGGGGGATGATGCAAAGGTGACATTAGAAGAACCAGAGGGAGATGGACCATTTCTGGCTTGATGGGATTGAATTGGAGTACCCACTTTACGTTCCACAGCTAGGGCATGAATAAAGGCCTTGTCTAATGAAGCACTATCAAACAACTCAACTTCGTGTCTAAAAATCATTAGCAAACCAAAATTAAATTTGATAATTAGTACCTCTTCGAGATCGGAGATATGGAGTTGAATGCGCAACTTGCAGAAGACATCAATGTAAGCTTGCACTGATTGATTGGGTAGTTGTCGAAGTTGTAACCATTTGGCAAGGATATTTTCTATATATCCTGCAGGATAGAAGCGTTCTCGTAAGGCCTCGCAAAAGAGATTCCAAGATGTGATAGGCATCGATCTGGTCTCGGCTTGTTCTACAAGTTCGACAACCAAGGACTTATTCTCAAGATGAGTATCCCACCATGTTTGTGCTAGGCCTTCCAATTGTAGACTGGCGATCTGAAGTTTCATCTCCTCTTCCATCGTTGGACAGGTTCTGAAATAGTTGGAGAGACTGCGGAGCCAAGAATCAATAGTCTCACCATTCATTTTCCCTCAGAATTTAGGCAGTTGAAAGCGTGTATCAAGCTACATTTTCCCTGGAGGGCATTTTTGTTGTTGCAGCATAATTACCTCTTGAAGAGCCCCAGCTAAATCATTTACTGGCGAGTCTGCAGTGGAGGGCTCTTGTCGCTCTTGACGAGGCGGCATGATTTTCATCCACCAAATGGATTGAAATGTATGACCCTTTAAAAAAAAACAAAACAAAAAAATTTCGAACAGGTGGATGGCTTCCAAGATCTTGTGCTCTGATACCAATTGATCTACTTGCAGATCTGAAAAACAGAATATAAACACGAAACAGGAATAACACAGCTCTGGAAACAATACCACAATCTTTATTATGAGGAAGAGATGAGCATTTTATAACCAATTCCATCATTCTCCTTATTTTTTATTTTGTAATTACAAAAGATATTTTCAGAAAATCAAATGCATTATTAGATAAAGCAAATACATTGAGATGTTTCCTTCTTTCCTAGATTTTTAGATGTTTCCCTATTTTCTACTCTTAGATGTTTCCAAGGAAAGAGTGCGCTTTTTCTTGGTTTCCCAAGCAGTGAGAGGTTGCTGATTTTTGTGTCCTTCTTGGTTGCCCATAAAGGCACAATAATAACAATATGGGAACTACAAGGGTACAACAATAACAATAAGGGGGCGACACTAACAAGAATAATGCACTACACTAGTAATATAGGGCCCTAACATGCCCCTTTCTTTCAAAAAAGTGTTGTCCTCAACACTTGAGCAGTTCTGGATGCTTCTTTATAAAATCTTCATCCTCCCATGTGGAATCTTCAGTGGGTAAGTTCTTCCACTTGATGAGATACTATGAAATTGATTGATTTCGTAGCTGTCGAGTTCTTATTTTCATGACTGCTTCAGGTTCCAATATGATTTTTCCTTCCTCATAAAGTCCTGGCAATATTGTTTGAACCAGAATTTTGTCACCTATAACTTTCTTCAAGCATGAAACATGGAAAACTAGGTGCACTCGGGAAGATGCAGGAAGCTCCAATTTGTATACCATAGTACCAATCTTTTGCAAGACCTTGTAAGGACCGTAGTATTTTGGAAAATAATTATTATCCTTCTTAGCTTGATTTAGGGACATTTTTCTGTATGGGGGTAGTCGTAAAAATACCCAGTCACCTACATAAAAAATTCTCTCACTATGATGTTGATCTTCCTATTGCTTCATTAGATTTTGTGCCAAATTTGGGTTATCCTTTAAGAGTTGGAGTACTTGTTGTTTATGCTCGATTTGATCTTCCACTTCTTCGGCCTTAGAATTTTCTCTTAAATATGATGTGATGGATGGCAGATGATATCCATAAAGTTCCATAAATAAGGTCATTTTTTCTGTAGTGTGAAAGGAAGTGTTATACCACCATTCAGCCAAATGTAACCAATTGAACCATTGTGCTTGTTTATCAAATACAAAGAAACGAATATATCCTCAAAAGCATTTGTTCACTATCTCAATTTTCCCATCAGATTGAGAATGATAAGATGAGTTATCTGCTATTTGGGTACCAAAACAAGAAAATAATTTCGTCCAAGAATTTCCACTAAAAATGGGATCTCTATCACTTACAATAATTTTTTGGCTTCCATGTAGCTTTTTAATTATTTCCATATGCAGTAGAAACTGTACTTGCTTTAAATGGATGATATAATGCACAAAAGTGTGCATACTTGGTAAGACTATAAAATACCACCGTGATGAAACTCTTTCCTTTGGAATTAGGTAAACCTAAGATAAAATCCATTGAAACCTCCTCCCAACATTGATTTGGAATGGATAAAGGTTGTATAAGACCCATGGTCTTATTTGTCTCAACTTTATTTTGTTGGAAAACCAAACATTCCGCCACAAACTTTTGAATATAAGATTTAAGGCCATCGCAAAAAACTTATTTCTTCACCCTGTGCTAAGTTTTTAAAAATCATGAGTTCCTCCTAAGGGAGAGGTGTGCAATTCCAAAATAATATTTTTTTTTAGTTGGAAATTCCTATGAATATATACACGATATTTGTACCATAAGGAATAATTTTTGCAAATAAATGTATCGGATGTACTTGGATCTTGCTGTAACTTTTGAATGAGTTTCCATACTTCTTGATCATTCTTCCATTCGTCCCTTAATTTGATTATGCAATATGGTTGGATAATAAAAACGGCACAAATAAATTCTTCCAAATTCTCATCCTTTCTTGAGATTGCATCTACAACCACATTTAGCTTCCCTTTTTTGTAGATGATTCCAAAGTCATAACCAAACATATTTGTGAACCATTTTTGCAGCTCCTCTGAAGATAGTCTTTGTTCCAAAAAGTGTTTAAGACTATCATGATCATTTTTTACCTTGAAATGTCTTCCATTAGGTCCCCACATTACTAGTATAGTCCCTTATTGTTGTTAGTGTAACCCCCTTATTGTTATTACTGTACCCTTGTAACCCCCATATTGTTATTATTTTGCCCTTAAATTATTATTGTTAGGTCGGCTAAGATTACATTGTGGCCCCATGGACTCCTATATATAGAAAGGAAG
Organism: Pinus albicaulis; assembly: GCA_034641835.2. Lineage (NCBI taxonomy): Eukaryota > Viridiplantae > Streptophyta > Pinopsida > Pinales > Pinaceae > Pinus > Pinus albicaulis. The sequence continues at coordinate 810,571,458 of CM076570.1, forward strand.
TTTTGTAATTTTTATCATCCAAGAATTATTCATTCATGTAATTTATTGGAGGTTTCCCCCTCAAAGTGGCTTATTTCTAAGGTGTTGATATCTCTTTTCTTCTATTTTTGGAGCTGGCTTCACAACATTTGGTATCAAAGCTTTGGATTCCCAAAGGACTCCCACCTATTCGTGATCATGATCATGCTATTCATTTGATTCCAGGAAGTGTTCCTCCAAACATCAGGCCTTATAGATATCCTTACTTCCAAAAGAGCGAAATTGAACGTATGATTGCAGAAATGTTAGAGGCGGGTATAATTCAACCTAGTCAAATTTCTTTCTCTGCTCTTGTAGTATTGGTACACAAGAAGGATGGATCATGGCGAATGTGTCCGGATTATAGGGAGCTCAATAAGCTCACCATTAAAGATAAATTTCCTATTCCTGTGATTGATGAATTATTGGATGAATTACATGGAGCAATTTATTTTACCAAGTTGGATCTTCGTTCGGGATATCATCAAATTAGAATGAAGACTGAAGATATTCCAAAAACAACATTTCAAACTCATGAGGGTCATTATGAATTTTTGGTCATGCCTTTTGGCCTTACCAATGCACCTTCTACATTTCAAGGGTTGATGAATTCCATTTTCAAACCCTTCCTTAGAAAATTTGTGCTAGTATGTTTTGATGATATACTAATCTACAACAGGACTTGGAAGGATCATGTTGAACATGTTGAAAGCGTGCTCCAACTATTGCAAGAGAAACAATTATATGCAAAAACATCCAAATGTTTCTTTGCAGTACAAGAGGTGGAATATCTAGGTCATATTGTATCTCAAAAGGGTGTTAAGGTAGACCTCAACAAAATTAAAGCCATTAAGGAATGGAAAGTCCCCACAACCATAAAGCAGTTGCGAGGATTTCTCAGGTTAACAGGGTATTATCGCAAGTTTTTTAAGAATCATGGGAGAATAGCAGAACCTATAACAACATTATTGAAGAAGGATGAATTTTCATGGACTCTTGAAGCAACTAAGGCCTTTGAACATCTTAAAGAGGCAATGTTCCAAGCACCGATCTTAGCTACGCCAGACTTCACAAAAAGCTTTATTATGGAATGTGATGCCTCAGGAAATGGAATTGGTGTTGTTTTAATGCAAGAAGGAAGACCCATTGTTTTTGAAATTTGTCCAATAAAAGGAAAGTATTTACAGAAACCTATTGATGAGAAGGAAATGTTAGAAATACTGCATGCACTAAAGAAATGGAAAACTTACCTAATGCGAAGACACTTAAAGGTAAAAACTGATCATGATAGTCTTAAACACTTTTTGGAACAAATACTATCTTCAGAAGAGCAGCAAAAATGGGTCACAAAGATGTTGGGTTATGAGTTTGAAATAATCTAAAAAAAATGGAAGCTTAATGTTGTTGCAAATGCACTCTCAATAAAGAATGAAGAGGTGGAATCATTTCTTTGTGGCATTTCTATTATACAACCAGATTGGAGAACTGAAGCAAGAGATGAATGGAAGAAGGACAAAGAAGTATGGACACTCATTCAAAATTTGCAGCAAGATCCTAGTACATGTGATACATTTAGTTGAAAAAATGATTCTTTATGGTACAAAGATCGCTTATATATTTGTAAGAATTCCCAACTAAAACAAAGTATTATTTTGGAAATGCACACTTCTCCTTTAGGATGACATTCAAGATTTTTAAACACTTACCACAGGGTGAAGAAATATTTTTTTTGGATGGCATTAAATTTGATATTCAAAATTTTGTGGCAAAATGTTTGGTTTGCCAACAGAATAAAGTTGAGACAATTAAGACCCCGAGACTTCTAAAACCTTTATCCATTCAAATTCAATGTTGGGAGGAGATTTATATGGATTTTATCATAGTTTTACCTAATTCCGAAGGAAAGAGTGTCATCATGGTGGTAGTTGATATACTTACCAATTATGCACACTTTTGTGCATTATCTCATCCATTTAAAGCAAGTACAGTTGCTACTACATTTATGGACACAATTCAAAAGCTACATGGAAACCCAAGGATTATTGTGAGTGACAGAGATCCCATTTTTACTGGAAATTTTCGGACGGGGTTATTTTCTTGTTTGGGTAGTCAATTAGCTCATAGCTCATCTTATCATCCTCAATCTGATGGTCAAACTGAGATAGTAAATAAATGTTTGGAAGGCTATCTTCATTGTTTTGTATCTGATAAACAAACACAATAGGTCAAGTGGTTACCTCTCGCTGAATGGTGGTATAACACTTCCTTCCATACTGCAGCAAAAATGACCCCATTTATGGAACTTTATGGACATCATCCACCATCCATCACATCATATTTAAGATAAAATTCGAAGGTTCAAGCAGTGGAAGATCACATCGAGCATAAACAGGAATTTCTCCAACTCTTAAAGGATAACCTAAATTTGGCACAAAATCGAATGAAACAACAGGCAGATCAACATCGTAGCGAGAGAATTTTTGATGTAGGAGACTGGGTATTTTTACAGCTACAACCATACAAACAAATGTCCCTCAAGCAAGCTAAGAAGGATAATAAATTATCGCCAAATTACTATGGTACTGTTGAAGCCCCGAAAATCGGGTCTACAACAAGGGTGATACCCACTCGGTCTAGACCTTGGTTGGCAGCTCCTTTTCTGTTTGGTATAGTGGGTCCGACTGGGGATAATGGGACCAATTTCCCAATATGTGTGTGTGTGTGTTGAGAATTGATATTTCTTTTTCTAAAATTTCCTAAGTGAAATGCTTTTATTCTAATTCTAATATATAACATGCAATTGTATTCTAATTAAACAGAAACATCTAATTCTAAACTAACCCGGGATGTAATCTTTCCGTTATGTGATCTAAAATGATTTGAAATAACAATTGGTAATAAAGATCATTCAAATGTTATAAGAAAAGAATTCAATAAAGATAAACCACTTCGTATAAAAAGTTAGACGAAACAGTTGTGAAAAACATATCACATAATAAGCTATTCATATATTAAGCATAAATAAATAGCTATCGCCGTACAAAAGTGTCAAATGATAACTCAAGCTTTCAAGCATTAATACATAAAAAACTAAACATAAATATCACTTTAACACAAAGGCAGAAATAGTTAAGAGATAAAAGTACCATCTATAACTAGTTCTACTCATGAGCTTCGAGCAATAATGACTTATCTCTTCTTAATCCAACATCGACTAAGAGTACAAAATTGCAACATCAGTAGTAGATATTAAACGCAAATATCAATAAATCATGTTCCATTCATTCATCAAAACCTCCTCGGAGGGTGCAAAAGTGCATGTTATGAGGAAAATTTTTTGACAAATTTCAGGACCCTTCTCTAAATGCATGAGAAGGGTTTAAATGCTACTAACTAAATCTAAAAATAATTTATTACAAAAATGTAGGATATGGTTTAAATGACCGTCCTCTTTTTAGGAAAAAATAAAGCAAAACTAATACTAAATCTAAAATTAAAACTTAACAACTAACTACTTATGAATCTGTTCTTTGAAATTGCAAGTGTTCAGCATTGGTTTGAGAAGAGTTGGCTGGCCGACTTCAGATTTCAACTGTCTTGTGAAAACGGAATTGGTAAGAGTTGGCACCATCTTCTCGGTATAATTGATGATACACTTAAGAGTCATGCATTGGCTGTGTGGTTTTACAAAACACGCCCAGTAAGAATCCCAATTTAACTTTGTTAATTTTTTAATCAATTCTGCCTTTTGTTGTGCCTTCTGTCTCCAGTCTGTCTGCAGTTGCTGTGCTTTTGGAAGCTACCCTAGAGTAGTTTCAGAGATCAGATTTTCCTCGTGAAAATTTTCATTTATACAATCAAAGATATTTCTTGCTGCTGTGACTGCTTCTTCCGCTACTTGCTCTGTTTTTCTGATTTGTGCATCCCATTTATTGAAGAGCATTACTTTGTGATTATTATTGATTATTGGTGCACCTACTCTTTTCCCCTCCTCTGTTTCTTGCCAAGCTAAATAGTCAGTAACTCTTTTATCAATTGAATCATAATCATGTCATAAGTCTACGACATGATTTGTAATTTTATCACTTTCTTCACAATAAGAGTTTCACTATGATATTTTTTGGCATAATATTTCCTGTTGCTGCGATAGTTGATGATTTAAGGAAATAGACTCTGTCATAAATTATGTAAGCTTGAGATCATCTTTGTGCATATCCTGCATAACCTGTAGCTGCTTCTCTTTTTTAGCCAAACTATTTTGATATCCGATCTGCATTTGTTGAAAATCTTGCTGTAATTTTTCAAGTTGTCTCTGAGCTTCATTGCTGGCATTGGCTTGTTGTAGTTGTTGTTGAAGAACCTGTACTTGATCTTATTTTTCATTCAATAATTGTCGTACCTAAGATGCTTTATCAATGGCTGCAGAGGCATATGCTCCTGTGAACTTGGATAATTTGGTTAGATTTTCAGTTGGATCAGTGGTAGGATCTTGCCATATGATATCTAATTGTTCTGCATCATTAAAGAGCACATTTTAAAATTTTCTTTTCTTCCTTTGTCTTCTTACCACTGCCTTGTGTCGTGGACTATAGAATACATCAAGAGGAGGAATTTCCTCTATTTTGAGCATAAGTTCAGAGGATGGGGTAATGGGACTATGTTCCATTTCTGAGACATTGCTAGTTATTCCTGTGACTATATTTTTTGTTGTCTATACATTACTCACAGGTGTCTGTGTGTTCTGTCCTTCAATATTAATCAAATCATTGAATGTCTCCCATTCCTTGTCTAACTCAGTTTTGACTGATGGTTGCTGTACAATGAGAGGGGGAAGATTTAACTATGGAGAGGTTGAAACCTGTTGCTGTGAAAGCTCCTTTGACTGGGCAGTATCCCTTACTGACCCTTCATTTTTATCATGATCTTTGTCAGACCTCTTAGAGTGTTCATAGTTTTCTTTCCTGGACTTAGACTTAGACCTATTTGTACCTGAACTTCCACTGAGACTGATACTGGGAGTTGGTTCCCTTACGGGTTCCAAACGTAATTTATCCAAAGGAATAGTATTCAACCTCCTTTCTCTGTATATCTTGAATTCTTGGAATTCTGCTGGAGGAAACCGTATTTGAGCTGAATGTTGAACCTCTTTAACTGTGCTTTTTTCTTGGAACATGTCATCAAAACAATCATCTTCTTTAGAAAAAACTCTTATTTTGACTACAGTAGTGAAATTTTTAACAATATCATAGGGGTCGAATGGTCTTCCTGGAAATTTGAACAAATGTAAACATGTAATATTGTTTACTTCTTTGAATGCATGACTAATATAAAATAATGAAAAGGCCCCACAGGCCATAGAAAATTGTGGCCAGATAGCCTTCTTTTTGTCATTCAAATATTTAGTCAAACCTCCTTCTCCGCAGGTTTGATAAGAAATTTCTTGCGCCATGAGTTTGTCAGGGACATACAAAGGTAAAACATGAGGGGAAGAAAAATTTCCAAATACCCTAACATATGTAAACAATTCTTCTCCAAACCATCTCACAATAGGCAGTATTTCCACCTCTGCTTTAGGAGAAAACCTTGGAGCATCTTTATCATATAACATTTTGTATAGGGGCAACATGATTCCATGGAAAATCTTGTAAAAATAGGGAATGAACTCTGAATCCCACAACTCTTTGTGTTAAACATGAATGGGTAGGGGATCTTGAGTTGTCCATTTCCAACCCATTAAAGGAAACTTAGAAACATAACAGATTGAATACATTAGATAAGAAGATAAGTAAAAAGGGGGTTAAATTCTCTGAGAAACAGTTATTTTGGACTGATAATTCAAAATAGTTGTGGCTAAGTTGTCAGATAATATCTTAGCCCAATCCACAATAGTAGCATTAACAGCAGCATTCAATAATGATAGCCACTCAGATGAAAACTTATTAATGTCTGGCTTTCCAAAAAGCCTACAGAGCATAGCAGCAGCAAAACAATATGGAGAAGTGAGAGAACCAGTACTATACATACCGTGTTTATCCTTTTTTAGTGGTTCGTCTCTCCTTGACTAGTCCTTGGTGCATTCTGCCAGGTTTTCATTTTCTTTGGAAAAATTCTCCATGAACTGTTTGTTATAAGTCGCCTGTGGCTCTGGCAAATGATACATGAGTCTCAAATCTTGTGGAGAAAATAAACGAATGAGTTCTTGACCCTTAGTCTTAAACTATTTGTTTATAATATCTGTGTTGTCCAGTACCCATTTAACCGTATCCGTGTATGGAAGAATTTTAGGCCTCGCTGCTATTCGGTGTAAGAATGAACAAGCTTAGCTCTATAATGGACGCATCAAAAGACCCATGTGAGCCTGAAGTAGCTGTAACCTCCATTACTCTGCGGTTCTCTTCTTCAAGTAGATTATACATGCCCTCCCAGGTAGTAATACCAACATCTTTGTTACAGGCAGTGTTTGTATACAAGGGATTCATTTCTTTCTCTTCAGAAATCAGAGCCTTGTCTTTCTTTCCCATTATACTTTGAATATTGCTTTGAGTTCTATGTTCTTCACTCCTACAGTTTACGAATTAAGTGATAATAATGATAGGAAAAAGGTGATGGGAAAGTTTTAAATGCCGAAAACATATAAAATATATCATCTTACGTGAAACAGCTCTTCGATCACAACAAAACCAAATTTCATTAATGATTTACAACCAATTCATTAATTAACATTAAAGCGCATATCCAAGTCTTGGTTTATAGAAAAAAAATTTCGTACAATGAGTCCTAAAGATTTGCGATAAGGCGATCTGTGATTTCCTTCGCAACATCGCAAATCACTACATCGCAGATCGCAATATTGCAAATCGCAACATCTAATAATCATTTGTTAATGTATTTTCCGTGATGTACGATTTGCGATATGCGCCATCGCAATATCACAAAATCGCAAGATATAATAATCATCTGTTAATGTATTTTCCGTGATGTGCGATTTGCGATATGCGCCATTGCATATCGGCATTTTGAGGATTTTCAACATAAGTAATATTCGAGGGATGCAGTGCGATGAATGTTTTTCATATGTAGTTTCGCATCGTGATCTTGCAATCTTAGACTTCCGCTTGCAAGGACGTATGAATTACCTTTTTGCGATGCGATATTCCTTAAGGAATGATTTTATTCTATTCTTATCAAAAACTTTTAAGATTTTTAGATTTTTTGACTAAGGGCCCCCACTTATTTAGTATTATCGCTAATACTAAATAAGAAGGGGGGTTGTTGCTGGCCACAATAATTGGCGCTTCACTCGGAAGAACCAGTTATCTCTGCTTTTCTTTTGAATTTTCTAAACTTTCAAAATAGAAAATTTTCCAGAAAATCAAACTTTATAATAAAAAGACAAAGTACATTATTCTTTTATCTATCAATGATATTTTGTTTCTTCTATATTCAACTTTGACTATTGACTTCCTCAAGCTATTCGTTGTATCTATATCAGTCACTACTTGGTTTATAGAGATAAAAACAAAGACTTCTATGTAAATCAGTTTTAAATATGCTCATTTGTCGTAGGTAGAGCCTCTGCTACCAGCAAGTGTTTATAGCCTCGAGAAGGTTACCTGTTACCCAGCAATGATCCTGTATCCTACATAGAGAAATATACAATTTTCAAAGAGAAATTCATATCCACACTTATTGATTTTATTTTCTTTTTATCCTTAAAGAACAATGTGTTGGTTTGGTAGCCAATTTTATGACAGTGCCATTCACTTGATTTATAACTTTTTTGAAGAAGCTGGCTCGTGATGAGACCCCTTGTCTTTTGATTGCAATAATATTGATTCATTGCCCTGTTGTGGTATGCAGTATTGGCAAAGTCAGCAAACTATAATATCTATGATCATGATAAATCGGCTCGTGATGAGACCTCTTACTCTTTAAGTTAAAGTGTATCATTGGATTATTCCCTGAACTTTGTAATTTCCTAGGTGGGGAGGAAGTCATTGTTTCCTTAAGATAGCTCTGGAGGACAATGGTAGAGTTTTTGGAAAGAGATTTTCTACAGAGAATCTTCATTTTGTTATTGATACCTTTCATTGGACTGATATAAAACAATTTCCCACTAAAGGTTGTTTTTTATCAAAATTTATAAAGTTGAAACTAGTATCATTTCTAGGCCTAAAGCCTTTAACTGTATCTTTCAATAATAATGATCAATTTTCTAGAATAATTCTATTTATACAAGTGAAAAAACAAAATCTAAAAGAGAATTGTATCTTTTTCGTGAATTCCAAATGTAACCATTTACAACCGGTTTTATTATGAAAATAAAGAAAACTAATATACAAAATAGAAGAATGATCTCCTATGGAAAATGTTTTTTGAGGATCTGTCCATTAACATGTAAAGACTCTCTTTTTCCTCTTAAATCCTGTAACATAAAAGTATATGGACCTATGATCTCTGCTATTTGGAAAGGGCCAAGCCACATTCGTTGAAATTTTGTATGTTTCCCTTTTTCCTCATGAGCCTTGTCCCATTTTAAAACTACATCTCCGATCTGAAAGTCCTTTTTGGATATCATGTTTGAATCAAAAGAATATTTTACTAATGCTTGGTGATGAGCATGAGTTATTTTGGCCTGTTCTCATTGTTCTTCTAGTTTAATTATTTCCAGCTGCCTAAATTGTAAGGAAGAAGTTGGTACTTCATCAATATATTGAACTAAGGCCAAAGAAGGAATTGCTAGATGAGTTGGGAGAACCACTTCTTTCCCATAAACTAAATTAAAGGGAGAGGTGCCAATGGAGGCTTTCTGCGTTATTCAATCTGCCCATAAAGCATGTATTAAAGAATTATGCCAATTTTTATGATTTTGATCAATGGGTCGCTTAATGATTCTGATTAAGTTTTTATTTGTAGATTCAGCTAATCCATTTCCTTGTGGATAATAATTGGCAGAGTATTTAAGTTTACAACCTCTTTTAAGTGAAAATTCAGTCATAGCATTACCAGAAAAATACGATGCATTATCAAAAATTAAAGCAGAAGGTAAACCAAACCTGGTGATTATGAACTGATCTATGAATTCGATGATATGTTCGGCATTAGCAGTCTTGAGAGGAACTGCTTCTACCCATTTAGTAAAATAATCAGTTGCTGTAAGGATATACCTTTGTTCTTTAGAAGAGTGAGGAATGATCTCACCTATTATGTCCAATCCCCATTGATCAAAAGGCTGCTCAATGTTGAATGGTTGCAGTGGAAATGATGGTTTCTTTTGTCTTCTAGTAGCGGTTTGACAAACTTGACATTTCCTTACGTAGCTATGTGAGTCTTTGAATAGTGTGGGCCAGTAATAGCCTGCGCGGAGAATTTTATGTGCAGTAGTGTCTCCAACATAATGTCCGCTTGCTGGCCCATCGTGGAGTTCCTGCAAGACTTTTTGAGCTTCAGATTTCTCCAGACATCTAAGGAGAAAAAAATCATAATTCATTCTAAAAAGAACATCATTCACAAGCTGATATTGTTTAGCTTTCAACCTTAGAGCTCTTTTCTTGGTGTAATTGAGATTTGGAGGAGCATATCCATTCTTTAGATAATATATGATATCAGCATATAATGATTCAACATCGTTTAGGCTTACCTCATACATTTTTATCTCTGCAGATGGTTTTTCAGAAATAAGCGATGCTCCAGCTAGTATTTTGCAGAAGCCTTGACCTCTTACAATACTTGCTGGTTTGATTTCTACGTCATATTCTTGTAAGGCAGTAACCCAATTGGCTCTTTTCTCACCTATATATTTTTGTACTAAGAGATTTCTTACCGCGGGAAACAGTACTATGATTTTTGTATGGGTTTTAAGTAGAAAGGGTCTGAAATATTTAATTGCTTTGAAAATAGCATAAGCTTGTTTCTCTACATCTGAATAATTCAATTCAGCCCCCTGTAAATTTGAGTTGAAAAAAGAAATTGGGGCTTCTGCCTTGTCTTGATTTGCTTGAGTGAGTATTGTAACATATGATTTATCAATGGAAAATGTATACAAAATAAAAGGATCAAAAAAATTTGGAGTTGCTAAAGATGGAGCATTAACAATTGTTTGTTTGATCAGATTGAATGCTTCATATTAGTTTTGCCCCATTTGAAGTTTGAATTATTTTTAATCATTGCTTGTAAAGGAGATACAATTCTTGAAAAATCTGGCACAAATCTCTTTACAAAATTAATCTGGCCAAGGAACGATTGCATAGCTTTCTTGTTGTGAGGTAAGGGTATTTTAGAAATCTCCTTGATTCTGTCAGGATCAATATGAATTCCAGATTTTGATACACTAAATCCTTCACTTAATGCAAAAAAAGATTTTTTTGGGTTAAGTGAAATTCCATACCTTTGAAAACGTTGAAAGATCTGTTTTAAATATCTAAGATAATTGCTTCATTTCTTGGAATATACATATATATCATCCAAGTATATTACCACCAATTTTTTAAATAATCCCTTGAAGGCGATATCCATGGCTCTCTGAAATGTGGCACCCGCGTTGATCAGACCAAAAGGCATCTTTTGATATGCATAAGTGCCCCATTTGGTTCTGAATGTGGTTTTCAATGGATCATCGGGATGAACCAACACTTGGTTGTAGCTAGATAAACCATCTAAGAAAGACATTAATTCTGATCCTGCAACTGCCTGCAATATTTGCTCCATAGGAGGCAAAGGAAAATTATCTTTTTGGTAGGCTTTGTTAAGATTTCAAAAGTCAATGCAAATTCTAATGTCTCCATTCTTCTTTCTAACGGGAACCATATTGGAAACCCATTTAGAATATCAAACGGGAAAAATAATCTTGGCTTTCAATAACTTATTGAGTTCAGATTTGATCTGACTTTCTAGATTGGAATGGATCTTTCTCAGCTTTTGTTGGACAGGTTTTTCATCGTTTGTCATTGGGATAGTATGTTGGATGATAGAAGTGTCATAAGTTTTGAGTTCATCGTAATTCCAAGAAAAGACACTTTTGTATTGTTTCAAAAGACGAACATACGCTATTTTTTCTTCAGGAGCTAGACCAAGGCCTTGGTTGATATTCTGTGGTTTGGTATCAGTTCCTAGATTTACTAATTCATAATTCAAAGTTGAACTTTGTAATTTTGAATTGGTAGATCTTTTGAATTGATCTTTTAAATCATAAAAGTCTTCTAACTTGACTACTGAATTTGGCATAGCATTATTAGCGCTATCTTGTTGCAATTGTCTGTCATGTTGGTCCTCATCAATTATCTGATTGGTGTAAGATTCTTCAGATGTGAGGAAGCTTACAATATCAGGATCATCGTTTAAAATCCTCCAATTGGTAATGTTATCGGGAATTGAGGGTCTAAAGATTAATTAGATTGAAAATTGATCAGGGCTAAATTCTTCTGAAGGAATGAGCTTCGAAGCTACGTTAGCTAGGAGGTCTGCACTAGCATTCTAGAGTCTGGGAATTGATGAAATATTAAATGCTATAAAGTGTTCAGTCAAATCTTGAACTAAATATTGATAATTCTTTAAATGACCTGATAAAAAATGTATAGTATTGCGTACTTGTTTGATTACAATTTCAGAATCTCCGAAAACTTGTAGATATTTGATGTCTAATCCGATTGCTTTGTATAATCCTTTGACTAAAGCCTCGTATTCTACAACATTATTGGTGCAATCAAAATCGAGTCCGCAAGTTAGCATAATTTTATTTCCCTCTGGACTAACCAACACGCATCCTGCTCCTGCTCCTTCATTAGACTTAGAACCATCAAAAAATAACTTCCAAAATAAAGATTTATTTACAGGAGTATCTATAAAATTAATACATCTAGAACTATCTGTTTGAGAAAAAATTTCTATTTGAGATAAAACAAAATGTTCTAAGTAAGGTGAAGTATGAGCATTGAAATTTCCTAAGAAAGAATCAACTGAATAGTTGCCAATGATATTATTGTTGTATGCAAATGGTTCATTTTCTCCTTCCAGTTCTGTTACTATGTATTTCTGATGTTTTTCTCGCTCAACCTTTATTTGATTTGGTTTACCATTGTAAGGAAGCCACATGTGCTACCAATCAGTTGCAAAGTATCCATGAAGTTTTTCTGACCAATCTCTGTTAAGAATTCAGCCATAAAATTCTGGAATATCTGCAACTAAAATGTCGATAACTTGACATACCTTTAGATTAGATGACAGCCTTATGGTAACCTGATTTAATTCGCCGATTACTTCAACTTGTGATCGATCTAACTGGACTATGCGTACAACATATTTTTGCGGTTGAATGTTCAACTTTGCACATATTGATTTTGGTAGAATATTAGATGAAGCTCCAGAATCCACTAAACAATTATGCAATTTTTTATTGAAAACTTCGTAAGTAAGAAGAAATGGAGGAGTATGAGATCTCAACATTCCTCCAATTAAAGCAATATTTTATAGTTCAACTTTACTAATCGTATTAGTTGGAGGTCTTCCCATCTCATTGGAAGCTTGAGAGATTACAGGATTGGGAAAAGGTTTTTCTGGTAAAGCATGTAATTCTTTCAAAAGTACCTTTTGCTGGTGTTTTAACTTGCTCAATTCATAAAAAGTGATGTTAGCCCTAGCCTTCTTCATGTCTTCTATGATATTATACTCCATTTCATCCGAAACGATCAGTGTTTTTGATGGAGTTGATGAATCTGTTTGGGCTGGGCTAGTTTGAGTTGCTTTGGATGTCGTTTTCTTGGCTACAACCTTATCCTTAGTCATTGAGCTTGCGCTCTTCGTCTTAGGAGTAGTTTGAGGAGGATCAAGTTGATTTCTACTTCGAGTGCTAACCGGGGATGCCTCTTGATCTTGCTCATTTGGGAGGATGAAATCCCACATACCTTGTACCTCTACAACTTCTTCTTCATCAATAGTTTCTTCAGTAGCAATCTCCTCTTCTTCTTCTTCTGATTCAGCATTTGTGATAGCATTTGGTGGCTTTAAATCAGTTGAAGGGTTTCTTCTATAAGGCTTGAATGAATTTTTAGAAGATGTTTCTACCACTTGTTTCTTAATTTCAACCATTTCGTTGGACATGGTTTTCAGAAATTTTTGCAATCCTTCTAAATCGAATGGATCTTTCAATTGTTTTTTCTTGGGGTCTTCCTTAAAAGTAACCTTCTTGGATTTTCGTTCTTCTATCACATTTTTCTTGTCTAGAGCAATGATACATTTCTCTACTGCTATTGCTTCCTTCATATTGTCAGCTAAAGTTGTTTTTTTAGCCCTATCAACGAAGATTTCTATGTTTGATGGTAAAACAGATATGTACCATTCACTTCGCACTTCTTCTCTAGGCTTGGAAGTAGTAGGAATTTTATTTAATAGTTTATTGAAACGTGAATTAAAATCCTTGATGGGTTCTTTTGACTCAGCTCTAAGATTAGACAAGTCATTGATCAGTGTTGCTGTAGACCTGTCATCACCAAACTTAGTCAAAAATTGATCTTGAAAGATATCCCAACTAGTAATAGATCCAGATGGTAATGAGAAATACCATGATCCAGCTGCTCCTTGTAAAGTATAGGAAAAAATTTGGATGACAGCGTCTTCATTAGTAACTCCATTGAGATTTATGGACAACATAAAATTATTTATATGTTCTTCTGCTAGCATGCCTGCTTCAGGATTAAACTTAGGCAGCCATTTTTCATGATGGGCAGGTATTTAACTCAAGGGTGCAGCCATTAAAACTGCCTCTGGGTTATTCCATGGAGAAGCGATCGCTGAACTACCAACAGAGGAAAGTGCAGAAGACGATCCCTGCGGTTGGGAACATGAGGATATTACGATTCCAGATGCTTGAGAAGGAGATGTAGAAGTTCCAGTGGACTAACGAACGATAATCTGAAGTGGAGGGGTGGATGGTTGACTTCGTAGTGAAGAGGTTGAGATGGATGATGATAATGAAAGAGTCTTGCTATCAGACCCTTTAGGTGATTTCCTTGCTCTCTTCCTTATAGGTAGAGGTAACTCAGTTGGCTAAATGCCAAGCTTTTTGCTCTGTAATCTGGTAAGAGGATGGGCATGGTTATATTGCGAAGTCACACTGCCTTGAGATTTATCAGATCTTTGAGGTGATATTGAAAATCGCTGAAGTTTATGAATCAAAGATTCAACTTCAGGAGGTTCAATAGCAGATTCTTCTGAAAAGTTAGGGTTTGTAGCAGTGGCTGTTGTTCTTTCGACTTCTGGCTCTATATTTAAAGATTCTATGTGCGATGGAGAAGTCGGGGGAGATGATGAGGGCGATTTACTCTCAGAATGGTATTTATATTTTGAATTAATTTCCATTCATAGTTCAGGGCCCTACTTCTAGCACCAAATATGTTGAAGCCCCGAAAATCAGGTCTACAACAAGGTGGATACCCACTCGGTCCAAACCTTGGTTGGCAGCTCCTTTTCCGTTTGGTATAGTGGGTCCGACTGGGGATAATGGGACCAATTTCCCAATATGTGTGTGTGTGTTGAGAATTGATATTTATTTTTCTAAAAGTTCCTAAGTGAAATGCTTTTATTCTAATTCTAATATATAACATGCAATTGTATTCTAATTAAACAGAAACATCTAATTCTAAACTCACCCGGGATGTAATCTTTCCGTTATGTGATCTAAAATGATTTCAAATAAAAATTGGTAATAAAGATCATTCAACTGTTATAGGAAAATAATTCAATAAAGATAAACTACTTCGTATAAAAAGTTAGAGGAAACAGTTGTGGAAAACATGTCACATAATAAGCTATTCAAATATTAAGCATAAACAAAGAGCTATCACCGTACAAAAGTGCAAAATGATAACTCAAGCATTCAAGCATTAATACATAAACAACTAAACATAAATATCACTTTAACACAAAGGCAGAAATAGTTAAGAGATAAAAGTACCATTTATAACTAGTTCTACTCATGAGCTTCAAGCAATAATGACTTATCTCTTCTTAATCCAACATCCACTAAGAGTACAAAAGTGCAACATCAGTAGTAGATATTAAATGCAGATATCAATAAATCCTGTTCCATTCATTCATCAAAACCTCCTTGAAGGGTGCAAAAGTGCATGTTCTGAGGACAAGTTTTTGACAAATTTTAGGACCCTTCTCTAAATGCATGAGAAGGGTTTAAATACTACTAACTAAATCTAAAAATAATTTATTAAAAAAATGTAGGATAAGGTTTAAATGACCGTGCTATTTTTAGGCAAAAATAAAGCAAAACTAACATTAAATCTAAAATTAAAACTTAACAACTAACTACTTATGAATCCGTTCTTTGAAATTGCAAGTGTTCAACATTGGTTTGAGAAGAGTTGGTTGGCCGACTTCAGATTTCAGATGTCCTGCGAAAACAGAATTGGTAAGAGCTGGTGCCATCTTCTCGGCAGAGTTGATGATACACTTGAGAGTCATACACTGGCTGTGTGGTTTTACAAAACACACCCAATAAGAATCCCAATTTAACTTTGTTAATTTTTTAATCAGTTATGCATTTTCTTGAGCCTTCTATCTCCAGTCTGTCTGCAGTTGCTGTGCTTTTGGAAGGTACCCTGGAGTATTTTCACAGATCAGATTTTCCTCGTGCAAATTTTCATTTATACAATCAATGATATTGATTGCTGCTGTGACTGCTTCTTCCGCTGCTTGCTCTGATTTTCTGATTTGTGCATCCCATTTATTGAAGAGAATTACTTTGTGATTGTTATTGATTATTGGTGCACCTGCTCTTTTCCCCTCCTATGTTTCTTGCCAAGCTAAATAGTCAGTAACTCTTTTATCAATTGAATCATAATCATGTCATAAGTCTACGACATGATTAGTGATTTTATCACTTTCTTCACAATAAGAGTTCCACTGTGATATTTCTTGGCATAATATTTCCTATTGCTGCAGTAGTTGATCATTTAAGGAAATAGACTCTGTGATAAATTTTGTAAGCTTGGGATCATCTTTGTGCATCTCTTGTATAACCTGTAGCTACTTCTCTTTTTCAGCCAAACTGTTTTGATATCCGATCTGCATTTGTTGAAAATATTGCTGTAATTTTTCAAGTTGTCTCTGAGCTTCATTGTTGGCGTTCGCTTGTTGCAGTTGTTGTTGAAGAACTTGTACTTTATCTTCTTTTTCATTCAATAATTTCCGTACCTCAGATGCTTTATCAATGGCTGCAGAGGCATATGCTCCTGTGAACTGAGATAATTTGGTGAGATTTTCAGTTGGATCAGTGGTAGGATCTTTCCATATGATATCTAATTGTTCTGCATCATGAAAGAGCACATTTTCCAATTTTATTTTCTTCCTTTGTCTTCTTACCACTTCCTTGTGTCGTGGACTATAGAATACATAAATATGAGGAATTTCCTCTACTTTGAGCATAAGTTCAAAGGATGGGGTAATGGTAATATGTTCTGTTTCCGAGACATTGCTAGTTATTCTTGTGACTATATTTTTTTTTGTATGTATATTACTCACAGGTGTCTGTGTGTTATGTCCTTCAATATTAATCAAATCATTGAATGTCTCCCATTCCTTGTCTAACTCAGTTCTGACAGATGGTTGTTGTACAATGAGAGGGGGAAGATTTAACTGTGGAGAGGTTGAAACCTGTTGCTGTGAAAGCTCCTTTGACTGGGCAGTATCCCTTACTGACCCTTCACTTTTATCATGATATTTTTCAGACCTCTTAGAGTGTTCAAAGGTTTCTTTCCCGGACTTAGACTTAGACCTATCTGTACCTGAACTTCCACTGAGACTGATACTGGGAGTTGGTTCCCTTACAGGTTCCAAACGTAATTTATCCAAAGGAATAGTAGTCAACCTCCTTTCTCTGTATATCCTGAATTCTTGGAATTTTGCTGGAGGAAACCGTATTTGAGCTGAATGTAGAACCTCTTTAAGTGTGTTTTTTTCTTGGAACATGTCGTCAAAACAATCATCTTCTTTACAAAACACTCTTATTTTGACTGTAGTAGTGAAATTTTTAACAATATCATAGGGTTTGAATGGTCTTCTTGGAAATTTCAAGAAATGTAAACATGTAATATTGTTTACTTCTTTGAATGCATAACCAATATCAAATAATGAAAGGGCCCCACAGGCCATAGGAAATTGTGGCCAGATAGCCTTCTTTTTTTCCTTCAAATCTTTAGTCAAACCTCCTTCTACGCAGGTTTGATAAGCAATTTCCCACACCGTGAGTTTTTCATGGACATACAAAGGTAAAACATGAGGGGAAGAAAAACTTCCAAATACCCTAACATATGTAAACAATTCTTCTCCAAACCATCTCGCAACAGGCAGTATGTCTACCTCTACTTCGGGAGAAAACCTTGGAGCATCTTTATCATATAACATTCTGTACAGGGGCAACATGATTCCATGGAAAATCTTGTAAAAATAGGGAATGAACTATGAATCCCACAACTCTTTGTGATAAACATGAATGGGTAGGAGATCTTGAGTTGTCCATTTCCATCCCATTAAAGGAAAATTAGAAACATAACAGATTGAATCCATTACATAAGCAGATAAGTAAAAAGGGGGATAAATTCTCTGAGAAACAGTTCTTTTGGACCGATAATTCAAAATAGCTGTGGCTAAGTTGTCAGATAATATCTTAGCCCAATCCACAATAGTAGCATTAACAACAGCATTCAATAATGGTAGCCATTCAGATGAAAACTTATTAATGTCTGGCTTTCTAAAAATCCTACAGAACATAGCAGTAGCAAAACAATAGGGAGAAGTGAGAGAACCAGTACTATACATACTGTGTTTATCCTTTTTTAGTGGTTCCTCTCTCCTTGACCAGTCCTTGGCGCATTCTGTCTGGTTTTCATTTTCTTTGGCAAACTTCTCCATGAACTGTTTGTTACAAGTCGCTTGTGGCTCCGGCAAATGATACATGAGTCTCAAATCTTGTGGAGCAAATGAACCAATGAGTTATTGACCCTTAGTCTTAAACTGTTTGTTTGTAATATCCATGTTGTCCAGTACCCATTTAACCATATCCATTTATGGAAGAATTTTAGGCCTCGTTGCTATTTGGTGTAAGAATGAACAAGCTTAGCTCTGTAATGGACGCATCAGAAAACCCATGTGAGCCTGCAGTAGCTATAACCTCTATTACTCTGGGGTTCTCTTCTTCAAGTATATTATACATGCCCTCCCAGGTAGTAATACCTGCGTCTTTGTTAAAGGCAGTGTCTGTATACAAGGGAGTCATTTCTTTCTCTTCAGAACTCAGAGCCTTGTCTTTCTTTCCCATTATACTCTGAATATTTCTTTGTATAGTTCTCTATTCTTCGCTCCTGCAGTTTACGAATTAAGAGAGAATAAGGATAGGAAAAAGGTGATGGGAAAGTTTTAAATGCTGAAAACATATCAAATATATCATCTTATGTGAAACGGCTCTTCGATCACAACAAAACCAAATTTCATTAATGATTGACAACCAATTCATTCATTAACATTAAAGCGCATAACCAAGTCTCGGTTTATGGAAAAAAAATTTCATACAATGAGCCCTAAAGATCTGTGATAAGGTGATCTGAGATTTGCTTCGCAACATCACAAATCAAAACATCGCAAATTGCAACATCGAAGATCGCAACATCGCGGATCGCAACATCGTAAATCACAATATCACAAATCGCAATATCACAAATCGTATCATATAATAATCATCTATTAATGTATTTTTCGTGATGTGCGATTTGCGATATGTGCCATCGCAATATCGCAAAATCGCAACATATAATAATCATCTGTTAATGTATTTTCCATGATGTGCGATTTGCGATATCTGCCATCGCATATCGGCATTTTGAGGATTTTCAACATAAGTGATATTTGAGGGATGCGGTGTGATGAATGTTTTTCATACGTAGTTTCACATCGTGATCTCGCAATCTTAGACTTCTGCTTGCAAGGAGGTATGCATTACCTTTTTGCGATGTGATATTCCTTAAGGAATGATTTTATTCTATTCTTATCAAAAAAATTTAAGCTTTTTAGATTTTTTGACTAAGGGCCCCCACTTATTTAGTATTATCAATAATGCTAAATAAGAAGGGGGGTTGTTGCTGGCCACAACAGGTCCTTACAAGGCGTTGCAAAAGATTGGTACTATGGCGTACAAATTGGAGCTTCCTACTTCTTCACGAGTGCATCTAGTTTTCCATGTTTCATGCTTAAAGAAGGTTATAGGTGAAAATCTTCTAGTTCAAACAATATTGCCAGAACTAGATGAGGAAGGAAAGATCATATTGGAACCTGAAGCGGTCACAGAAACAAGAACTCGATAGCTACAGAATCGATCAATTTCAGAGTATCTCATCAAGTGGAAGAGCTTACCCATTGAAGATTCTACATGGGAGGATGAGAATTTTATACAAAAGCACCCATAGCTACTGAAGCATTGAGGACAACACTTTTTTGAAGGAGAAGGGAATGTTTGGTCCCTATATTAGTAGTATATTCCCTTATTGTTGTTAGTTTAACCCCCTTATTGTTATTATTGTACCCCTGTAACCCCCATATTGTTATTATTGTGCCCTTAAATTATTATTGTGAGGTCAGCTAGGATTACATTGTGGTCCCATGGACTCCTATATATAGAAAGGAGGTTTTGTAATTTGTACCATCCAAGAATTGTTCATTCATGTAATGTATTGGAGGTTGCCCCCTCGAAGTGGCTTATTTCTAAGGTGTTGATATCTCTTTTCTTCTATTTTTGGAGTTGGCTTCACAACATCTTCCCATTAGGTAAGCTCGTCATTTCTTTAATGCATGTAGTGTTTCCAACATTTCCTTCTCATAAATAGATTTCTGTAAATTCTTTCCTTTGATTGGACGAATTTCAAAAGAATGGGTCTTCCTTCTTGCATTAAAAAAACACCATTTCCATTTTTTGAGGCATCAGATTCCATAATAAATGTTTTTATGAAGTATGGCATAGCTAAGACCGATTCTTGGCACATTGCCTCTTTAAGATGTTCAAAGGCCTTAGTAGCTTGAGGAGTCCATGAAAATGCATCTTTCTTCAATAATTTTGTTAGAGGTGCTTCTATTCTCCCATAATTATTAACAAAATTGTCATAATACCCTTTTAACCCAAGAAATCCTCACAAGTTCTTTATGGTTGTGGAGAATTTCCATTCCTTATTGGATTTAGTTTTGTTAGGGTCTACCTTAACACGCTCCTAAGATATAATATGAGCCAGATATTCCACCTCTTGTACTCCAAAGAAACATTTGGAGGTTTTTTCATATAATTGTTTCTCCTCCAATAATTTGAGTAACCTATCAATATATTGAACATGATCCTTCCAAAACCTACTCTAGATTAGTATATCATCAAAAAATACTAACCCAATTTTTCTAAGGAAGGGTTTGAAAATGGAATCCATCAACCCTTGAAATGTATAAGGTGAATTCTTGAGGCCAAAATACATAACAAAAAATTCATAATGACCCTCATGAGTTCAAAATTTTCTTTTCAGAATGTCTTCAACCTTCACTCTAATTTGATGATATCTTCAACGAAGATCCAACTTGGTGAAATAAATTTTTCAATGTAATCCATCCAGTAATTAATCAATCACAAGAATGGGAATTTTATCTTTAATAGTGAGATTATTTAGCTCCCTATAATCCAGACACATGCTCCATGATCCATCCTTCTTGTGCAACAATACTACTGGAGCAGAGAAAGGACTTTGACTAGGTCAAATTATACCAAACTCTAGAATTTATGCAATCATACGTTCAATTTCTCTCTTTTGGACATAAGGATATCTGTAATTCGTGATGTTTAGAGGATCACTTCCTGGAATAAAATGAATAGCATGATCATGATCATGAATAGCTGGGAGTCCTTTGGGAGTTTCAAACACCAGGGAATGATTGTCCAAAACTTTTAGGAGAACTAGATAAATATATGATTTTGATGTTGGAACTTCTAGTGAACATAATTATGCAATGACACCTCCTTGTTCTTTCTTCATAATATTTTTCATGAAATTAGAGATTATTATCGTTCACGGCTTCTGTGTGATACACCGTAATTAAACTTCCTTTCCCTTTGAAAAAAAATTCACGAAAAAATATCGAAAATTAAAATCTATCATCCCTAAATATTGTAACCATTGTACTCCTAGTACAACATCAGCACCACCCATTGGAATGGAAAGGATTTCACTATTCAATACATATTCCCCCTTGGTTCACTTGATATTATGGCACTTTCTAGAGAAATTTATATTTCCTCCACTTTACACCATCACTTGACACTCTAGTGCTATGAATAGGAAGTAGTTCAATTCCTTGGCTACCTTACAATGAAAAAAATTATGGGTACTACCTGATTCAATAAGCACCAATACATTTTTCTTCTTGATATTTCCTTCTATCTTGGGATTTTCAAGAGTGGTAATTCCTACTAATGAATTACAGGATATGGTCGGATTCATTTCTTCTTCCTCTAGGGTTGGTTCCTAGTGTATATCCTATTATTTTGAAGTTTCTTGTTCCTTTTCTTCCTCCTCTTCACAATCTATGTAAACTAATTTATTCTCAACACACTTATGACCTTTAGTGTGTTGGCTATCACAACTATAGAAAATCCCTTTTTCTTGTTTTGATTCCAATTTTTGTGGTGTTAACCTTGTAGGTTTTGGATGTCTAGGAGTAGCAACACTTCCATATTTATAGTTGTGAGAGGTAGGATTCCTTGTGGCCATAATTTTCCTTTCGAATTTTCTTTCCAACCTGAATGCCTTCTCCAATGTATCAGGTTCACAAAGGCAAACCTCATGATGGATGTTAACCTTTAGAGTCCCTATAAAGACATCAATCTTATATTCCTCTGGAATATTATTTACTCTTATATTCAATTTTTGGAAGTCCTCAATGTGCTCCATCATTGAACCCTTTTTTTTTAGATTTATCAATTGGATAAAGAAGGTTTTTCTCTTTGTATCCTCATAATGTGCTATCATTTCCTCCGTCAAAATTGACGAAGTCACCAACGGTTTACTAGAAAAAATCCATTGATACCATGCAAATTGATTTTTTTCTAAATATAAAGTTTCAATGTGTACCTTTTGTGCGTTTTGCGTATTATGGAGCTTAAAGTACTGCTACATTTGTAGTATACAAGTTATGAGATCCTTGCCATAAAAATTCCTGATATCTATCTTTGGAATACAATGGGTCTTACATCAAATGTTAGAGTTTATGAAATCATGGTTAACATTTCTTTTTTTCTCATCACGAGTTTCCTCTACAACCTTTTCACCATTAGGAAGCTTTTCTTGCAGTAAATTTTCCAAACCTTCCTTCAAACCTTCCATCTCTTTCTTCAAATACTTGATGTTGCCTTCTATACCATCCATATTAACATCCATACAATTCTTCAAACCATCCATATTATCTTCCACGCCATCCATCTTAGATTCCATCACATTCTTCAAACCATCCATATTAGATTCCACGCCTTTCTTTAAACCATCCATTTCATTTCTTGTTACTCTTTGTGAGAGAG
Source organism: Pinus albicaulis (assembly GCA_034641835.2). Taxonomy (NCBI): domain Eukaryota; kingdom Viridiplantae; phylum Streptophyta; class Pinopsida; order Pinales; family Pinaceae; genus Pinus; species Pinus albicaulis. Next base: position 810,594,076 of record CM076570.1, read on the forward strand.
AAATTTGTTGCGCCTGGTCTTGTAATTTTGATATCATGTTGTACTTCTTCCTATTCATGATTCATAGCAAAGCCTTCTAAGGGATTAATGGGTGTTGAATTATTTTTATGAGTAATTTTAGAATTCAATATTGCTATCTATGCTTCAATATTCCCATGGAATCACTTCAAACTGATTTTTCAAACTAGACTTCTACAATTTTAAGAAAAATATACACCTTTTTCTTGGTTTTGAGGAGCTCAATATTGAAACTGATGTATCTATATAATTTCATATCCCCAATATTTTATCTTCAATCCTTTAGTATCCCTTTGAATATTCTTTCCAATTCCACTGGTAAGACATGATTTGGATTCTTCAAGAAAGATTTATGCCCAATCGTCCACAATGACCTAATTAAGGACTAGTTCAGTAGATGGAACTTATATGACATGCCACGTGCCATTGTTTCCTCCTTAGACTCTAAACTTGATACACATAAAACTACAGTCTCTATAATTTTGGGCAATTTTTTAGAGAGTTCCAATCTGATGGTCAGACAGAGAGTTAGAACGATTTTCCCAAGGTCATGTCTTTGAGATCAAATTCGAGAGCTTGCAAAAACCGTAACTTCCACAGATCATATCTCCAAAAATATTGCAAACCAAGATCTAAAATTTTTCAACAAATTTCCTTCAGAAAACAACTCACAAAATAGAAGAAAAAATATATTAGCGCCTTACAAATCATCTTCTTCGAGGTGGAAACTTCATTTAGATTAAACAAATGAACAATTTTTGGATGATGCAAATGACATAAAGTCCTTTCTATATAAGAGTCCATGGGGTCACAATAAAATCCTGGCCAACCTAAAAATGATAATCTAAGGGCACAATAACAAAAATATGCGAACTACAAGGGGTACAACAATAACAATAAGGCGGCTACACTAAAAATAATAAGGGGCTACACTAGTAATATATGGCCCTAACAATCATTATTTATGAAAATTAATGACTAAATAAATGAAAAAATTAATCACTAAATATAATACTATACGATAAAATTGAGATAACCAATTAATGTCTAAGCTAAAAAAGACTAAAATTTGGTTGCATTATAAGATATTGTAAATTAGCTACTACTAGTGAGGGACTGAAAAATAGTCATTTATATACAAATTGTAGGCATTTTTTTAGTAACTGATTATCCATTTTGTATTATTCATGAGGATCCCTCTCCCACCCATGAAATGAATACATTCATGTGCACAGTCCTATATAAACAAATAAATAAAGACAAAATAAGAGAAAGGCTTCCTATGTAGAGAGGTGAAGAAAACAAATCCATAGGGGGTATTGTTCAGACTTGATCGAAGCGGAGAAATGTTTGTGTTTTTGTAGTGAGTCCACCAAGGTACTTTCCAGGCCTACTCACAATAGAGCAACAACAGACATGAAAAACTATACTTTGAAATTCTACAATTCATGTACTATAGTGCCATTTCCAATTCAAAGTGTTGTGATATTACCGATCTTATGTTTGTCTTCAACCGAGAAGCCACAGAGGGGAAATTTTTTATTAATACGGTAAGTGGTGAAGCCTAAGTGAACTACATAGTGATTCGATAATCCCCGAATAACTGAGACCCTCCACAAAAGAATAAACTTGACAGAGAAACTACAATTCTACCAATGCGTCACCAAGGGTTTTCGCTTCTAAAAAACCCTCCAAAATTTTGGCCTTCAACCAGATTTCGTAGACTACTTTTATATTGTATAATTTTGTCGCAGATATTAAGGCTTATCACAATTTTTTTATTTAAGTGTTTTGGTCCCATTTACAAGAAAATCAAAGTGTCGAATTTTCGAATGTTAAATGTCGCAAGATGCACATAATCTTGCTTTAGAATTTTCAATGGGTTATCTTTCTGTAAATGAATTTATATTATGATTTAAACATCTATCACACCCATTTCTAAAGTTTTAAGTATTGTCAAGCAAGTGTCTTCATGGTCGTCGCAAAGTGTATCCTTGGTGTTGCAGTTGTCGGAAGTTGTCAGTAAAGTTATCGCACTAAGGAAAGTATGATGTTCATGTCTTATAGACGATCTATTTTATTTCATCTAGTTTTATAATTGTTTTATCACAATCAAGTCTTATCAATGTTCACATCATCCTCATCATTCTGACGCATAACCAAATTGAGAAATAATCCCAACCAAGAAACTTAACCTCATACAACCCTCTTGAACTGTTAATTTCTTAGTATCATCCATAAAGCAACAACCTCGCCTCTTGACACTATGAAATTGACAATTCCTACCTCCCAAGACTGCACACTGCATAGTCTCAGTGCTCAAGCTCAATCCCTAAGCTAAAAAACTACACAATCCTTCCCTCCATCCAGGCATGAACTACGCATTGTGCAGTATCAATCCTCAAGGACAGCCCTTGAGCTCATGGACAACATAATTTCATAGTCACAAAGCCTCTTTTTCCTCCTAGCTCTACACAGTAGGCAACTTCAGTCATCGAGCCCTCAACCTGACACCTTGAGCTCCTCAATTGTGAAACCAACATTCCTAGTCAAGACTGAACTACGTACTACATAGTTTCATTTCTCAAGCCTTACCCATAACTTCTAGAGTTTTCCAATAGCGTAGTCACTGAGCCTCTCCCTTAGCCTTCCATCCTTTTATGGCTTATTTATTGGATCATGATGCAACATATTAGATTATGGGATTTTTCGGACTTGTGTTGTTTCGTCATGAGTGAATTGAAGATGTAGGTATTCTATCATACCATCATTGGATAATGAATAAGGATATGGATAAGAGATACATGCTAGAAGACACCTTTATAGCTGAATATGAAAGTTTATCAATCATGAAAAAGAAAAATAACACTATTTTGCAACGTCCCCACCTCTAAGCCATATGGAGGTTGACAAAAGATCATTCTCAAGAAGAGACATAGCAAGGAGATGAAAGAATGACTTTAAATTTCCATGTCATCATGTAGTCCATGTCATCAATTTCATGTCATGGGTCATCATATGCCACATCATTCTTGTGTATTATATCAATTCTTATTCAAAAATGTATTGTAAAGTGCATGTCCAAAGGACATGTACATACAATGAAGAGGCATGGAAAGTCAAAGAGTAATACAAAATTCAACCAATAATGAGGGTTGTAAAAGAGTCATAAGGGAGGTGACGCATCATCCCCATTGGTTATATATACACTGTCATTTTACAAGAAAAGGAATTTTCACCTTGGCTCCTCCCACAAGGCACTAGAGAGACAAGCTAGTTATTTTGGGGAGCTAGTGGCTCCATTGCTCCAGTATTGCAGCTATTGGGTGTTCATTGTATACATGTTTCATGGGAATTTTAATTAATATATGAATCATGATGGCCAACATGATCTCCATGCATGGATTGTGAATATTTATAATATTTTTCCGTGAATGTTTGTGATTCATCTTTTCTTTCACATATAGTAAAGTAGTTGAGATATTTTGTTTATTTTAGTGCTTATCATATTATGAATGTGTTGTAATGGTTGAAATTAACATCACATATTTGTCAACTATTCTCCTCGATGTTATACAAATAGTTCTTTTTTGGATGTATCTCTACTAGAGTGGTACTATTACCTTTATTTTATAGGCTCATTTTCTTCTCTCCCTTCGCAGTAGAAGAACCCTAGCACACCTACAAAAAATACTTACCAGGAACAATCAGTTTCTTTTCAAAGGAACATCTGCATCCGAACGCTCACTAAGAACACTTAATTTCTCTTCAAAGGAACATTTTCATTCCTCTCTCTTGCTGATAGTTACATCCAAGGAAAAACTTTAAGAAAACAATAACCAATCTGTATTATAAATGGGGACCTTATTCCAAAGGGTGTGAGGTTTAATTGGGACCAAATATCTAGGAGACCCCTTGAATGTGTGTAGGTCCAACACTATCAATAGGAATGGATTCCTATGAATTTCCAAAGGAGAAAATAAAATATCATCTCAGAATAACATCCTTAAAATTCATAAATTATTTTGTAAAAGGTTTTCCCCTCTGTTGAGGAGGTAAATCCCCTCTGCGGACAGAGGCGATCCCTACTAGCCCAGCAGGGGTCTAGCAACAAACAAACAATGCTATGACGCAAGCTCCTAGTTACGAATGAAAGACTTGGGATAAGAACCTACCTGGATTCCAACGCTAGATCTGAAGAAGAAGATGTCCCCGTCCTTCAGCCCTGGCAGATCACAATCCTTCCACGATCTCCGTGGATGAACACCTGTACACAGAAGAAACGAACAGATACATGCATAGGAACCAGCATACGTAACTAAACATCGGTCAGAAAAGATATTACTCGCATTAACATGATAGAAAAAGGAGTGGAACCATAATCATAGTCATCTATTAAAGTGATAAACGAATAGAAGTTACAACCAAGTTCTGACGTCGCGACTTCCTTCGAACGGGTCTCCGGTTGTCCACGTCTCGCAAAGCTCGCCAAGGAAAGGGAAACCTCTCCAGAGTCTCGTAACAATGGTCTCCTCGCTTGAATGGGCCTTAAGGGAAAGAAGGGATTCTTTACGGCACAAAGGCACTTGGGAATAGGGAGATGCAAAGCTTCAGCACTTCAAGACTAGCTTGCCATGGATCTGAGCAAGCTTTTATAGATGGGGAAGGAGGGAGTTGGGATCCCTATTATTATGGGATTGGCCCTATCAACAAGGAAGGTTCCATAGAAGGTGGCAAAACTACTTCCCTTCCATAGAACTCTCGCAGCCAAACCTCCCAACTCAAGATAGGCAATGGTTGTGAGTTTGTTTGAACTCAACTTCCGCCATCCATATTTAAAAAATAGTCCCTAAAATGGGTGGCGCGATTGCTGCTCTATGACAGAGCACCAAGTGGCGCGACCTCTTTACAGGATTTCCCTGATTGGCGCGAGCACTGAACTGTCTACCCGCGCCAATGCAAAAAGAGTTGTTTTTCATGGATTTTTGCAAGGAGATGTCTCAAGGGGAAATGAAGTTCATACTCAGAGGGATGCATTGATGATGTTTTCAAGGCATGACAGTGTTCACAGGTCACATAATGGGTCCTCCATTGTGCGGGATGGGGAATGGTAGGGACAGTGACAAATTACTGTGTAACAGATGCCCCCTAAAGCATGAGGCCCGAGAGAGAGAGGGGTGAAATGCTTTACGAGAACATGTCCAACTGAAGGCCCGCCGTCGGAAAACCTGCACAGAAAGATACAACTGATATCTCAAGTACATGATGTATATATATGGTATGGACGCAGCCATCCGAACAGAGTATGCTATAATCCGGATCTAGGGTATGGGCGCAGCCATCCAACTAAGATCAAACAAATAGACTCAGGTATGGTCACAGCCATCCAATCATAGAGTCATGTACATAATGACAATAATCCACAATCGCAGCCTGGATTACAACAGACACAATCCAGGGTCTTGCGCTCCATCTCGACCCAAACAAGTACAAGTTCTAGCATGCGAATGTGTGAGCCGATGTCGAACATGCAAGAACATCGTCTGATTACCAGCCAATGATGAAAGCTGTTAACAGACGCGAGAGAAACCACCAATAATGACGATGGTCCTCAAGGTACCACAGGTACAATCTACGGCGTGTGAATAAATGAGCTGACGTCGAACACCCGCAGAATCATCCGATCGGAGGCCAATGATGAAAGCCTCACGTCGAATGCGACGAACCTGCCATTAAGGCATGCAGGCTCCAAGGTACCATCAGGAGTCTCTAGACCAACTTCCTGGATAATGAGTTGAAGTCGACGGGAAGTGACCTTGATCGAAGGTGGGCCATAATGATTCCCACATCATCGACACGAGACAGAGGAACATAATGTTTTGTTGTGAATTAAGACCATATGAGAAACAGAGGAAGGTTGATATTTGCAGAGGCCAACTTCTCTTGAACATATGAACAGCACGACAATGGACTTGGCAGTATTTGACATCAACGGATCAAAGGTCATGGCGACGAGGCAGTGAACAGATGAGAGGTCAAAAGAGATTACCCAAACCCATGGAAGCAAAGTGAAGCAACGAGATGAGATGTCCCCAACCCGACACGAATGCGGACAAGTGCCATGTTCAAGAGCGACATACTGCCGACGACAACGACGATGGTTCCATTTTCCCCCACCATTTCTGGCGAGTACCCCAATTATTTTTGATAACAAGCTTGAAGGGGATAGCATATGCTTGTGATATAAGTCCGCCCTTCGGGCGAATCCATCCTAGTGCATTTAACGAGTCCTAGGAAGGAGAAACTCGGAGAACGTCATTTCGACGAAATCCAATGTCATCGGGGTTTAACGAGTCTGACAAAGGAAGAACTCGGCGTCTTTTCATGTTTAGAGAGTTTGAAAAGACAGCGGAAAAGAAAACTCCACAGGTCCCTTTTCGTAAATAGTTCCCCGGATCCGAAAAGGTAGAAAACAATATCCGGGAAAACCTCCTAGTCGCGATAGGCTAGGGTATTCCTTTTTCGTAATCGATCCAGCCCAGCCCGAAAAAGGGTTAAACTTATATTGGGTGAATGTCGATTCGTGTCCATTTTAACGAGATCGAAACGACAAGGGCCTCGGCGATCTTTTCATATTTAGAGAGTCAGAAAAGAGCTGAAAGATGACTCCAGAGTGAATTTTTCGTGTATTTACCGAGTCCGAAAAAGTATAAAATACAACTCGTTTCCACCTTTTAAGTCGCAAAAACCTGTCACTGCACATACCCAACAAGCGTAAAATCCATTTTCGACATAATACATGCAAATATTTGACAAGAAATAACTTTTAAAACTCATTTTAACGTCGAAAAGTTATAAATATGTTCAATGGTAAAAAATGAAATTACTTTTTACTATTAACCTTGTGGAGAGCAACAGTGGTCCATTTGGAGCAGAATCTTCTGACGGTGATTGCGACCAATCCAGGCAACCATTCAGCGTCTCGTCTGTGACAGGTAAGAGGCGCTCCTTTTCTCTTTCTTTCCATGCATTTTTTAATGATTTCCCCTTAGAAATCAGCTCTGTAAGGGCACCTTTGAAATTTTAGGGCCGGGCTAAGTGGCGCGGGTATCGGGCACGGACCCGCGCCACTGAGCTCTTTTTACCAAAGGGCCCACGCCACATGGCGCGACTATCAGCAAAACAGTCGCGCCAGCGGCGGAACCCAAATTTCCGCCTAAAATCCCACTACTTATGCCAAATTTCTTGAATTTTGAGGCTCACAGAAGATCTAATTAAGGGCTTTGAACCATGTGAATGCAGATAAACAGTCAGAATGGCAATTGAATGGAAGGAACGGGAACACGAAGATGAGGACGAAGAGGCCATGCAAAGCCAGGATTGCATGAATGCTTTGAGGGACTGTGGCTTAAAAAATTTCTTCCTCACGCCATGCTTACGAGCTCAGCCTGAGCTCCTCCAATATCTGATCAACCTCTGGGACGAAAATGACCAAGTATTCAGAATACGAGACCAGGTGTTGGAATTGGAGGTCGCTGACATTTATTTCGTTACTGGATTATCCCGCAGGGGTCCAATCCCTGTACTGACCGGGAGCAGACCATCAGGGGAGAAGATGGAAGAAGTAATGGCGCGGGTGTGCCATGGGGCACAAACAGGAACAGGGAGTAAGAAGGTATACATCTCAACCATCCCTGACCTAGCACTGAGAGTTGTACTCCACACCATTACGCGGGCTGCTGGATCGCAGGCACCGCACGAGGCTACAAAGACTCAACTCTTACTGGCCTCAGAGTGCATGGGTCCTCGACTGTATGACTGGGCAACAGCTGTCACCATCAACATGAAAAGGCAGCTCACAAAGTGCAAACAGAACAAACTGAAGCAGTTTGGGTATGGTTCCATCTTGGTATCGTTTATTCTGGAACGTATACCAACCTTCCAGGGCCAAGAGGCCCATGTGGCGAGTCCGGTACCACGAGAGCCGAGGATGGCTCGCTGGGCAGCATTGATGCCCAGATATGGAGGCGGGCAACAGATGTCCTGGAAGCCCGAGTTCTTCAGGTGGTTACGGCGCCAACTGATCGTTGTGGAAGATTGGCCCTATGCGGGAACTGACTTTACAGGGGACCCAGATCTCCCGCTACCAGAAGGAGACCACTGGGATGAAGAGCTGGGTAAGACCTCATATTTTTGATTTTATGTTTATATGTTTTTTTTGTTAATACACACTTGTCTTAACACAATTATATATGCGTGCAGATGTAGGACCTGAGAGACCAGCCGGGATGTCTCCTATCTTCCGGAGGACACAACTCGCCCCTGAGATCCAGGGGGAAGGTACCGGAGGAGAGGCACTGGTTCAGAACCTCGAGGGGATCGTCCATGGGATCCCAGACTATGCCCGACTGTCAGATGTGCCGATGGAGTACCAGCGCCATACGGTGGGAGTCCCAAACCGGCTCCACCGAATCCTGAGGCGGCTAGTGCGTGCAGTGACGTGCTATCGTGAGCACCATGCTGATTAGTCTCTAGGGTTTAGCCACACCTATTTTTTGAGAGACACAGTGTCTCCGGATGTATTAAGACACTTATGTATATTTTTGAGTTTTATGTGACACACTTCTATGTAAACATTTCGATATCTATATATATGCATATCTATTTCTGGATGAGTCTTCTTTACATGTGATGATGATTTATAAATTGCACAAATGTCTATCTAACACCAAATTTGCTACTGCATCTGTTAATGTATTCAAATGCCTGGGTATATGATGATATGTAATATATTCAAAATTCCTTTCCAGTAATCGAATACGCAAATACAATCGTAAAATAGACGGGTTTCTTACCGAATAGTGCCCGTTCAGCTGCAACACTACAAGCTGTGAATCTAGGTACACGAGCAATTCACGGATACCAAGGTTTACTGCCTCGGTTAATAATTCCAACACGGCGCTATATTTCGCGATATTGTTCGTGGTACGTCCTAAACACACACCTTGCAGGTCGATCAACTCACCAGCAGGATCATAGATTACCCAGGCTGCAGAAGACAGATTCCTGGTACTGCGGGAGGCACCGTCCGCGAAACCAACAAATGGATGAAAAGACATCTGCACAACCAAGAAGACCCGATCAGCAGAAAGATGTTTACAAAGCACCCCACACCATGCACACAAATGACAATCACACACCTATGTACACACACCACACCAAGAAATCATTTCAGGCGTAGTACTTCTTAAGGTACAACCCATTTCTGGGTTGCGCCAATGGAACTCCTTCGTAGTCTATAAGCTCATAGGCCCCATTTTTCAAAACACGTTTTACTATATAGGGACCGTGCCACATGGGCTGGAGTTTACCGGCACCAAGCTTATCATGTGCCTGATCGTACAAGAGGACTAGGTCTCCTTCAATGAAGGAACGGGGAGAAACAGATTGATCAAAATGAGATTTGACCCTCTTCTTTTGTGCTTCGATGATCAAAGCAGCTAGACGACGGGTTTCATCCAACCGTTCAAGATACAGAATACGCTCTTCCTCAGGAGAAGTATCCGGTAAGAGCTCCACGGCTAACTTAAGCGAAGGAATTTCGCATTCAACCGGCAAAGTAGCTTCCAGACCGTACACCAGTTGGAATGGTGTGAATCCGGTTGCACTTTTAGCAGATGTTCGGTACGCCCAGAGAGCTGAGAACAGTTGGAGATGCCAAATGGATTTATGAATCCCAACTGTTCGTTGAAGCATGGTAACCAAAACCTTGTTCACTGCTTCAACCTGACCGTTCGCTTGAGGGTAGTATGGCGTTGAGCTGTCGTGACGCAAGCCCAACGCAGCTGTCAGCTCCGCCATCATGTAATCGCGGAAATGAGTACCGTGATCAGTGACGATAGCTTGAGGGACCCCGAATCGTGCAATAACATGGTTGAATAAAAATGAAGCAGCCGTTCTTCCGTCAGCAGCAAGTGTAGGCATCGCCTCGGCCCACTTAGTGAAGTAGTCGACGGCGACAATGATATACGCATGCCCCCCGGCCGAGTGAGAGTTACACGTCATAAAATCTACGCCCCATTTCGCGAAAGGGCCGACGGTAATAACGGGATGCAAAGGCAACGGCGGCGCGCGCATCTTGCGCTGAAAAATCTGGCACGGATGGCATTTTCGGACTGCAGTGATACAATCCTTGAATATAGAAGGCGAGAAGTAACCTGCCCTTAGAATCTTTTGGGCAGTGGCATATCCGGACATGTGTCCACCACAGGCGCCACTGTGGCAGTCATTCAAGACTTTCTCAGCCTCGTCCAAGGTAAGGCATCGTCGGAGCACCGAATCTACTCCAATACGATATAGGGTATCTCCCACTATGCGGTAGGGTTGGGACAGGTGCCGAATCCGACGGCGTGCAGCTTTATCCAACTCAGACCGGAATGTCGCGGTCTGAAGATACACTATGATGTCCCCGTACCAAGGATCACGAGTATCGATAAGAAACAACGTTTCGTCCGGAATATGATCTTCAGTGTGTTCAGGAAGAGAGTCTGTAGGGAGAGAACAAATCAAATCCGCGAAGACCAGTGATTTCGTTGACTTGGCGGTGGTGAACTCCAAATCAAACTCCTGCAGGATGACGATCCATTTGGAGTACTTGCCCCCCAGCAATTGTCTAGAAAGAATATATGTCATGGGGTTGCAGTCTGAAACCACTGTTATCGTGCGCAAAAGGATGTAATGGCGAAAGCGCTGTACAGCGTGTACAGCTGCTAAGGCCAACTTCTCAACATGTGCGTAACGCGTTTCCGGGTCGAGAAGGTTCCGAGAGAGGTAATAAACAACATGTTCATCACCGTTCTCGTCATCCTGCACCCAGACCATGGCGATGGTGCTTAATGCGGCGGCTAGATACAAAGTAAAGTCGCGGTGGTAGTCCGGAGGACGAAGCAACGGAGCATTGACTAGCAATGTCTTCAGCTTCTCAAAGGATTCTTGAGCGATTTCGTCCCAATGAAAGGGAACATTCTGCTTCAACAAACGAGTGAATCCTTTGGCCACCTCGGCGTAATTCGGGATGAAGCACCTAAGAAAATTCGCTTTCCCTTGCAGACTCTGCAACTGATAAAGGGAGGAGGGTGACGGGAGATTTATAATGGCCTCAACCTTCAGAGGGTCGAGGCGAATTCCATCTTTCGAGACTATAAAGCCTAAAATACGGCCAGAGTCGACGCAGAAGACGCACTTATGAGGATTCAGCCTAATATTGTAGCGTCTGCAACGAAGAAATATCTGGCGAAGATGTTCCGGATGATCCTCTCGCCTACCCGAATGGGCAGGCAAGTCGTCCAGATAAGGCTGGACAATATGGCGAATATCATGAAAAGCATATGACATGGCACGTTGAAACGTGGCGCCAGCGTTCTTTAAGCCGAACGGAAGTTTTTTATATGCAAAAGTGCCCCACGGACAGATGAATGTGGTCTTATGTTGATCCTCAGGTGCAATGTTAATCTGGTTGTAACCTGAGAAACCGTCCATTAAGGAGTAGATCTCACTCCCGGCGCAATCGTCGATAATCTGATCGATAAACGGAGTGGGATAATTATCCTTAGGACAGGCGCGATTTATATCGGGATAATCCACACAGACTCGAATGGTACCCTGCTTTTTATCGACAGGGACGATATTGGACACCCATTCTGTAAGGGGGATAGGATAAATAAACCCCGCGTTCAGAAGTTTTTCAACCTCTGCCTTGATAGCGGCGGCTTTCCGAGGATGCATGGGACGCAAGCGTTGGCGCACGGGTTTCGCACCCGGATAGGTTGGAATCTCGTGTACGACAATACTAGGATCAATTCCCGGCATTTCCTCGTAGGACCATGCAAAAACATCTATGAACTCTTTGAAAAGTTCCGTATAGACCTGGATCTCTTCGGGAGAACAGGTCACACCCACATGAATGTTCTCAACAATCCCTGGTTTAACAGAGATGTTGATAGGAACCGTTTGAGTAATGTTACTCAGATTGCCTTCCGAAAAGACCTCATGCGTCAAGATCGGTGTTTGAAGAGGAGGGGAAGGAACCTGAGTAGTATAGCGCTCTAGACAGCCAGTCATTGCCCCCAAGCTAGGCATAAACGAGGAACGATGATGCCCATCGCCCCAGGGTAGCTCCTCCAGAGACATAGTTTCAATGATAGCCTCATCTGAGGGAAAAATTTCTCTAAGAGGATCAGGCGAATCAGCCTGACCAAGCCAGGGGGATTGTGAGTAGACGTCAAGAGCCATGCTCATCGGAGCATGCTGAGGAGGTGGAGGGTCCGATGCAGCAACAATCTCACAGTAGCTGATCTCTACTGGCGTTAGAGGCATGGACTCTCCAAACTCATATACCTGCTCAGGTGTAGGAATCAGCCAGGGGTCATCAGTCCTGGACAACATGTTGACTTGAGCGGTATTCGGTGGCGGCGCAGGGAAAATACCCATGAGGATTGGGTCTTTGAAAAGACCAGGTCCTATGTTGTCTGGGGGATTCAGAATTTGATCCACATACGGCACGTTGTTCTCGGAGCTAGAGGTAAAAAATGACAACTGGTCTACCGTGACAATCTTGCCCTCGTGAGGGAACTTGATGAATCGAAAGACAGTAGACGGCACACAGAGCATGGCATGGGTCCAGCTGCGGCCAAGAAGTATATTGTAGTTGAGTTTAGCGTCAACCACTTCTACTTCCACGTTGACAGTTTTTCCTTGTAATGTAATCGCCAGACTCTCGAGAACTCCCCGGGGTTTAGATTCCCGGCCATCAAATGCCTCAAGGGCATTGGGAGATGACGATAAGGTTGGAGAGCCGATGGCTTTCCAACAAGCGGAGGACATAACACAAGTAGATGCACCCTCATCTACGATGGCTCTGTGAACGTTCAGGCCGTTAATCCCGACTTGAATAACCAAAGCGATTTGATGTGGAAGCCGGGGAGTAAAATTCTCCAGATCAAAGGTGAGAAGGCTCGAGTCGGCGGGGTCAATACCACCGATGGCAGACAGCAAAGCCTTCCGTTGTGAAGGACAACTTTGAAGAACCTCAAGTGAAGACATGGCACATGGCGCCTGTGCCAGATCCTCAACGATGCTATAATGTTGAGCGGCACGAGCATTTGGATTATAAGAGGATCTCTGAAGAACACCCTTGGGAGGTGGCTTCACAACGGATTCGAGAGTCGACTTCTCAATTTCCAATGAACCAGAAGCAGATGCGGGAGGCGGTCCATCCGCCACTGCCTTCCCGGGTGCCTGCTGCTGATTATTGTAATCCTTGGACCTCGTAGCGATAGTGATGGGTGCATTAGTCTTCATCATGAAAACTTGAGACCCAAACGGTGCAGATGATGAACCTTGTTCGACCATCTGGGTCTGCTGAGATGGAAATGGCTCCTTTAAAACAGCCGGAGTACCCTTTGAGCCTTTAAGAAGTTGACTGACTTCGGATCGTCTTGGACAATCTTTAGTGTAATGGTCACCTTCACAGATGAGGCAAGGAAATTTCGGCTTACGTTGTGAGCCATCCTCGGACCGAGATTTAGATTCCGGTTTTGGGGCATCAGATTTTGATTTGCCTTTGCCCTTCTTCTTCCCCTTGGAGGACTTGTCCGCAGGATTGGCCTGAACGGCATTTACCTCCGCGGTTTTACCAGAATCGGATGAGGTGGGATTAGCAGAGGTATTGTTGGAAGAATTAGCCTTCTGCTTCCCATTCGAAGACTTCTTCGAATTTTGAGAAACGGAACCAATGACACCATCCACCATAGGGGTGGGCGGGGCCTTTTTGGCTCCGGGCCGTGGTGCATCAGGCAGGATGTCATAAAGCGTGCCAGATTGTGAATAAACAAGATCCAAGTACTGGGCACGCGCGATAGCTTGTTCCTCCGTCACACACGCTCCCATCGCGATATCCTGAGCGATTTTATTCACAAAGGAGGTGGTGAACCAGTGAGTCAAAATCTGATCGGGTATGTGAAACTTGATCAGTCGACAACGACGCCGCCACTCATGGATGTGATCCGAGATGTGAGTGGCCGAGTCCTGCTTCAGGGAAGACAGGAGGTGCGTCCCAGTCTCATACCGGACTGGTAACTGGAAATGCGTGAGGAAAGCCATAGCTAACGAGTTGAAATCCTGAAAAATACCACGGGATAGCTCTATGTACCACTTAGCGGCAGCTCCTGTTAACGTACGCTGGAAAAGACGCAAACGAACCGAATCGTCAGTCCAAGAGTTAGACGAGCACCAGAGGTGATACGTCATCACATGCGCCTGGGGGTCTTCTCCAGATTTGCCCTCAAACTTGGGACGGTCTCCTGGTATCTTGGTCGGAACCGGGGGCCAATATGGATTATGAGCAATCGGATCATTGGTCAACTTCGAAACGTCCGGTAGATCCAAGGTAGCCAGGAACGGCAATGGAGGGTTAATTCCCATGCCAGTCCCAGAATAAGGTTCGGTACCCATGCTCCACGATGTTTGTGAATATCCCTGCCCCCATGGGTTCTGTCCCGTAGGATTCTGACCGTGAGGGGCATAATTCGTATAGCCAGACTGATTTGGTTGCTGGTAACCATTGTGTGGGGCCTGATAACCAGGGTTCGGGCCTTGATTAGGCGTCTGCCCCGTATAAGCAGCGTTTGGATTTGGCTGCTGAGCATAGTTAGAACCGGGTGGAGGAGGATGATACTGAGAGCCTCCAGAGTGGTTATAGTTCGGTTGAGATTGACCATGAGGATAATAACCACTCTGAAAATGAGTAGACTGCTGATAAGTGGAACCCTGCGGAGCCTGGTACGTAGGGCGCAGCTGTTGATTTGGCTGCGGCATTGAGTGAGCAGGCTGCTGAGCAGAGTGAACGGAATGAGAGGGCTGCCCTGAATGAACAGGTTGACCCGAGTGAGGGGGCAGCCCTGGATGAACAGGTTGGCCCGAATGAGGGGGCGGCCCTGAATGAACAGGTTGGCCCGGATAGACAGGCGGCGCTGGTTGCGCAGGCTGACCTGGTTGTAAGTGAGCCCAGGTTGCACCGAATAAGCCGGTTGGCCTGGAGGCGGGACACCAGGTTGTACCGGATGACCCGGTTGGCCTGGTGGTGGAACAGGACCAGGTGCTTGCTGGAAACCAGTTTGACCTGAAGCAGAACCATAAAGTGGTCCTGGCTGATATGCAACGTTAGAGACAACAGGATAGTGCGGTTGCATCGGTAAAGAAGGCTGGATTTGCCCCCCAGGACCATAGGCCGGTCCCTGTTGATACCCCGGCTGAGGCTGAGCAGGTTGACCAGCAGGGTTATAATATGGTCCTTGCGGATTATAGAATGGCCCTTGCTGGCCCGCAGAGTAGCCTTGAATGGGTTGTCCCTGTGGGTCGTACTGATAGCCAGGTTGTCTTGCAGGTTGACCTTGGAAAGGTTGTGCCTGCAAGTTCTGAGCCTGGTTGTACGGTAAACCTTGAACATAAAGATAGGCCTCAAGAGCAGGGAGACGCAAAATGTCCCCATGCTCGTCAAGCTGACCCGGAAAACCATACACGGGAGTGCCGTCTTGTGCATAGTGCGAAAAAAAAGATCGGTAAGGATCTTGGGGGAGCTGTCCAGCTCCGACGTTTGGCTGCTGTAAAAACAACCGATACTCCTCCGGAGAGATATTCTCCGGTATAACATTAGCTAGATAAATGTCCTCTGGAGTTGGCCCAGATCTAGTAGCAGATGCTGAGGCAACAGCAGAAGAGGCAGCCACACAAACAGTGGGTCGCACGGGAATAGAAGTGACGGGCGTCGAAGGAGACACCCCGGGTGTAGTGGCAGCTGGCCTCGAAGCAAGAGATGATATTCCCATAGAGGCAGCAGCTGAAATAATCTGACCCAGAGATCTGTATCCCTGTGGCAAAGAAGGACCAGCTGACGATGTGGTAGCCAGCTCAGACTCGTCTCCCTCGAACAATCTACGAGGGATGCGCTGATAGTCATCAGACCCGGGAATTTCCTCACCAGAAACACTCATGGTTGATCCTGCCGCTAAATCACGCAGAAGACGGCGAGGACTAGGAGGAAAAACAGCAGCAATAAACGGTGAACCCGATGTAAGAGAAAGGAAATCAGCTCCTAATCTCAATTCAGACACAGGGTCCGAAAAGGGCCAGTGGAACTCAACTGGCTCTCCAAAGGGTTTCTCGGCGAGGACCGGTCCCCCGTCAGGGAACTCGGAAACAACAGGCTGCTGTGGTTCAACAGAAGGCTCAGAAGCCTCTGAAGAATCGTCCGTGTAAGGACTACCAGTAGACGAAACCGAGGGTTCCGCCACCGTGACAAAAGACTAGAAGAAGAGAGCACACACACACACAGGCTGAAAACGAATTAAGACACACGATCAAACAGTCACAAGCAATATCTAAACGGGTGTGTTATCGTGGGAGATTGATTTTACCACATTGGAAAATAAACAAATCCTACCGTTTCATGTTTTAAGAGTCGAGAAACGATAAAAAGATGACTCTATCTCTTTCAGAGTTGATACAAGCATGAAAGGACAAGCGCTTGACGGTCTTTTCAAGTTTAGGGAGTCAGAAAAGACCAAATGAATGCTCAGGAAAAACTAGGCACAAAGGGTGTACCAAATATCCGTGAACTGCAATATACACCTTGGTTTCAAATAATGAAACAGAAATCGACCAAGGACTTTCCGTACGTGCGGGTAGTCTCCCCGAATGCTGTGTTCGGTGTATCACGGGTATAGGGCGGCAGACTCGGCTTCCTGTGGATAAAGGATTGAAAACCTATAGGGGTCTCCCTTTATATACGCGACGGTACGGGGAGCGCAAGTCCGTGCTAGCGCTGTCTAAAGCCAATAGGCGAACGACAGCTGCTAGGTTTAACGACGCCGGAACACGTCTCTAGCCTAGACCTTCTAAATATGTTGTGTTAAGTTCCAATGTTGCCTTAGGTTAATTGAATGAATTTTACAGTTGATCTTCAATTAAGTTTCAATTTCCAGGCCTTATCGTATGTAGTGTCTCCTAAATACAAGCTATATGCCACGATGCAACATTTCGTTCGATGAAAACTAGTTAAATGAGAGTTGAGAGCTTTTATACAAACGAAATGAACGGAATACAAACAAGAATGTCTCTAATGCATCTAATGCAATTGCACACTTTTCATCCAAACACTAATCACTAGCAATATGGAAAAGATCACAATTTGCACTAATTTAACAAAAGCAAAAGAGATTATTTTTTTTGATTTTCAATGTTTAATGGCTAATGTGCACTGAAAACAAAAGGAAAAATTTGAGAAATGATATCTAAGAGAGCGAAGCAAACAACATTCACTCAACGAAGCAAGCAACCAAATCTCTAAATCGACCCAAAGTCTCTCAAATCGAAGAAAGACTCGAAAACTCCCAATGGACCGTGTGATCTAGGTCCAAAGCCAAGGCAAACGAATTCTGAATGAAGGAATGAACAATCACTCAAAAGACACAGCAAAAACGATCAAAGACTGTTAAGAGAGCGTGGAGAATCAATCAACAAGTTGACAGGACAATCAAGGCACCAAAACTCCCAAGGAGGGCTCGATTCACTATGCCACTAGATGCCCTAGGGCTCAAATCGTGAAATCGATAGACAGAGGCAAACAACCAAGGGATAGCGGTGAATTCCAGTCAAACAAGACTCCAACACACTCAGACAATCAGGAAATCAAGAAGAAAAGTACTAGTCAAGCTCAGAAAGCCAAAAAATGAAGAAACTCAAAAAAGTCACAGGGGTGGCGCGACTGTGGCCTTGAAACTAGCACCAGAGGCCGATTGGCGCGACACAGACAAATGCAACATGCGCCAAGTGGCGCGACTGTCGGGTTAAAACCCGCGCCAGTCGAGTTCTTCAATAAAAATTAAAAAACAAGCTATTCTAAAAGTAGACCAATACAAGCTAAGCAAACCAAGAGGCTAAAATAATGAAAGAATCCAACCCAGAAGGTTCATCAAGAAAGGAGAAACAATCAAAGCGAACCAATCATAAAAGGGACAAGGAAAACCGGACGATCCCCAGTGGAGTCGCCAATTTGTTGAGGAGGTAAATCCCCTCTGCGGACAGAGGCGATCCCTACTAGCCCAGCAGGGGTCTAGCAACAAACAAACAATGCTATGACGCAAGCTCCTAGTTATGAATGAAAGACTTGGGATAAGAGCCTACCTGGATTCCAACGCTAGATCTGAAGAAGAAGATGTCCCCGTCCTTCAGCCCTGGCAGATCACAATCCGTCCACGATCTCCGTGGATGAACACCTGCACACAGAAGAAACGAACAGATACATGCATAGGAACCGGCATACGTAACTAAACATCGGTCAGAAAAGATATTACTCGCATTAACATGATAGAAAAAGGAGTGGAACCATAATCATAGTCATCTATTAAAGTGATAAACGAATAGAAGTTACAACCAGGTTCTGACGTCGCAGCTTCCTTCGAACGGGTCTCCGGTTGTCCACGTCTCGCAAAGCTCGCCAAGGAAAGGGAAACCTCTCCAGAGTCTCGTAACAATGGTCTCCTCGCTTGAATGGGCCTTAAGGGAAAGAAGGGATTCTTTACAGCACAAAGGCACTTGGGAATAGGGAGATGCAAAACTTCAGCACTTCAAGACTAGCTTGCCATGGATCTGAGCAAGCTTTTATAGATGGGGAAGGAGGGAGTTGGGATCCCTATTATTATGGGATTGGCCCTATCAACAAGGAAGGTTCCATGGAAGGTGGCAAAACTACTTCCCTTCCATAGAACTCCCGCAGCTAAACCTCCCAACTCAAGATAGGCAATGGTTGTGAGTTTGTTTGAACTCAACTTCCGCCATCCATATTTAAAAAACAGTCCCTAAAATGGGTGGCGCGATTGCTGCTCTATGACAGAGCGCCAAGTGGTGCGACCTCTTTACAGGATTTCCCTGATTGGCGCGAGCACTGAACTGTCTACCTGCGCCAATGCAAAAAGAGCTGTTTTTCATGGATTTTTGCAAGGAGATGTCTCAAGGGGAAATGAAGTTCATACTCAGAGGGATGCATTGATGATGTTTTCAAGGCATGACAGTGTTCACAGGTCATATAATGGGTCCTCTAGTGTGCGGGATGGGGAATGGTAGGGACGGTGACAAATTACTGTGTAACACCCTCTCTATCCATATATGTCCCCTAGATGCTCATGGACACCATTAGAGGAAATTTCAGCCTCAAAGTGACCATGAAATTTTCATGTAATTTCCTTTTCATAATATGTAAACCAATCAATATAATTTAAATTTAAAAAGAGGTACATGTAAATATTTTTGAGGGAAAAGAAGAAAAACTACTTTTTTTTAAATCGTATTTTTTACTTTTCTCCTTATATATTTACTAAAATTTCAAGTGTAGACACTCATTGGATGAAAAATTAAATTCCTCATCTAAATATTACCCATATGCATACTTTTGATAAGACCCACCTTGACAAAAATTTCAGACACATTAAAAATGCTCATTTCAACACGTTTTTTAATGTATCTACAAATTTTATCAATTTGGGTCTTCTCAAAAGTATGCATAATGGGTACTCGTTGGATGTGGAATTTAATTCCAAATCTAATGAGTGTATAAACATGAAATTTTAGTAAACCTATAAGGAGATAAGCCAAAAATACAATTAAAAAAAAAATATTTTTCTTCTTTTCTCTCCAAAATTCATAACTCTTATTTTATTATTTTCCCTTAGGAGGCCACTTTTAGGCTAAAATTTCCTCTAATGAATAAAATTCCCAATGTCCCCAAAAAAGAGTACTAGACCTATTCCTATGTAATGAAACCAAATTTTAGCATACTTCATATTCCTACTATTCCACCCTATCACATGACCCCTTAATCTCCCAAAAAAATGTAACATAGAAAATTCCAACCTGGCAACATATTTTCAATCAACCTCTATATAAACCATTTCCCTCACCTATAGGAACAACAGATTTGGTCTATTTTTCTTCACTACCTTCCCTAGTTCCAATAATTTATGCCCTATTAAATTAAAACTAAATCATTTTCACATCCCAATTAGGGGGTTGATCACTATAAGAAATTTTTTTATCTTCCTATGTTTTCTATAAATAATACTTAAGTATCTATAACTTCTTATTTTTTAATGGTTTATTTCCTTCCACTTATACCACTAGATCAATGCTCCTAATACAATCCATCATAATACCTCTCATATTTTAATCACGAGAGGAGATTAAAGGGTATCTTATCCCCTTCAATTTCTAAGCGTGAACTAGTATTAAAATATGACTTCCCATCAAATTTACCCTCATTCATTATATAATTAATTTTCAAAACAAGAGAAAATCAACACTAACATGATTTTCTATCCCCTCTAACACTATGGCTACCCAGATCCAATCCCATTTATTTCTAAAATTTTTGCAAAAAATTTGAAAAAATTCCTTCCCTTGAAACATAAAAGGGTGTCTATGTCTTGCTACAAGATTCCTCAATATTAGGGGTCTTCTCATATAACCTACTAATTTATTTCTCACCTCCATTAGAAACCTTTCTCATTGAATCCTAATACTTTGATATAATTCTTGAGGTGATATTAAACATCAAATCTCATTTTGGATCAAGCCATCCTTCCAACCTAGATATATTTACTCCCTTTAAATTACTTTATGCATATATTTTTTTCATTTCTCCTTCATAGGACAATAATACTACTACAATCCCCCTTTCTCTGATTGGAATACCTTCTTTCAAAGTTCAATTTGCATTCCTCTACTAGATGACCACAAGTCTAGAATTGATGACACCTATATGGAATACCTACATAATGTAACATCTTCACATGCCCAAAATAACCATAATAAATTACATCTCTTCTTCCAATATTGACCTCAAATGAAGGAATACTAAAATTCTATCCATTACCATCAATCCTATTTTCTAAAACAAAATATTCATCATAATAAAATCAATTAATTTTTTTCCAATATGAAAAAAAAATTCAAATGATAAAAAATATATTGGTAAACTAGGAAGATGACCCTAAATATTTTTTGTTTCAACACTTTTGTCTTTAGCACCAAGGAGATGATTCCAAGGCTTCACAACTATGAGTTTCAAATGTAAGCATCACCCTCCCTTTGCTGATTCACCAGCATTTATGGAAATGTTTAGGTAAAAATGGGCCTCAAAACAAAAAATATACTAACAAAATTAAATTTTAAACAACCACTAGGATCTAGGGTGATGATGTTATGTCCAAGGGTAAGTATTTTCGAGGGAAAAGAAGAAAATAGTTTTCTTTCATTGTATGTTTGGTTTATCTCCTTATAGGTTTCCTAAAATATGAAGTGTAGGAACTTCTTAGATGTGTAATTAAATTCCACATCCAATGTCTACACATTCACCATAGCTCTAAGCAGACCCACACTAAAAAAATGAAAATACATGAAAAATGTTTTTTCATGTGTTTTGATTTTTTTTCGATGTGGTTCTACTCAAAAGTATGCATAGTGTGTACTCGTTAGATGTGGGTTTCATGTTTCATACAAAGTGTGTCTACACTTCACATTTGACTTAACTTATAAGTATATAAGACAAAAAGGAGATAAAAGAGTAGTTTTTTTTTTTAATTTACATAAAAAAATATAATGTAATTTAAATTTGTTCCTTGGAGGTTCATTTTACACCTAAAAATATTCCTGTTCCTAGTTTCACCAAACAAGAGATCAAGTTTCACCAAGGAAGAGATCAAGAAAATTTCAAAGCAAGGGATCATGTTAAATTCATTCAAGTGACCTAGCACAAGCAAACGTGCTCTTCAAGCAAAAAATCAAGTGAGTGTGTCATTAACATCAAGCGAGCACATTCAATCCAAAAAAGTTCAAATCAAGTCAGACAATTCAACACAAGCGAGCGAGTTAACATGGCACAACACATCCTTTTGTTACAAATTCTTCACAATTTGATCCTCTCAAGTGTTGAAGACATGGTGCTAATCAACAAAGCAACTCTTGTTGATCTTTCACGGCATCTACAATAGACAAAAGAAATGATTGAGTTCCTTCAACTCAAGTCGCAACTACAAATAAATGAGTTGCAAGAGAAGGGTGATGCTTCTGAGTCTTTGAACCATCCATATGATAAGCCATTCATCCAAAAAACTTCAAATTTTGAAGTTGTTCAAGTTCACCATTCTTCCAAACCAATCATCAAGCCATGGGAAGAAATCCAAAGTAACAGAAATCGAAGAGGATTAGGATATGTCAAATATGATGCCGATTTTCATATCCCAGATTATTCAAAGCCCATTACATTTTTCAGTGCAGGATTTCTTGAACAAATCACCTTAGCACGTTCTGAGAAAGTTGCAGAAAAACAGAAATGCTCGCAACCCGAAGTTGCAGTTAAATCGAAATGTCCCCATTGTCAAATAATCGATTATATGGAAGATCAATGTTTTGATCTCCATCCTCGTCGCCATTTTTGAAAGCCCAATCATTCCTCAGAGAAATGCTGCAACCAACAACAATCAGTGAGATTAAAGATCAACTTTGAATGGGTTGATACTTGGCAATGGTCATCCACCATCAAAATATTGTATCAGTTCTACAACTGAATACAATCACACCTAGTGATGCCGATAAAGAAAAAAAATATGGTACTCTCACACAGATGAACGGGGGAGTATACTAGTGCACCACTCCTACACCTGACGGGGGGAGTTCAGGAATAAAATCCAGAGGGTTATCTCTCCTTTTAGCTGACAAAGGAGGAGGGGGGGGGGGGGGGAATTTGAATGAAATTGACTCTGGTTGTTAGAATGAAATTCTCGACAAAACCAACAAAAGAAGTCAGTGGGTGGTCGACAGCCAAGCAGCAATGAGCAATTTTCAACACAACAAAAGAAACAGTGATTTGTTTTTGACATCATGAGCCAGTGGTCATTTAACAAATTATGTCAGTGGACAAAGGATGTTGATTTCACGCAAAAGAGATATGGATCCTATTGAAACTTGGCACATGATGGAGTTTTCAAGAGAAACTTAGAGATGAATCAGGCATGGAGTTGACTCATGGTCTCTTCAGATTGTAGTTTTTTTCAGCATCCAGCTTTGGCGGTTTTCCAGGCAATGTTTTTTAGGATTAGCATGAGAACTTGTGAGATGGTTCCTAATTCTTATTTTGTATTTATCATTGGAGGGGGGAATTTTAGCCTCTCTCATAAACAATTTTAACTCCAAAATAAATTAAATATTAAAAGTTAGGAATTTATGCCTAACTCTCTAGATTGGGTTGTTCCTCTAAGCTAGGAGTTAGTTTATGTAGCTCCTAGATTGGTGTGTGTATGGTTGAGAAATTGTCTCAACCAAAGTGTCCAAGATAGAATGCACTATCTTGAGACACAATATCCTCATCTATTTAATTGTAATATTACATTCTTTTAATAATGAGAAAATATGTGAGGAATTCATGAGGCTAAATCCTTTTCTGCCATGACTATGTTTGGGTATAAATCTATTGTTTTTAAGTGTGTTAATGGTGGCTAATTTTTCAATACATTTTTTAGGACCATTTCAACTCAACCACCTGTTAGAATTAAACCTAACGTGATATAATCCATAGCCAAAATCTGAAACGGTGTCTATGTATTGTTGCCCCTAGTACCAAATTAATGGAGAAGTCCACTTCCCTCTAAGGCAGAAACTCTGAAATATCTCCTCGAAACACATATTGAAATTTATATAAGATCATTTACCTCTTCATAATTTCTTCATCCTCAAAATCCTTACCTATATCAATAGAAATATTCACATCAAATAACATGCACCCTTTTCTATAACTATGCTTTACGTGCATAGTTCTCACCATTATAACTAATGTTTCCGTATTCTTACACTGGAAGATTTTTTATTACCCATTATCATACAAGAACTCAATAACTTTGTCAAAGTAATCCACCTTGGTGTTACACAAACAAATCCCTCTTGTAGAAAAAAGCGATCTCCCTAGATTCCTAAGGTAAAACTAGAAATAAACATATGATTCAATAACGCTTTCCCTAAGTCTAATTCATTTGAATCATATAAACAAGAGAAAGAGAATGGTTCCCTTAAATCTTTGAAAAATTCTTAATGGATAACCCCACTCCATCCCACTGCAGCTCCTCAATGGTTGATAAAATATGCGATCAGAGGCTTAAAATAGATCAAAGGCATATGCAATATAATGATTCAAACAAGCTTAGTCTAATTATCAAGGGGATTATAAATTTATATCACCTTAATGAATAAATAATAAGAACATAAATAAGTCATCATTTTAGTAAGACAATAGAATGGAGAAAAGGATTCATTTTTATTCATTTAGAGATAAAGAAGAGTCTTACAACCTTTTCTTTGATGTCATGAGGTTCCTTCCAACCTCTGCTTAGATGATAAGCTTCCCAATACAAACTCAAAAACAAAAGAGTACCTTTTTTGAACTCCCCCTAACCCTCTAGCCACTACCCAATTTATACTCCAAGTAGAGGAATTTTGAGATCCATAAGAGAAGAATGAAATACACAAATAGTGGGATTAGGATTCCTTGATGAAAGGGAATTAACTTCATGATGTGAGGGGTATGGCTCGAATAGATATGACCAATAATCTTTCATTTCATATATATTCACCCAAGAATTCTTCTATAATTCACCTTTTATTTTTTACTTCTCATTGAGTTATGTGCGTGGTTTAGTGTTAGAGACAAAGTGCAGTTTTGCACAGGTTTCAATGGAAGAAACTAGGAATGAATAGAAACTGACTAGGAAAAGCAAAAAATTCATACTAGACAAGTTAAAATGCCTTGTTTACTAAAATTCATAATTTATTCAATGGTTTGAGATGCTTGAATTGAAAGGGAGTTCTTTGAAACCTAATTATGGATGACAAGAGATCCATTTTAATTGTCAAGTGTCATGGTGACAAAATGACGTGTAATATATTTCCCCATAAAGTGCGAAGTGTGTAAAGTCATTAAAATATTGAAGCTCTTTATCATGCCAAATATTGGATTGGATAAAATGGTCATAAACCTACAACAATCATTCAATGATTAAAATGAAATATATATAATTATCACTCAAGTTATAATTCCCATATTGAAAGTAAAATTAACTCGATGAACAAGTACAGAAATAACCTAGAATCATATCAATAGTAGCCACAATATGGATGAAACCATATGTTAGGATATTTCTACATAATCATGAATACATAAATCCTTAGAGCCTGGATGGATGAAACTAGATCTAGGGTCTTCATCGCCCTCTCTTGATCCGGAGTACGAATCTGACCATGTGAAAAAATGTCTTGAGGTCAAACATGGAAGATACAACTTGATTACCATTCAATGATGTGAACCGTTAACAAGTGCGAGAGAAACCACCAATAATGGCAATATCTCTTAAGGTACTCTCATTACAATCTTTGACATGTGATTTATATGTCCTAACATTGACTACTCATAGAATCATTCGATTGAAGGTTTATGATGAGAGTTTGTTGTCAAAGGTAACAAAATTTCCATTAAGGCATGTAGACCTCAAGATACTTATAATGGTTTCTGGATAAAATTCCTAAATAGTGAGTTGAAGTTGATAGGAAGTGACCCATTGTAGGAGGGCTTACGACCCAAAACTTCATGTCAAGTTCTATAGAACCTTTGCTACTGCAAACAGGTTGTCCTCCACTGACTGAAGTGGGTTTTATCATTTAATAACATCATGTCTATATGATGTTTTTGTTTCATCATTTGCAAAATATCATCATTAGCCACAAATTCTCTATCAAAGTTTATATTAGCAATATAAATAACTAGATTTACCATAATAGTTTTACTCTCATCAACAAGCTCTTTTGTTGGATTGACCATATCATCATCAGCAAGTTCTGTTGCTGGAAACAACAAATATTCATCAGCAAGTTCTGTTGCTCGAAACAACAAATATTCATCAGCAAGTTGTGCTTCTGGATTCACCATATCATCATCTATAAGCTTTGGTGCTGGAATTACCAAATCAACATTACTAAGCTCTGTTTCTGGAATCACCAAGCTCTATTGCTGGAATCACCAAGATGTCATCAACAAGCTGTGTTGCTGGATTCACCAAATTTTATTCCACTTGTAGTTGTGTACAGTGGGGTTCAAAAGCATCTTTGTGCTCCTTCTCTGTTGGTTTTGCAATTGCTTCACAAAAATCATCCACTTGTGGCTATGTCTTTTCATCTTGTTGTATATATCTTGTTATAGATCCACCTTCATCTTCAACTTCAATTCTCCCCCTTGCACCAAAAAACCTCTCAAGGGTATCCCATGCCTCCTTGGTTGTCTTTTCATTTGAAATCAAAGGGAGAATGTTGACATCCACTCATTCTCTTATGCATTTTAATGTAAAGGCATCATTTTTCTTCTTTACTTCCAGATTTAAAAAAATCTCAAACATCTCCTATTTTCGCTTTAGCCTCTTGACTTTTCCCATTTGTTGAGTGTTGGCTCACTAAGACTCAACAAGTAACTCAAATTGTAGACATGACATAGTTGTTTGGCTTCCACTAAAAAACCTTCTTGCAAAATCTTTTCTTTAAAATATTGCAATGCCCATAATCACTTTAATAGGTCTTTTAAGCATATCTTAAACCTTTTAAAATCATTCCTTGAAACAATCTATCTTTATGACAAATTTAATTTTTTCTTATTAAAAAAAAATTGAAAAAAAAGACACCTTTTATTCACTCTCCCTTAGGGAAAAAAAAAGTCAAACAAATCCCTTAAAAAATATTACATGAATCCTTTAATAATATGACCTCATTCAAATATTATATAAACCTTTTTTTTCTCTAACAAAAAATGATCCCCTTTTGTTTTGTTTTTAAAAAAAAATTACTTGACGTATATCCCAAAATTGTAACAATATGAAAAGCAGTGACTTAAGAGGCATGACTTCTTACCTTTTCACGAATTTATCATTTTAACGTAACCTTAGAGCTACAGGCCCCGTGTGGTAGTTTCCATTTTTTTTTGTTTCATCTGAACTGATGGGGACTGCACACTAAATCAGCTAATGCTTTTGTTGATGTTGGATGGCCGCGTGCGAGGCAGATCACTCTTCTGCATCGAGTTCACACCGGAAACACATCCATACCTCTAGAGTCTCGAGTGTGTTCCCATCAAAAATTCTCCGCCTTCTTCTCGAATTGTCTTTTTTTTTTTGCTTCAAACTCTATGCTTTTGACCTTCGTCCGTTGCCCAGGCCATAGCAGAGGAGAAAACGCTTGTTGATCACAATGAAATATCAAACGCGCACAGGAGGTTCTCGATAATGCCAAAATAGAATTGCAACTCACTCGAACCAGCGACCATTTGTTTTCTCTGGCACTCGAAGCAGAAATTACATCGTTGTGCATCCATCACACCTCTGTTGTGCTGATGGCGCTCGGGTCGGATTTGATTAAGGCTTTACTCGATCGGCACGCCTATTCCTCCAAAAAAATGCCTTGATCAGCATTTTGAAATTTTGTCTTTTCAAATGTTTCGAGAGAGGTGGACTTCAAATTGGTGTGCTGGAATTTTTCAAACTGCTCTGCTGAAATTTTCAGCTTCATTAATAACGGATTTTCTGAATTGATGGGGTGCGTTAATAACGCATTGTTTGGAAGCACTTGAATTTAAAGAAAAAAATATTGGTCTTATTCTCGAAGTGGTTTTCTCTTTGTTTCTTTTCTACAAGAGTCATCTTAAACTTCTTAAAACTCAAAACTCCTATTGCTATCACAAAGAGTTTTATTCAGACTTGCCTCTTTTTCTTACTGCTCTAATTTTCTCATGTTGCTACTTTCTTAGAGGTTTTAGCAAACTAGCTTTGATACCATGAAAATAATTGAAAATTGTAAAGTAGTGGAGGAAATGATTTTTATTCTCAATATTACGAATCAGTTAAATAAAACTATATTGGAGCAATCAACATTAATTGACTACATCTAGACTCAACTAAAACTGGACTAAGTGAAACACACTTGGATGGACGGTTTCGACACCTAGTAGATGGTTGGAATTAGATTTTCCAACAGATACCATGTGAAGCTAGGAGTAACTCCAAATAAATTTTGTTGCCTTTTGATTAAGAGATAATACGAATATATACAAGGAAAGAGAGACTATCGAGTTTTTATTTTTGCTATTAACAACATATACATGGATTTTCTAATCCCAACGACTCAACATAAACCTTCAAAGTTGGATAAAAAACTGAGCAGATCCTACTTTCTATAAAGAATTAACACCATAGACTCAGAAAAGTTTAAAAAGGATGAAATTTGGTAGAAAAGATCCACAATTATAAAGGAGAGGAGCGTGACCTTTGACTTTCGGCATATTGGATTGAAATATCAAATTCGAAGAAAGACTAAATGTAACTCCATGGAGAAGGTAGAGGAAACATTTTCTCTCCTTGTCACTGATATTATTTGTGGATGAGAAGGCTCCCAAAATAGAAAGATATGATCTAAATTGGATCATTGTATTGAAATTTTTTATTTTTAAAAAGATTATTTTAGAGTAGAAAAAAATTATGAATATTTATTTTGTGTTATAATATGAATATATTATATATTAAAAATTATAAATAATTATTTTACATAATTTTTTGTAACATTTCCTAATTCTCTAATTTTCAATATCAATATATATATATATATATATATATATATATATATATATATATATATATATATATATATATATATCTACTCTTTTATTTTTTTCTATCTCCTTCTCTCCTACTTAATCCTTGAATCTCTTTTCTTCTCCTCTCCCCTATAACTCTATTTTTGGAAATATTTTCATTGATGGAAAAGGAGCACAAAGGAGCAACACTTGAACCAGAAATAAGGCAAAGTAGCAGAGAGGTAGTAGAGGTAGCAAAGAGAGAAGAAAAGTAGCAGAGAGGTAGCAGTAAGAAAGCATAAAAGGAGCACAAAGGAGACAAACATGAAGTAAAGGCAGTAGTAGAAGGTCCATTTGATTGGAGATCTGGAGAGACAGAGTAGTGAGGTTGAAAGGTGAGAACCAGTGAGGTGAGACTCTGTAATTGGGGGTCTAAATGGGTCGTATGTGCTATTGATGTTGTGGTGTGCAATTATGTGTTACTGATGTTGTGGTGTGAGTCGATCAGGTCTTATAAACAATGTTGAATAAACTCTGTGGCAAGGGTTTTAATGGTGTTCTGCATATAATTGTTGAGACAGGGTTGACTGTGAGATCGAGAATGAATATTCATTTGTGTAAATTTTGTGAGTGGATCTATGCTATTTGTGAAGTTTCCACAGTCTTTGAATTGAGTCTAAATTTTTCTGGATGTGTTAAAGAGATAGAGTGTTGGTTTTTGTTGACCATTCTATTATGCAACACAGTTCGATCTGGTGTCGAATTCCAATAGGGTTGGAATGGTAATGTGGGATTCTACATGGTAAAAGCATTTGATACACATATTATTGTGCACACACTGTGAAATCCGAAAGTGGAATGATAGCTCAATTGCAGAGATGAGCGCATAAAGAAAGAGGATTTACACATTCAACTGTGTAAATATGATACCGCAATATCAAGGGCTGGTTGGAGAGATGACTTGAACAACAGTGAGACGGAAGTGGAGCATTGAATGGAACGTAGCAGTGATTAAACTGTGAAGAGTATGCAGAGGTTTACGTCGAGGTCGGAAGGCAGCAACTGGTGTAAAGAATTCGTGTTGAAACACTGAAATGAAATTGTGAACAAAGCGTTAATGTTAGCAATGGAACTGTAATGGAAAGCAGAACCTTGAGGCGGAATAGTGACCTGAATAGTAACGACAGTTTCAGTATCCAAAACTGGCAGTGTCACACATTTAAAAAGTGGTAAGGGGATTTTGTGAAAAAAATGCGATATATGCCTTTGGTCGACGCGTGGTGATAAGTGGTTTGGAAAAACCATTTCTATCGTGCGATTTTGGAGATTTTACCTTCGTGCAGTTAATTTGCGCGATATAGTGTGATAACTGTCGGATTTGGGGTTGAAGCGCGACAATAGATCAACTGTTGGATGTGAAGGGTGAGTTAAGTGTTAGGCCGAGTTTCATCGTGTAGTTTCATATAAGTAACCTTCACGCATCTTGGTAGCGTGATCATCGTCGGATGGGCGTATAACTGAGTTTGGAGCATGAGAACATATCCACCGTTGGATCATGACTGAAATTGCATAGAGGTATGGCATAAAGGCTGTGGACCCAACGTTTAATATATGTTATTCTTCGGCATTTTAATTAAGTCGGAATGCTATGACCGAAGGTATGTAAATGCGGGGCCCAAACTCTAATTTTTGTTGAGGATTGATATTTAATTCAAGGTCGGAGGTTAATATGAATTAAATGTTTGTGTGAGTGCACGAATAAGGTTGGATTAAAGTAAATTTCGATATATATATAGGATATCAACCCTTTTTATTGGTATTTTAGGAAGTCATATAATGTGGTCCGAATATAATTTAAAGGAAAGGCATGGGTTGAATAATGTTAATGGTTATCGATGGAAAACGGCGGTGGACCCTACATAAAGATGGCCGGTACGTTGTGACTGTTATAATTATATGCTTTGGTGCTATGATATGGTGAGATGTTATACATACATTGATATGTGTGTTGGTCGCGGAATGTATATTGCGGAAACTACAAAGTTGAAATATACAGTTGATGAGCCCGTGAAGTGGGTTGGACTATGGTTTAGCCATAGGATTGGAAAATGGTAAAGATATATGAGCCTTAATAAATTCTGTGAGGACATGTGAAACATTACAACATGGTCCAAAATGACTGAAATGTGATATGGTCAAGGCATAGATAGAAAACCTTAATATAAGGTCCGAGCTATAATAAACCTTTAGAATTTTGAAAGTCCATCATTATAGATCAAACTGCCCAGGATTGTTTTAATTAAAGGTCTATGGTAAGTGAGTGTGGGCCCCACTTTGTAGATATTGAAGTCTGGGTTTTAAAACCAAGGTTTATGAAGCGTGAATGGTAAGATGTGGGCCCTAAGGGCACTTATATATATCACTTGAAGACTTAACTCCAAGCTCCACGGTCTAGTGTCGTAGTTATTTAAATAAGCAAGCATATAAAAACCTTTAATATATGCTGGTGTTTGGTCTTTAATAAAAGTCCGATTTTGTATGAAATTCTATGACCAAACATGTATTAAAATAGTGGGCCAGATATATCACCGTGTTGGATGAAATAAGTAATTGGAAATAATGGTGGGCTAGAATTATGTTGATGATTAAGCCAAAGAAAATATTGATTGGGCACTTCCATAAAATGAACTCTTGATATAGGATTTTACCATACTGATGAAAAGCTTCAGCATTAATTTAAATTACCATATTTGAGGAAAAAGCAGGGGTACATGCTTGTAAAGAAGTTATATTTGCAGAAGATACACAATTGTAGTGAACAATAGAGGTATGCAAAACAGTTACTTGACAGCAGCATAAAAGACAAAACCAGCAAGCCAAGGGCCAGAAAAGGGCTGAGTGAAATTGATAGATGTAACTGAAAATGTGAATGTAAATGTTTTCATTAATTTTATATTATTTTTTATTCAAAGCCAAGTCTCTGGTAGGAAAACAAAACTCCACTGTAAAACTGAAATTTGTATAAATTGCTATACTCCTCTGAATGAGCTAGACAAAGAAATGAGAAGGCAGAATTCAAAGAGTCATGGCTGTTCATTCTGAATTCCCCGTGGAATGCAAACAGTCATAAAGTGAACTCTATAAATGATATCACAGTGATATGCATATAGAGGTTAGAGAATGGAGAAATGATGCAGAGGGTGTAAGAAGAAGGAGGAGTAGATAGAGAAGCTGTGAAGATTCAGAGATGATGTAAGGCAGACATGAAGGCTGGTGGACAACAGTGAAGAGGGAACAGAACAGAGCGGATATCCAATTAAATCAGCATCTATTTATTTTTATGAAAGAGTGAGGAAGTTGGTGCTTCCATATCAAGTTGTAGCTTGATAAGTGTCAGTTGTAGTTGAATGAGGTAGGAGCCTCCTGTAGGTTGTAGCCTTTAGAAAATAGATGGAAGTTGGTGCTTTCATATCAAGTTGTAGTTTGATAGATGTTAGTTGTAGCTGGCTGAGGTAGGAGCCTCCTTTAGGTTGTAGCCTACAGAAAATAGATGGGAGTTGGAGCTTCCTTGCAGGTTGTAGCTTGTTGAATCAAGGCTGTAGCCTCCTGTAGGTTGGAGCCTACAGAAAATCAGTGGTGAGAGGGAGTTGGAGATTTCCTTTGCATCACAACAATAATAAAATGTGGTTTTCTCCCTTATGGGTTTCCACTTATATCTGCTCTCTATGTGCATGATGTCTATGTTTTGATATGGTATATCTAATCTGCTTAATACTTGCTGCTCACATATTAAGATTGTTGTTACATTATCTAATCTGCTTAATAATTACTTCTCACAAATTAATATTGCCCACATATTAAGTTGATCATGAAATGAAGGTGTAAATAAGTTTAGATGAAAGTTTTAAAAGTCCATGAATGTGTTAAACTGATTCACCCCCCTTCTCAGTTCAACTAAGGGTTCAATATCTATATATATTTTTCTCTATCTTTCACTCTATATCCTTTCCCTCTCCTTTTGACGCAGAGCATCCGTTAAAACTCAAATGAAAAAAAACCTAACCTTTATCAGAGGAGTTAGTTCATCAAAAAGAGTGATTTTTTTTATATGTAGAATAAGACTATAATTATTTCTCCATATAAGCTATTAGATATAGCTAATTGTTATAGATGTTCAAGAGGTTTGTTTTCAAGAGCCAAATTGGGTCATCCTATCAACCTTTCATGGATCTGGAATGATGCCGCATATATATTTAGTCATGTTTGAAATCAATGAAAAAAATAGGGATTGTGTACGAGACGTGTAGTGGGAAAAATTTGTAGACTTGATTGCCTTCCACCCTTGAGACTTGTGTATATTGATTCAGCTACGTCATTTACCATGCATTTTATGATAAAATGTGAGAAAGTGATATCACAGGGGTACACAGGGGTACTCTGCAGGTGTGTATTAAAACATATATCAATTTGTGTAGAGCCTGCATCACAAATAGAGCTCTATTAGCTCTATTCAGGGATTTTTAGTAATTAACCATATATATATATATATATATATATATATATATATATATATATATGACTCCAGCAAATGAGTCCCTCAAGAGAAGAAGGGTGTGAGAGGGTATGCAAAACAACTCCTTGACATAGCCAATGTAGGATTGACATAGAAAATGCCTTTTGCCATGCATGAAAACATAAAAACATAGTGGGGTTTTAGAATTTTGAGCTAAAAGTCAAATATCAAAAAGTAAACAATATCTTAAAGAGAATGAGTTTGAGAGGGGAAAGAGAATGAGGTTGAAAGAGAAAACATGTAATTTTTTTTTTATTAAATTTGAAAAATTTTCATAGTTAAGTTTAAGGGGAAATAGTTAGATAACCTAGACCCAACAAAACTTTTTATGTCAACATCTATCATTCATCTAGTGACCAATCATGTTAAGTCCATAGTATTACTTGTATTTGAAATAGTTAAAAGGTTTGGGATTCTCTATATGTACTAAAATTTATAATTTGAAAACTCCATGGAAAGAGGCTATAGTGTTGGTCTAAATTTATTCATATAAGCCCCAAAAAAAATAGATTTATTATTAATATAGTTTCTTCAATTATATATATACATATGGCTTATTAGTTATTAAAACATTATCTTCACCCAAGATTTGTTATTTAATAATTTAAAATTTTAAAATTTAAATTTAAAACAATATAAATATATAAAACATATATATAACTTAATTAAAAAAAATACCATAAAACATTATTTATAATATTATTAGATGATAATAATAATAATAACCACAAAACATTTGACAAAAAAGAAATGAAAACCATCACAAAACACTTAACGGAGGAAATGATCTATCCTAGAGCGTTAACTTTCTACGCTAGAAAGCAGCCATGAAAAACACAATGCAACATCGAATTATCAGCAAACAAAAATTTCATGGACCAAATTCTTTTTTTTTATATATATATATATTAAATGTTATTAAACCCTACCATAAAGTAGAGTTCAAATAATAATAAATATATTATTAAAAAGGTCCACTATAATATAACATTTAACCCACATCTTACAACTATCTATTATAAACATTAGAAAACATACGATAAAACAAACGTGAAGTATGAAACAAATAAAATATGAAAAAAAAAATACCGGCTACCCCACATTACACAACCATCGAACATGGTTTTTCTTATCATGCTTTCCTCATTACGCGCTTTGGTAGACTTTTCATTTTCCATTAAATGCACGAGGGCGGCAGTTTTTCCGACTTCTGGGACCGATTCTTCGGAATCCGTTTTTCATGTTAAACATTACTCCCGACACGCTTTCTTTATTCATTGGAAATTTACTTGTGAATTACATGGAGGACGGCAATAGTGTCAACTAAAAGCCCTTAACGCACATGGATGTGAATCCACCCATAGTGTGAGGGAGAGTGGGGTTTCCAACGTAATTTCAAGATAACGGATGGAAGGATTCCGATTGATTCAATTCATCTGTGTTCCATACCTAACATTTCAAGGTAACTGATGGAAGGATTCCGGTTGATACAATCCTCTGTATTTAATTTTAACTTTAACTGGAAGCCACTCTCCTATTCGCCTTTTGCTTCTTTTCTATACTTTTCTGTTGTATGTTTAATTTTATACTGTATGCACAGTGAAATTTTCATCACATGTTATTTGCAGAGGCCAAATACAGAGAATCAATCACTGAAAGTTTGGGTGTTTTCATGAGCCTGAAAATCCTCAACTTGTAAAATCAAAGAATTTGAAAAGTCGAGTTATATCCAACCCTGCATTCATTATCCTTATATGATAATGTGTTATACGATAGTGTGTGAAAATCTTGGTCGGTAATTCTAGGGATCCTTTCATGGTTTACATAGGTGTCTAGAGTTTTTTTTTTAATGGTATGTATTGATAATAGAATTTATTTGCTTCACTAAGATGAGTTTGAATCCAGTAGGTTGAATCTACTAATAATTGAGGGGATAAAATCTATGGAGATGATAAAGTTTCACCGAGATTTATTTCTAGATAGTTGATAGATGTAAAATTATGGGTTTTCCACCTGTATATTTCTAAATACTTGTTTCATATTAAATATATAAAACAAAATTAATAATGATAACATTAATCAATAGTTCTTATTCAATCATGCAGGCTAATTCATTATTAATGAAGGAAATTATGTTACATAAAATCTCTCTCTCTCATGTGTAAGGGGTTATTTTTAACTTTTTAGAAATGTCTCTTAAACATAGTTTTTATACATATATTTGAATGGTTCATGTTAACTTAATTAAAAAAAAATCAAATATATATATATATATATATATATATATATATATATATATATATATATATATATATATATATATATATATATATATACATTTCTTTATATTTTTTTGTTATATATATATATATATATGAAGAAAAGTAATTATACATTTCATTTATATTCAATTGCAATATTAACAATTTACTTGGTCTCAAAGATCGTTTAACACAACCAGACTTTTTCTCACAGAGTTCCGAACTCGTAACCTTCACATCACGAACTGACTTAAAAATACATCTCATCATCATCTATGCTATGCCCCATAAACTAATATTAAGAATGATTTTAATTAAAACTAGCTCATTATTTTTTATTTAAAAACTATACATGCCAATTTTTGGATAAATATCCAAAAGTGTATTGGGCTGTAAAATTTTTTTAACATGATTAATAAAAAAAGTCTCTTAACATAATTGTATTAATTTAATTTCATATTTCTTAAAAAACTCTCTTAATATAATTATATTAATTTAATCTACCACATTTCTCAAGAAACTCTCTTAATATAATTTTATTAATGTATTTTCAAACATTTCTTATGACACTTGTATTAATTTAAAAAAAAGTTGTAATTATTTTTTACATTAATAATTCTAAAGATTTATTCAAATAAAAATAAATTTTTAGAAAAAAATGAAAAGTACTGCCAAACATACAATATATATATATGTTTAATTTAATAATAAATTATCTTTCATTTTTTCAATAATTATTTTATATATATATAATAAAAATACATTTTGTACATATTTTTACTTAACCATAAAAATTAATATTATTTGTATTAATATTAACACTTCATTCTTTTTATCATATTTTTAATGTGATTAATATTGACCTCTGCAATCATGTAAAAAATAATATTTCTTTTTTTTAATTATTATATTTATAATAAATTTTAATAAATTTAATATTATTTATAATCTCTTTTTTTTTATAATTTTAATCCATTTTTATTTAACTTTATAAATTATTTATATAATTTTTTTTTGGTTTAATTTATAATAATATAAAAAAATAATATATATAATTAAATTTCATATTTATATTAATATAATGAGAATTTCAACTATAACTTTTTAAGTTGAATGTTATGAAAAGAAAATCTTGACATTTTCTATAATAATTTTAAGTATGAAAATCTTTATAAATTGAAATTTGTTTTCCTAAATTATTTTATATTAATTAAATTCAATTAACAATTTATAAAATTATTTAAAATTGAAACTAATAATTTTTGTTTTTATTTAATAATATAAAATTATAGAAAAAAAAATTGTACAATTTAATATTTAATAAATAGAAGCTTAATACATACATACTTTGTTTCAGTAATATGCACCATACACCATAAAATTTCATTTATATTTTTATATAAAAACAAAAAGGCTATACAGTTCCCTTTTTATTGAAAAACCTCTTAGTACATATACACCGTTTCTTTACATTATTTAAAGATCCAAATCTTCCCTGGAGGATAATAACATTATTTTGATTTACATCCATTTTCATGAAAGATCTTTCATGTAGAAAAGTAGTAGTCATGTCATGACGTAATAGCTATGTCATTTTCCTTGTAGCTTTCTTACCATGATTTTTTATCAAAGATTTCCAGATCTTTCATGGACAGTAGTAATTGTTATATATATATATTCTTCCTCTGTACGAGTAGAGTAATATGTCTAGGTTATTTTGTATGCCGATTATGAAGAATGGTTTACACTCTTTCCTACTAAAGCCTACAAGAGACTATGTCAACTGTGAGTGAGACTAAACATAATGCTTCGAAGAGACTATGTCAATTGTGAGTGAGACTAAACATAGTGGTTCGAGGTTCCAACTTGCCCTTCTGAAAATAATTATTTAAATGGACATGTCTTTGAGGACTGGTAAGGAGGAGTTTTAAGCAAGCCGAAGAAAAGGGAAGAAGGAACACCACAGAAAAGCAAAACGGAATATTAACATGATGATGATGCGTAAAACAGAAATTCTGCTATCGATTGAAACTTATGTTTTTAGGGAAGAGTGTAATTTCTGTTTTTTATAATTGTCGTGATATAATTGTTAGGCTAGTTTTGAGGTGCAAGAAAATTAATTTATATAATGCTTTTTAAAATGAAATTGGAAAAATCAACATAATTGAATGATAATTGGTAAAACTTGTTATGTACCAAATTTGATTGAGATATAATGTTATAAAAGGGAAAACTATGACATAGAATTATTTATGGGTGATTTATAAAGTGAAGATTTTTATTATATTGGATTATATTTGATTGCTTGCACTAGATCTACATTGAAATCAATTTACCTAATGCAAGCAATCAAATAAGATTAGAAACCAATTTCTACACTGAAATCAATACATTTACTCAAAGAATCAAATAGGATTAGAAATGGCCATGTACACTGAAATCAATGCATTTAGTGCAAACAATCAAATAGGATTAGAAATAATTTACATTGAAATCAATGCATCTAGTGCAAGAAATCAAATATAATTATAAATCGACGTCTAAATTGAAATCAACAAATCCAGTGCAAATAATCAAATAGTATTAGAAATCACCACCTACACTAAAATCAATGCATCTAGTGCAAGTAATCAAATATCATTAGAAATGAATATCTATACTAAAATCGATGCATCTAGTGCAAATAATCAAATAGGATTATAAATCACCATCTCCACTTAAATCAATCCATCTAGTGCAAGAAATATTCTCCCCTCTCTCCACCCTCCATTCATATCTATATCCCCCTCCATCTCTTGTTTTTTGTCTCTCTATCTCACCCCCCTAAACACGCATGCTCTTGCACTCCATATATATCATTCTCTTTGTCAATCACCCCCTCTCCCCATCTCTCTCTTCTTCCCTCTCTTCACCTTCCATCTATATCTCTATCTTCCCCTTCTCTCCCTCTCCCCCACTAATATCTCTCTTTCCTCCTTTTGTCCTCTCTCCCTCTCTCTCCATATTCCTTATCACTCACTCTCTCTCTCTCTCTAGAAACAAACATCTACACTAAAGTCAATGCATTTACTCAAAGAAATCAAATAAGATTAGAAATCACCATCTACACTGAATTCAATGCATTTAGTGCAAAAAATCAAATAGTATTAGAAATCATCTACATTGAAATCAATTCATCTAGTGAAAGTAATCAAATATAATTATAAATCGACATCTAAATAGAAATAAACAAATTCAGTGCAAGAAATCAAATTGTATTAGAAATCACCACCTACACTGAAATCAATGCATCTAGCACAAGTAATCAAATATCATTAGAAATAAATATCTACACTAAAATTGATGCATATAGTGCAAATAATCAAATAGGACTATAAATCACCATCTCCACTTATATCAATCCATCTAGTGTGAGAAATATTCTTCCATCTCTCCACCCTCCATCCATATCTATATCCCCCTCAATATCTTATTTTTTGTCTCTCTATCTCACCCCCCTAAACACACATGCTCTCGCACTCCATATATATACATCTCTTTGTTAATCCCCCCATCTCCCCATCTCTCTCTTCTTCCCTCTCTTCACCTTCCATCTATATCTATTTCTCCCCCTTCTCTCCCTCTCCCCCTCTAATATCTCTCTTCCCTCCTTTTGTCTTCTCTCCCTCTCTCTCTCCATCTTCCTTATCACTCACTCTCTCTCTCTCTCTGCACATTTTTCTCTATATATATTTCTTTCTACCTCCCTCTCCCTTCCCCTTCCAAGTCCATCTCTCTTTCCCTCCCTTTCTCCACTCTCTCACGTAGTCTCTCTTCCTTCCTCTGTTTCCCTTTCTCTCCCATCTCTCTCTCTCTCTCTCTCTCTCTCTCTTCACCCACCAAATATGTTACTATATCCCTCCCTCTCTCCTTATATCTCCTTCTCCCCCCTCTTATCTCCATATCTCCTTATTTGTCTCTTTATCTCAGCCCCAAACATACACGCTCTCTCTTTGTCTCTCCCTTGTCAATCCTTCTCTCTCTCCACTTCTCACTCTCTATATTTATTATTTCCTACATCTCTCCCCCTCCAACCCCATCTCTCTATCGATCCCTCTCTCCTGTTCTCTCTCAAGTCCTCTCTCTGGTCCTTCCTCTCTCTCTCTCTCTCTCCTAACTCCCTCTCTCTTCCCTGATCTCTCTCTCTCTCTATCTCTCTCTCTCTCTCTCTCTTACCCCATCACTCTCCTTCCTCTCTCTCTCCTTCTCTCCTACCTCCCTCTTTATTTTCCCTCAAATCCTCTCTCTGCCCCCATCTCTCTCTCTCTCTCTAATCCTCTCTCTTCCCCGTATCCATTTCTATCTCTCTCTCTCTAATCCTCTCTCTTCCCCGTATCCATTTCTATCTCTCTCTCTCTTTCCACCTCTCCCTCTCTCTCCAACTACATTACTATGTCCCTCCCTCTCTCCTTTTTTTTTCTTCTCTCCCCCTTCTTTCCTTACATCTTACTTTGTCTCTTTATCTCACCCCTAAACATACACACACTCTCTCCATCTCTCAATTATCACACACACTCTCTCCACTTCTCTCTCTCTCTATTTATTCTTAGTTATGTAAACTAATGAACATAAATATTTGTAAATATAAAGCAGATTATGGAGTAAATATGAAAAG
Source organism: Pinus albicaulis (assembly GCA_034641835.2). NCBI lineage: Eukaryota > Viridiplantae > Streptophyta > Pinopsida > Pinales > Pinaceae > Pinus > Pinus albicaulis. Next base: position 810,634,344 of record CM076570.1, read on the forward strand.
AGGTTTTATTTACTTACCATGGTTTATTTATATTTTTATTTATTTACCATACCTCTTTTATTTACTATGGTATTTGGCCCATAGGCTTGTTATATAATTAGATTTTTATTTATAATCCTATTTGATATATTGTTATTTATTTACCTTACCTCTTTATACCTCTTTTATATTTATTTATTTACCATACCTCTTTATACCTATTTTATATTTATTTTTTTATCATACCTCTTTATACCTCTTTTATATTTATTTATTTCCATACTTATTTTGTAAATATGGTATTTGGCCCATGGTATCAGTATTAATTTGTCCCATGATAATAGTCCCATAGGCTTCATATTAATTTTTATTTATTTACCATAACTCTGGAGTAAGTATAAAAATAGATTTTATTTATTTACCATACCTCATGTTTATTTATATTTTTATTTATTTAAATTTTAAAATATTACAACTTTGATGGGGAAATATTTATGTGTTTAAATATTTTAATTTATCCATAAAATATGAGTTTTCTTTTTAAAGATTCATTTCACAAATATTTAATTAAAATAAATATTAAAATATTTTGGATTTTGATTATTTGTGTTGAATTAACTCTTTTCCTTTGATTTAGGAAATGGTATTGACTTTAGTAAAGAGTAAAGATGTTTAAAATTTTACTTAATTTGGAAATTCAATGTGGTAAATTTTTTTGTTAAAGGTAAATTTATGATCCATTCAAATTCATGTATATAATTTACTATTCATTCAAATTATATAAATAATACATAGTTATATTTTAAAAATTAATCTCAGCCCATTAATAAGTTAAAAATATATATATAATCTAAATATTCAAGTTATATAAAATTCAAGATTAGGTTAATGCTTGGCCGACATTAGAGAAAGTAAAATTTATTATCTTTATTATCGGGGTCATACTGGGCTGTAGATTGGAAAAAATATATGGGCAAACATTTATTTCAGAAGTGTTAACCATTATAGGTTTAGTGTGTTTTACTCAACAACCCTGGTAAATGTAAATCTTAGTAAGAACACTTGTTTGACTCGTGAAGGAGAGACAACCTTCATATGTGAATGTATTTCATGTTTTGAATTATAACATAAAGTAATTTTAGTTGCCATTTGGTTCTGAAAATTGTAAGTATGAGTTTTACCACAACAAATTTGTTTTACTTTTTCTTCAGTGTGAGTAAAATTGCTCAATTATATTTGCTTCACTATAGTTTTAATTTTAATCTCTGCCACTTTGTATTAAAAGGAATATCTTCATGATTTGATTTGAGCAACTGTGTTGTTTTGTTTAAAGATTTCTCCCTTACTCAGTGTGTTTAAATTTTTCTAACTTACCATATAAAAAAAATTTAACTTTTGTTACCAATGTAACTATTGCAAATATAATTATATGCTCTAGGCATTGTAAACATCATTTCACAGTTAATCTATATTAATTTACGGAAATATGGATTTAATGTTTGTACTGGAAATATCATAGAAATTATTATTCGGATGATTTGGATATCAAATCCTGAGTTTAATGCAAAGGTTTCGTTTGTGACATCCGAAGATTTTTATGTTATTACCCAAGGCTTACGGCGGATCTACCAAACTCGCACTATGACATTTGTCAAATCTCTTGCGTTGAAAGACCTTCCGCTAGCTTGTTATACACGGTGTTGATTTAATTTTACGTGTTCTGATTAATAAACGCCAAGCTCAAAGCTATGGCAGCTCCGACACCTGGCCTTCTTCTGCCCATTTCGTATCCTCATTTTAATTGGAATTTATTGCCCAGCGTACTGCCAGACTTACAGGGCATAGCTGTCATGGTTATCCGATTTTTCCATAGCATTATTCGTGAGTAACTTAGCTCTCCAGCTCACTTACCGGGAGAGTTGCGATCTTTCAGCATTTCCTCTATCTACAACCTAGAGTCATGGTGAACGGTGCTCTGTTGGACTTCATCGGCGGCCATGGCGCTCATGGGGTTACCTGCTTGTGTTCTTCGCCCAAAACTCTTTAAAATCGGGTCGAGAATTGCCCTCCGTATCATTTTCGGGTTTCAGGTAACAGTCTATGTCGCTTTGTTTTTGTTAACAGATAATTGTGATTGTTTTCCGATTTCGATACGAAGATTAACTTCTTTTATTTCAGGCTTGCAAATGCCAGGGCCAAGAGTGCTTAAATCTTGCTTGGTCTTGGAGGCGAACTCCGCAGAAGGTACCCATCGACGCGGTTAACTATTTGTAAGCCACCTTCTACATTCTCTTTACGCCCTCAAGCAATGGTAATCCAATTTTCAAAGTATATTCTTACCCTCAGCATCATGACTGACTTCGTTATTTCTCCTGTGAACTCAGTTAGGAATAACTCGGGTCAGGGTTTATTGCTCTCAGGTATAACTCTAGCATCATTTAGCCCTCGGCTTCTTGCCATTTTTACTTCGGTAATGGAACTGATTACCCAGGGTTTCTACAGGTACGCCAGCTCGACCTTCTGATTTCACATGATAAGCTTCAGGCGTCTAAACCATGGCTAATACTCGTATCGTTGTTCCAGGTATTCGTTCTCTGAAGGCTAGGGGTTAAACCCTTCTTCAAAGCCCTATCCTGGCCACGGGCTTCGACAGTCTTGTTGGTAGAATGTTTAGTTAAGTTTTACGAGAGCTCGCAGAGCGTAGCTCTCAGCTTGAAGCTCTTGGGGTTACTCTCTTACAGCTTGTGGTGATTTCTTGTTTTAAAGGAAAGACATTTTCTATGGAGCAAGGGATCGTAAAAACCCTTGACATGCATTCGGTTATGATTTCGGTTATGACTCAATGATAAATTTTGAAAGATTTTAACAGTCCTCCTAAATACGATATTCTTGTTTAACTTCGAGTTGAATGGCTATACTTATCTATGCTTATTCAGGGTTAAATGGCTGCCCGTAACTCTTTGCATATTGTTTGTTTCAGTGATTTCATTTTCTCTCTGAATATACGCATGGTTACAATGTTTCTTGGTCTGGCCATCTCTGCTGTGTTAGTCCCACAGCTAGTTTTAAGCGATAGGTTCTCTATACTTATTTAAGGACTGTGTCCGGTTACGAACTTCTGAATCAGCATTCATATGTTTATTTTCTTTACGCAGATGTATAGCTACCATATTTTCTTTGTTTATTTTCCGAGGGCTTGCTACAGGTTCTTCATACTGTAATATCAATTTTTCTCAATATTACTCTCAAAGAAAGAAAGGATCTCTGTTTTTATTTGTAATATGCCCTTTTCTACTTTGTATCGAATTTACACAAACTAATACAGGATTATAGAATGAAATAAATATGTACTCCAATTCTATGTTTAAATGCGATGCTTTCTTTCAGATCTTGTACAGTTTTCTTTAAAGTTGCTAATCGTTCTTGCCGTTTTTCCGTTCTATATTAAACTTTGCATTTCGAATTCATAAAGTAGGTGCAAGATTCGAGGTTAATCATAACCTCTGTAATTTCAGACTCTTATCATTTCTTTCCTACTGTAGCACTAAGCAGAGCTATTTACTATTCTTTCAACATGAATATTTAAGAAGATTTACAGTAGTACATATCTATAACTTTCTTTTTAATGACATTAAACTCCAGAAAATTAATACTTTGGTACCTATCTATGATCAGTAGCACATATCCGTAACTACTAATGATAATCAAACTCCAGAAAGTTTAACACTTTGGTACTTATCTGTAGTGATAGAAATTCCCAGGCCGTTGTTCCTCCCAACCTTCAAGGGAGGCTATTACGTCCTCACCTTGCCCCCTAGCCCCAGAAATCGAATGGTGCCACGGGTTTAACAGTGGGGAAATCTGCTGTGACCTCTGGACATCATTTTCTAGTCACCAACAGTCAATCTGGCTCACATAAGAGTCTTCAAAGTCATTTTCAACTGGTTTCCACACCAGCTCAAGAAAATACTTTCTCTTTCTTTTGCCAATTTCCAGAACCCCCCTCTCCTCCTCTGGATCCTCACTTTATCAATTGAGGAGAGGGTAACTGTCTCCAACTGTTCCCCAACCACCCATCTATTCTGAGAAATGATCACCAACAGCTTAGGGGATTTCTATCCAATCATTGGTTTCTCTTAATAATTCACAAATAGAAAATAAAATAGTAATTTTTTTTTCAACACATAGTCATCAATGTCTTTCTTTGAAATAACAAATTGTTTAAACTAGTTAATGCTAATTAATCTTTAAATGAAGCTGTCACATCTCCCCCCCCTTGGGAGTAACACCGTCCTCAGTGTTTCCAGTCCACCTCTGCAAAGAGTGCTGGGTAAGCTTCCTGTATAAACTTTTCGTCCTCCCAGGTAGCTTCATCCGGCCCAAAGTGCTTCCACTGCACTTTTAGCTGGGAAATTACTCTTTTACGGAGTTCAATTTCCCTACGATCCAGTATGCGTAGCGGCTCTACCAGGAATTCTCCGTCCGGTTCTACCTGTAAAAGAAACAACCGTTTACCAATCAGTACTTGAATGTATTAAAACTTTCAGTTAGGACTCATTTCTACTCTTTCCTCCTACCTGAATGTTCGGCCAATGTATTACATGTTTTTCATCATGCACATATTTCTTTAACAAAGATACATGAAACACGTTGTGTACTTTAATATGACCAGGCAAAGCAAGCCTATAGGCTACCGGTCCCACCCTTTCCAAAATTTGAAAGGGTCCGCAGTAACGGGGCGCTAATTTGGCGCAAGAAGTCCATCTTAAAGTACTTCTTTTTGGTTTAATCCCGACATACACGTGATCCCCTACTCCGAATTCACGATAAGACCTCTTCTTGTCTGCAAAGACCTTCTGTCGGTCTTGGGAAGCTTTCAAATTCTGTCTTATTCTTTTTACTTCAGCTTCTAGCTCAGCCAACATTTCTGGCCCCAACATTAATTTCGTCTCCGGACTGCTCTAGTTTATCGGTGTCCGGCACTGTCGTCCATACAGCGCTTCAAAGGGACTCATCCTTAGGGATTCCTGATATCCGTTATTATATGCAAACTCCACTAGGTGGAGATAATCCTCCCATTTAGTTGGTTGTCGCATTACATACATATGCAGCATATCCTCCAAAACTTGGTTTACCCGTTCAGTCTGCCCATCAGTTTGAGGATGATAGGCAGTACTGAAGTGTATCTGAGTACCTAGACCCGAGAATAAAGTTTTCCAAAAATCGGAGGTAAACTTAATGTCTCGGTCTGAAATCACGGTCTTAGGTATACCATGCAATCTAAAGATTTCCCTCATAAATATGTCTGCAATTTGCACTGTTTTGTAAGTGGATTGCACAGGTATGAAATGGGCAGATTTACTCAATCTATCCACCACTACCATGATTGAATCATTCTGCTTCCTTGTTCGCGATAAGCCTGTGATAAAATCCAAAGAGATCACTTCCCACTTCCATTCAGGAATAGGTATGGGCTGCAATAGCCCCGCTGGATGCCGATGTTCCACTTTAACCTGTTGGCATTCTAAACACTTGCTCAAATATTCCGCAATGTCTCTGCACATACCTGGCCAATAATATATTTTTCTAATCGCTGTAAGCATCTTTTGATAACCAGGATGACCCGCGTAGTTGCTGCGATGGTACTTGCTCAGGATCAACTCCTTTAGACTTGCTCGATTGGGAACATAGGTTTTTCCGTGAAAAACTAACATCTGATCTTCATTTCTGTCATACTCAGATGGCTTACCTCGCTCCTTATCCTCTTCCATCTGCTGCCACAAAAACTTGTATTCTGGGTCCTTCAGTGCTTCCTCCTTTATTTGTTCGGACAGCTAGCTTACAGGTTGGCTGAAGTACATTGCACAGATCCCATGTAATTTCCTGCTCAGGGCATCTGCAACTCGGTTTTCTTTACCCTTAACATGTTGTATGTCCATGTCAAATTCGCTCAAAAAGGCATTCCACCGGGCTTGCCGAGAGTTTAAATCGACCTGTTTGAAATAACTAGTTAGACTGCTATGGTCTGTTTTTAGTACAAAATTTTTCCCCAGTAGATAATGCCTCCACACCCGGAGAGCATGCACTACTGCTGTAAGTTCTAGATCATAAGCAGAGTATTTTTTCTCTTGCTCTTTCAGTTTCCAGGATTCATAAGCTATTACCTTGCCTTCTTGTGTTAACACTGCACTGAATCCCTCCTTACTGGCATCCGTGCACACCTCGTAATCCTTACTGGGATCAGCCACCCTCAGTACTGGTGCTATGGTTAAAAGCTGTTTCAGCTTTTCAAAGCTGATCTGACAATCTTTTGACCAATTAAAAGGTTTGCCTTTCTTTTGTAAGGATGTGATAGGATAGGCAATCCTATAAAATCCCTCGATGAAACGTCTGTAATAACCTGCCAGACCCATAAATGATCTGATATCAGCCACATTCTGGGGTGCTTGCCATTCCAAGATAGTTTTAATCTTTTCAGGGTCCACTTCTATACCTTCAGCTGTCACAACATGACCCAAATACTGAATTTATGTTCTAAAGAAATCACATTTGGTGAATTTAGCATATATTTGATGCTTCCGCAGCATTTCCAGTACTATCCTTAGATGCTCCTTATGCTCCTCTTCGCTCTTGGAATAAATCAATATGTCATCTATGAAGACCAGTACAAAATGATCTAGAAATTGATGAAAAATGCCATTCATCAATCTCATAAAAGTTGCTGGTGCATTCGTCAATCCAAACGGCAACACCACAAACTCATAATGCCCATATCTGGTACGGAATGCGGTTTTGCAAATATCCTCATCCTTAACCCGAATCTGATGATATCCGGACCTCAAATCTATTTTAGAGAACACTTTGGCGCCTCTCACCTGATCGAATAAATCATCGATTCTGGGTAAAGGATATTTATTCTTAACTGTCAGCTTGTTGAGTTGTCGGTAATCCATACACATACGTAAGGTTCCATCCTTCTTTCTAACAAAAAGAACTGGTGCTCCCCAAGGTGACACACTTGGGCGGATATATCCTTTATCCAACAACTCCTGCAACTGTATCTTTAATTCTGTTAACTCTGGTATGCTCATTCTGTAAGGTGCCCTTGACACAGGAGAGGCCCCGGGTAGTAATTCAATAGTGAAATCAATTTCCCTTTTGGGTGGTAACCCTGGAATGTTTTCTGGAAATACATCCAGAAATTCCTGTACCACGGGGATATCCTTTATATCTATAGCCTTTCCCTTAGATTCGGTGTATCCCACTTGAATTGCGTACAATTGACATCCTTTACACATACACTTGCTCATCTGAGATGTTGTTATGGGATGTAATTGCACAGGCTTTTTGATTCCTTTAATCTCCTTACGCGTACCATCTAACGCTCTATACTGTATTGCCTTTTCCTTACAGTCCACTATGGTCCAGTGTTTTTCCAGCTAGTCCATTCCTAGTAACACGTCATACGATCCCAATGGTAGAATATTTAAGTCTACCTGAAGCTGCTGTTCTGCAACTTCCAGTATGCAATCAGCAATTTTCGCAGTCACTTTGCGTTTTGCTCCGGTGGCTAGTTGAACTAACCAGGAGTTTTTAAATTTCTGCTCTTTTAAGTTGCACATTTCCACTAGTTTAGGATTTATATAACTTAAACTAGCGCCAGGATCTACTAAAATCGAAAAAGGTTTAGATAATATAGTACCTTCCAATTCAATCATTGTGGGTTGAAAATCAGCCTGCCGATTCACCAAGGCTGCGTTTATACGTGGTATATTTCGTGCCACGTCCCCAACTGTTGATGCTTCCTGCAAATTTTCCACAGATTCACTCTTATTCCGTTGTGGACAGTTCTTATAGTAGTGTGCTTCCCCACAGGCCCAACACTGTAGGGGGGGTCTAGAATTCTGCCCCTGCTATGGTTTACTCGATGCTTCTGTGGGTTTTTCTTCAGCTGGCCATTTGATCCTTTGATGGTTCTTATTAAACTGCTTGCTTCCAGCGTTCCGTCCGGCCCCTTTAAAGTGGCTGCTTTTACTGCTTCTGAAAGTAGATGAATTTTTCTGATTTTTCTTGGGCTGCCAACTTTTCCCACTCTCCCCCTTGGCCTTATTCTGCTGGTAACACATGCGTTCTTTCCGGACAGCTTCATCCATAGTCCGGGGGTTAACAAACTCTATTCTTTCCCTCATGGGAGCAGGCAGACTGCTTAGGAATCACTGTACCTTGGCTTTCTCCTCTCTGAGGTAGGGTACATAACGTAACAGGGAGGTAAATTTTGCGACATATTCATCCATGGACATCTAGCCCAGTCGCAGATCATGGAATTCCTTTGCTTTATCATCATAAAATCTCTCCATTAAATACTTATCCTTGAAATATTTCTGAAACTGTTCCCAGGTGACATCACGCTCATCTAGGTTGCGTACATTCTTCACCTCCTCCCACCACAGAGTGGCTTTCTCTCGCAGCTGGTATATAGCCAATCTGGCTTTCAAATTACTGCTATACTCATATACCTGAAAATATTTATTAATGTTAATTAGCCATGCCTCAACTGCCTCTTCCGCCTCGCCATCAAACATTGGTGGCTTAATCTTACGAAACTCCCCATGTAGTTCTACTTTCTGCTTCTTGAAATCTTGTTGGTCGGATAAATTGCCCGACTCTGCCTCATTATAATTCCTATTTTTACTCCTTTGTGAGGGGCTTCTCTCAGTTTTACCAGTAGTGTCGTTCCTGGTTTGTTGCTCGTCTTGTCCTGTTGATTCATCTTTTTCAGCACTTGGGTGCTCCAACTCTTGGTTTTGTTTATCAGATAAACTTTTCAGTATCCTTTCTTGGTCATGGAGTAACCTCTCGTTGTCCTTTCGGACCCTCATCATTTCTTCTTGTAGCTGCTGTACTGTATTCAGTAAAAATGCAGTCTGATGATGTTGTTCTTCCAGCATTCGGCTTGTCTTTTGATGCTGTTCTACAGTCAATTGAACCCACATTTCTGGATTCATAACAGTTTGGCCCTGAGTCTCCTCCGGCGGAACTTGAGATGTCTTATCTTCTCTCATGTCCCTCGTTCCTCTCAGTGCACTAGTCACACACAGCTTCACTGTCAGTAGACCCCTAGGATCCCAGTGTAGCAATCTAGCTTTGATACCAATTGTCACATACATAATCGATAAAATGTTACCATATAAAAAAAATTTAACTTTTGTTACCAATGTAACTATTGCAAATATAATTATATGCTCTCGGCATTGTAAACATCATTTCACAATTAATCTATATTAATTTACGGAAATCTGGATTTAATGTTTGTACTGGCAATATCATAGAAATTATTATTTGGATGATTTGGATATCAAATCCTGAGTTTAATGCAAAGGTTTCGTTTCTGACATCCGAAGATTTTTATGTTATTACCCAAGGCTTACGGCGGATCTACCAAACTCGCACTATGACATTTGTCAAATCTCTTGCGTTGAAAGACGTTCCGCCAGCTTGTTATACATGGTGTTGATTTACTTTTACGTGTTCTGATTAATAAACGCCAAGCTCAAAGCTATGGCAGCTCCGACACCTGGCCTTCTTCTGCCCATTTCGTATCCTCGTTTTAATTGGAATTTATTGCCCAGCGTACCGCCAGACTTACAGGGCATAGCTGTCATGGTTATCCGATTTTTCCATAGCATTATTTGCGGGTAACTTAGCTCTCTAGCTCACTTACCGGGAGAGTTGCGATCTTTCGGCATTTCCTCTATCTGCAACCTAGATTCATGGTGAACGGTGCTCCGTTGGACTTCATAGGTAGCCATGGCACTCATGGGGTTACCTTCTTGTGTTCTTCGCCCAAAACTCTTTAAACTCGGGTCGAGAATTGCCCTCCGTATCATTTTCGGGTTTCAGGTAACAGTCTCTGTCGCTTTGTTTTTGTTAACAGATAATTGTGATTGTTTTCCGATTTCGATATGAAGATTAACTTCTTTTATTTCAGGCTTGCAAATGCCAGGGCCAAGAGTGCTTAAATCTTGCTTGGTCTTGGAGGCGAACTCCGCAGAAGGTACCCATCGACGCGGTTAACTATTCGTAAGCCACCTTCTACATTCTCTTTACGCCCTCAAGCAATGGTAATCCCATTTTCAAAGTATATTCTTACCCTCAGCATCATGACTGACTTTTTTATTTCTCCTGTGAACTTAGTCAGGAATAACTCAAGTCAGGGTTTATTGCTCTCAGGTATAACTCTAGCATCATTTAGCCCTCGGCTTCTTGCCATTTTTACTTCGGTAATGGAACTGATTACCCAGGGTTTCTGCAGGTACGCCAGCTCGACCTTCTGATTGCACATGATAAGCTTCAGGCGTCTAAACCACGGCTAATACTCATATCGTTGTTCCAGGTATTCGTTCTCCGAAGGCTAGGGGTTAAACCCTTCTTCAAAGCCCTATCCTGGCCATGGCCTTCGACAGTCTTGTTGGTAGAATGTTTAGTTAAGTTTTATGAGAGCTCGCAGAGCGTAGCTCTCAGCTCAAAGCCCTTGGGGTTACTCTCTTACGGCTTGTGGTGATTTCTTGTTTTAAAGGAAAGACGTTTTCTATGGAGCAAGGGATCGTAAAAACCCTTGACATGCATTCGGTTATGACTCAATGATAAATTTTGAAAGATTTTAACAGTCCTCCTGAATACGATATTCTTGTTTAACTTCGAGTTGAATGGCTATACTTATCTATGCTTATTCAGGGTTAAATGGCTGCCCGTAACTCTTTGCATATTGTTTGTTTCAGTGCTTTCATTTTCTCTCTGAATATACGCATGGTTACAATGTTTCTTGGTCTGGCCGTCTCTGCTGTGTTAGTCCCACAGCTAGTTTTAAGCGATAGGTTCTCTATACTTATTTAAGGACTGTGTCCGGTTACGAACTTCTGAATCAACATTCATATGTTTATTTTCTTTACACAGATGTATAGCTACCGTCGTTTCTTTGTTTATTTTCCGAGGGCTTGCTACAGGTTCTTCATACTGTAATATCGATTTTTCTCAATATTACTCTCAAAGAAAGAAAGGATCTCTGTTTTTATTTGTAATATGCCCTTTTCTACTTCATATCGAATTTACACAAACTAATACAGGATAATAGAATGAAATAAATATCTACTCCAATTCTATGTTTAAATGCGATGCTTTCTTTCAGATCTTGCACAGTTTTCTTTAAAGTTGCTAATCGTTCTTGCCGTTTTTCCGTTCTATATTAAACTTTGCATTTCGAATTCATAAAGTAGGTGCAAGATTCGAGGTTAATCATAACCTCTATAATTTCAGACTCTTATCATTTATTTCCTACTGTAGCACTAAGCAGAGCTATTTATTGTTCTTTCAACATGAATATTTAAGAAGATTTACAGTAGTACATATCTATAACTTTCTTTTTAATGACATTAAACTCCAGAAAATTAACACTTTGGTACCTATCTGTGGTCAGTAGCACATATCCGTAACTACTAATGATAATAAAACTCCAGAAAGTTTAAAACTTTGGTACTTATCTGTAGTGATAGAAATTCCCAGGCCATTGTTCCTCCCAACCTTCAATGGAGGCTATTACGTCCTCACCTTGCCCCCTAGCCCCAGAAATCGAATGGTGCCACCGGTTTAACAGTGGAGAAATCTGCTGTGACCTCTGGACATCATTTTCCAGTCACCAACAGTCAATCTAGCTCACATAAGAGTCTTCAAAGTCATTTTCAACTGGTTTCCACACCAGCTCAAGAAAATACTTTCTCTTTCTTTTGCCAATTTCCAGAACCCCCCGCTCCTGCTCTGGATCCTCACTTTATCCATTGAAGAGAGGGTAACTGTCTCCAACTGTTCCCCAACCACCATCTATTCTGAGAAATGATCACCAACAACTTAGGGGATTTCTATCCAATCATTGGTTTCTCTTAATAATTCACAAATAGAAAATAAAATAGTAATTTTTTTTTCAACACATAGTCATCAATGTCTTTCTTTGAAATAACAAATTGTTTGAACTAGTTAATGCTAATTAATCTTTAAATGAAGCTGTCACAATACTCTTGTTAGATATCAATAAATTTTAAATTTTAGGCTATTAACTTGTTTCTTTGCATCTGAAAAAAAAAATTCTTAACCAAACAAAAACCATTTTAAAATATATTTCAAATTAGACTAAATTAATTTTAAATATATACAAAAATTGAAACATTGTAATTATAAAACCGTAACAACAAAGCTACACCATATCAAGCACGATTCAATAAATACACAGAATTTCATTAATGTCTTCCGTAAAAACTTTTGATCTATGCTGACAAATCTGCACCTTGACAGCAATGCTAGCAATATGACGCTATAAGATCCGTTCGTTTTATGCCATCAGAAATATTGATATTCATGCTTTTTAACATTAGTAACCATAAACGCATCTCGGAAGGTAAGAGTAAAGTACACCGACTGTTCTAACACAGAGTCCATGGATAACCTTCCAATTAGCTGCCACCGTTGGAGGGTGCTTCGTAAAACGAGTAGGATAATGGTGTCAACGGCTTCGTAAAACGAGTAGGATAATGACCTTAAATAGGAAGTTGTCTATTCAGCATACATAATAGTTGGATGGTAGTTTGTTTTTGTTTTTTTTTTTTTTTTTGGGTTAAAATTTGGTAAAATAAAATTTTAAAAATTAAGTATTTGGAGTGTTTGAATTGCATTTTTGATAGTGAAAATGAATTCAGCACTATCAAAAAAATTTTGGACACCAAAAATATTGAAATTTAAGCAGTGTAAACAAATTTCTAATAAAATTAAATTTTTTGTCGACAATCTTTACCAGATTCTCAGTCATCTGTTACTTTTTAACCTACCCAATTCAATAGTAATCGTTTTGACCTTTTTGCAATAAATAATGACAGTTTTTAATGTATTAATTAGATCAATACTCGTGGTTTTGTGGTTTTCCAGGGTGTTCAACCAATATTTCAAACCCTACAATTCCAATCCACCTGCAGTGAATTTCATCCGATAGTGTTTACCCCTGTTCAGGTGGAAGAAAATTCGAAAAAAGAGAGTTCATTGTTCCCCTGACAACGTATTATATAACCAAAAAGTAGCTCTATTCTAGTAATCATATTGATATTATTAACCGGACTTAATTATATATGGATAGTGTGGCCGTGAAATCTCATCGATGCCAACTGATTACAAAGATGTCATCTAATTACATAATAGAGGATATGTATAATAATGCGATTTTACGTAACAGGGCCATGTGACCAGAATGTTACCCTTCAAAGCCGAGAAGTGAAACCCATTTCTCTGGATATAGAATGAAAGACATTATTCTTCTGGATATAAAGAAAGATAGAGACATGAGGAAGATTCCAAATGAATATTTAATTTGTTTCAGAATTGAGTATTTTTATATCTTAAAATATATCAATTTAATTTTTAAATTGTTGAAATAATTGTCCCACTAATTAAATGAAAATTAGTTCTGTAAGCTAATCACCACATTGGAAACATGGGATTAATTTACCACTTAAAATAATAATAAGGATTTGGAAGATGGATTTAAAGTGTGTTGGCGTAATTGCCACAAATAATTTATACTTAAAATCCATTTGGAAGATGCATTTAAAGGGTGTTGGCGTAATTGCCACAAATAATTGTACTTAGAATCCAGCATTAACTATTGAAAAGTAATGATAATCAATCAATAATAATAATTTGGAAATTTAGTGGTATCTACAAATTCCAGGTTTTGATGTAATTTCTTAGTCTCAGAATCTTTTTCTTTTCGGAAAGAAAAAAACGCTGTATATTAAATATTAAAAACGCTGTATATTTCTTAGTCTCAGAATCTGCTTGAGGGTCGCAATTTATTGGGGGCTGGCAGTCTGCTTCATGCTGAAGGTGGGGCTCGCTACTAACTCTAATCAAACTCCCGAACAATACGTCGGACGAGCAATCCAGTACTGTGCAACTGAAAGGGGTTTTACTCTGAACATTAAACGATGGGGAGATAGATTACTAAATATTGTAGAAAAGTAGTGATTCGTTTTAACAGGAGAAATATTATGGCGAATTATATTAAAGAAGAACACACAAATTTAAATAGGACGCAGAGACTAATCCAAAAGCTGGAAATTTTATGCATGTCGATGCAATTTTCGCTGAAACAATTAAGCAATTACTCTACGTAAATATATACTCCTAATATTAGATACCTCCGCAATGACATCCACTGATGTTGTGAAGGAAGTCAAGTAGATACCTCTACAATGACATCCACCGCTGTTGCATCTACCCCTATTTATCTTGAATTTTGATTCTGGATTACAAACTATGTAGACTCTCAGCATAATATTCCTCATATTAAAGCAGAGCTTTAACTTTTCTGAAAAAAACTATCGGATTTGCAGAGAAATTACGTCCCTGGTCAGGTACATACTCCATAAATGAGAAAATGAGGAATCCCACCCATATGATTTAAAGAACCACACAAGTTTGAATTAGTTGAGAGCACGTACTGGAAGTATCTATTTTTTAAGAAGATGCATTTCTATTTAAACTAATGGAATCTCAAACGGCGATGGGTCAGAGAGAAGAGCAGAGGGAGTTGTTATTTGTTGGGTAAACAGGCAGTCCGTCGACAATATTTGCAGCTCTAACTGTGGTGGCCGCTTACGACCCTTTGGGGTCTTCAATACCGTTGTTTCTTCATAAAACAGGATCGGTTCCAGGCAGTCAAACAGATTAGATTCATTGGTCGTTTCACTTAGACAAGAAGAACACATTCCGTCCCCATTCTGATGACAAAATGAGGAAATTGTGGTCTCTGTCGTTGGATTTGATAATTCGCAGCTGCCATTAAGGGTGTCTGAATGATAGTTCTCTAGATATTCATCACCAATTGAATGAACTCGTTCTTCTTTCTGAAGTTGATCACTCTTTGCTCGTTCTTCAATCGACTTATGAGAAGCAGCTTTTCTGTATATCCGACATAACACCATATCCATGTTCTTCTGCACATGCCAATTTAATTCCATCAGTATCTGTGCAGTGAGAAAAACCAGGCACTCTCCCACCGTGGCTGTAGAGCACCTTGCTTCTAAACAAATCAATGGCGTAGAAACAATAAATTTATCAACGGCTTTCAAATAGCATGGGTCGGCGCAAATTGGTAGCATTCATTTTTTCATTGCGCTATTAGTGCTTAATAGATCTGGCAAAAAGAAATAAAGCTGAGTGGAAAATAATATGTTATAGGAATTTGGACACTTTATGAAATCTATAATTTTGGATCTTATTTATTAAATCTATAACTCCTGCTTTGGGATGGTATTTATTTGTTTGGAATGTGGAAGGGTTTGGAAAGTTTACTAAAAATTTGTTGGTTTTGGTGTAATGGAAAATATTTTCATGGTATTAAAAGGAGTTTTGGTATAATAGTAAACCTTTCATGATATCAAAACTTTGGTCAAGTGCTCAAGCTATCTTTCAAAAAGTCTTGAAAAAATCAAGATATCTCTATAAAACCCTAGCAATCCTAGTTACAAGTAAAAAGCTTACTAACACAACCCTAAAAGTAATTAGAAAGATTACTAAAATCCTAAAGATTTTTGGTGTAATGGCAAACTTCTTCACAAGAAGAAACCTACCGTGGGGATGGATGAGCTGAAATCTAACAAACCGTATTCGTTCATGATCCAGTCCGTCTTCTCTGCCCGAGGTCCTTTTCCTTTGTAGAACACAAGTGATTTCTTCAGACCGATGCAGTGAAGTCGCTTGTTGCGGACTTGTCTGTCTGAACCGGTGGCCTTCCAGTAACCCGAAGCCGTCAGTCTATTTGTCCGTGGGCACGCCTTCGCCTGATTTCTTGGAACAAAGAAGAGCCATTGTGTCAACCCAACATTATAATCCAAACCTGCAAGAGAACGAATTCATCAATTAGACTGTCAGAGACCTTTTAACATTCAAAACATGGAAAAACCAGTATGTTTGAGTGCACCTGGTAACTCCCAGGGATCATACCGATACAAGTCCAACGTAGGTATGATCTTATCAAAGCTCACTGGGTAGCGGCCTTGAACCCTTTTCTTCAAATAGAAGCCCAGCAGCTCCTCTTCTGTGGGATAGAATCTGAACCCTGGAAGGTCCCGGAGTTCTCGGCCTACCACACTACCACACGTTTTCTGCAGCAGGGCCATCTGATCTATTTTTCGGTGAACCTTTTAGAGAAGTATCTCAGCCTCATCTACGTATCCATAAATATATAGAGGGAAATCTTTATCGCTGGAAGTTCCCTGGACTCCAGGTGAAAAGTTACTTCAACGAATTGCTGACGAAAATGGATTGATTATTTAGGGCAAAATGGGAAGACAACATCATGATGTCCACACGTTAAAGTCTGTACGGACGGCCCATGAAACGTGTCTTCTGAAATTTTCCACGACAGCTCGTCTATTAGGGCTTAGAATGAATCCCGCGATACCGGCTTTAGAATAAAACCTCCGCTATATTTGGCAAATGTCCATACCTATTTGGCTAGTTTGTATACCTACACTGTATGTAACTTAATTTTCATTGGTCTGCGGTCCTTACACCACAGCCGCATTATTTTTTCGTTCTTACAGCGCACTTAGTCCACGTGCTGATATTTTTTCGTTTTCGTTTCAAGGAAATTTTCAACTCGCATTTTCCGCATCTGGATAGTACATGTCTTGGTTCGCTTTTCATGTCCTGGAAATTTCGGTGAAATTGCACGAATATGATACTCATGGCCATAGTACATTCATTAAACATACAGAGCACACAAGGAAATTTCGAGGAGGTTGCATGATATCATTGGACTCCATGGAAAAGTAAATTCTAATAATGGCAAAAGAAATATTCATTCAATAATAAAAAATGGTTAATTTTTAAAACCCGAAATTCGTGCCGAGAGATGGAAAGTTCAAACATTCATCAATTGTCAGCAGACCGATGTGAGTTGAATGATCGGGATTGTGCGGAAATAAAATATTTCCGATTTTTTCGCTCCGTACTCCTAGATGTGACGACGGGATTTTCATGACGAAATTGTATTCCAGGAAAAGCGAAGGTTTATGGAAGGATTATATTTCTCGTGGAAATTTAATTAAAAGATAAGTTTCCGAAGGAAAACCACAATTAAGTTGAATTTATGGAAGAAAGATATATATATATATATATATATATATATATATATATATATATAATTTTCAATAAGAAAAAAACACTGGTTGTAGTATGTATAAACAAATCAATATATAAATCATCAACAGCAGAGGATGGGCGCTTGAATAGAGTTGAAAAGAGAACTTATGACGATATAAGAACAATTTGCATAAGGTTAAACAGAAACTAGCAAAGATGCACAACAAAAAACATAGTCACATATTAGTGGCAAGTGAGAAAGTTATATTTAGTAGGGAGAAAAGCAATTTTAGATTCATGATGTGTGAAAGTTGGATAATGGAAATATAAGGACCATGATGGTAAATAAGATTTGTGAATAGTGTGTAATGACTATCTCATTAATATTTTAGATAAAAATATTGGTAATGTGAATGAACTCTATTCATTCATATTGAATTGATGTCAACAACCTTAAGAGTGAACTACATGACATGTCTAGAAATAACCTCTCAAGGACTATAATTTTATGGAATTATTGGCTTTTAAAATCATGATTTTTAGAAGGATAATAAAAATTGATTTGAATAGATCAGATTAGGTTTGAAGGAAACAAAATGGCCACAGGTCAGACCTATATTATGAATGGGTATTCAATATATAAAAGATCATTGAATGGTAAAAAACAAAATATGGATAATGAGAAGAGGTGGGTAATGTTTTTACAAATGCATTGAAATTAGATAATAAAAGCATTCAAGGATAAAGTTTCAGCTCATGTGACCATACCTTGGATGGATATAGTGGCCAATGAGGTTGAATATGAGGAGGACACTAAGATATTACTAGTGGTGAAGAAGAAGAATTCTAGGAAGAATGCATGATTGATATAAAAAATTCCTTTTCCATGCCTAAAACCATAGTGGGTATCTACAATCTAGACCCCAAAGTCAAATATCAACACATAAGCAAGCTCGTCATGGAGAATGAGGTTGAGCAAGAAAAGCATGTGGGATTTTCTTATTAGATATGAGTAATTTCTCCAATTGAGTCTAAAAAGGGAATTGTTAGATAAACTAAATCCAACAAAACTTTTTAATTCAATATCTATAGTTCAAGGCAGTTGTTATTGGTGACCAATCATATTAAGCTCATGGTATTACGTGTATTTGAAATCATTAAAAAACTCGAGAATTCTCTATAATATGCTAAATTTAACAATTGAAAGCTCCAAAGAATAAAACTAAAGTGTTAATCAAAATTTATTCATTTAAAACTAAAATTTAAAAAACATATAAATATGTAAAACTTATATATAAACTACTTAAAAAAAACTTACATATAAACTACTTCGAAAAATATGTGATAAAATGAAATATTAATTACAATATTATTTAACATTCAATAATATAATAATAACCATTCACAAATGAGCCATCACACAACACTTTTTTTTAAGAAATGATATATCCTAGAGCGTTAACTTTTACGCGAGAAAGCAGCACTGAAAGGAAAGAAAAAAAGAACACGCTGCCACATAGAATTATCAGCAAACAAAAATTTCACATATGAAAAATTCGCACAGTCGTTATTTTTTATTTTTTTTAATTTAGCCATTCGAAAAATATTATACTTTATTCTCCTGAACCAAATTCTACTTTCCTTAGCAGCATACCATAAAGTAGACTTGAAATAGGAAATACATATATTATTAAAAAGGTCCACTATAATATAACATAAAAACACGCTGCCACACAGAATTATTAGCAAACTAAATTTTCACCTAAAAAATTATTCTATATTCTCATGAACAAAATTCTACTTTCCTTAGATCAGCATACCATAAAGTAGACTTGAAATAGGAAATACATATATTATTAAAAATGTCCACTATAATATAACATTTAACCGACATCTCACAACTATCTATACTAGACATTAAAAAACATACGACAAAACAAACGTGAAGTATGAAATAAATATAATATGAAAAAAAAGAATACCCAGTACCTCGTAACATCTACCCCACATTATACAACCACCTAACTCGGTTTTTATTATCATGCATTCCTCATTACGCGCTTTTGTAGACTTTTCATTTTCCATTACATGTACGAGGGCGGCAGCTTATCCGACTCCTGAGACCGATTCTTCAGAAACCGTTTTTTATGTTAAACATTACTCATGACACGCTTTCTTTATTCATTGGAAATTTACTTCTCAAGTACATGAACTTTAGCTATAGTCTCAACGAAAGGGCCCACAACAGACATGGATGCGAGTCGAACCATAGTGTGAGAGAGAGTGGGGGTTTCTAACGTTTCAAGATTATTCAATTTATCTGTATTCCATATCTAACGTTTCAAGGTAACTGATGGAAGGATTCCTTTTGATACAATCCACTATTTAATTTTAAGTTGAAGCACCTTTTGATGCTGTTCTATACTTTTCTGTTGTATGTTTAATTTTATAATGTATGCGCAGTGAAATTTTCATCACTTGTTATTTGCAGAGGCCAGAATCAATCACTGAAAGTTTAGGTGCTTTCATGAGCCTGAAAGTCCTCAACTTGTGAAATCAAAGAATTCAAAAAGTCGAGTTATATAAAATCCAGAATAGTTCCAACCCTGCTTTCATTATCCTTATATATGAAAATCTTGGTTGGTTAGATAAGGGATCCTTTCCAGGTTTACATATGTGTCTAGATTTATTTATTTTCATAAATGGTATGTATTGATAATGGAATTTATTTTCTTCAGCAAGATTAGTTTAAGTCCATTATGTTGAATCTATTAAGAACTGTGGGTATAAAAATCTATGGAGAGGATAAAGTTTCATCAAGATTTACACGGAGAAAATCAATGTTTTCAGATGGATAATTGATAGATGTAGAATTATGGATTTTTCAAGGATATATTTTTAAATACTTTATTTATATATAAATAAGATTAAATCAGGTTAATTCATCATTATTATGGAAAAAATTCATATATATATATATATATATCATTTTAATAAATAAAAGTAATTATACATTTCATTTATATTGATTTGTAATATTAACAATCTTTCTAATCCAAAATATTCTTTATTAAAACTAGATTTTTTCCCAAAAAAATTAAACTGAATTTTATCTTAAAAATAACACATACCCAATTTTTAGATAAATATCCAAGAGTACGGCATCTTTGTCATATGGGATTGTACAAAAGATTCTATCATAGTTAATAAGAAACTCTCTTTATATTAATTTAATCTCAAACAGTTGTTAAGAAACTCTGTTGATATAATTATAATTGTATTAATTTAATCTCAGACACTTTTTTAAACAATTTGTATTAGTTTTTAAAAAATAATATTATATTATTTTTTACATCAATAATTCTAAAGATTTATTTAAATAAATAAAATTATATTTAATATATATTTTATTTAAGAACAAAGTATTTTTCATTTTTTCAATAAAATTTTGAAGAATATATATATATATATATATAACATTTAGTTACATATATATAAAATAAAAATATATTTTATCATATTTTTACTTAACCATAAAATTAATATGGTGGGTATTACAATTAACACTTCATTCTCCTTATCATATTTTTAATTTAATTAATAAGGACCATTCCAATAATTTAAATTTATTTTTTAATTATTATATTTATAATCAATTTTAATAAATTTAATTATTATATTTATAATTAATTTTAATAAATTTAATATCATTCATAATATTATAATTTTATAATTTTAATCGAGTTTTATTTCACTTTATAAAATATTTATATAATTTTTCTTTTTCTTTTTTTATGTTTAATTTATAATGTTTTTTTTTCTAAGTTTTGTTAATCTATTAATATTGAACATAATTTACAATGCTAGACATTTCTGTGTGGTTGTTAAATTAGTCAAGCTCACAGGAGGTCCTATTCAAAAAAGGAAAAAAACTATAAAAAGGGTTGTTTGTAACCTGGAAACCAGCCCAAGAGTTGCTGCCCATTATCAAGAAACTAGCAGTCATCAAGTTCTTAGTAGCATAATAGAAACAAAAAAAACATTTTAAGCTTCAAAGGAGGTGACCATCAATGTGTTTGAACCTGAAACTTAGCATGATAGAAGGCCAAAAAAAAGGAAAGCAAGACCTGACAAGAAGCTAGCTGTCTGTAGGTGGAAGAGGATTCTCCTCCACTATTGGACAATTGTAATCTTCGAGATCTTCAGCAACGCTTTTAGAGTACTGGGAGGAACTCTCCGACGTGGAAGAGGAGCCTAAATCCGAGTTGAGATTTTGCTTCCCACGAGTCGAGTCGCTGCTGCTATCACCCTCACTGTTGGAGCTAGTCATGCCTAGCTTGACTGGGAGCGCCATCGATTTCCTTGTGTCCTGAGGATGCTAGACCGACATGGTAGATTTCTGGCGTTTTCTGGAGCCTGAAGCTTCACCAACCTGAGGCTCTTCGCGGAAAGAGACTGAGATGGTAGCAGTAATGCGTGGCTTGGCCAGGTCACGAAAAAAATGAATTTGGCCCATGTTGCTGTCTGAAGGAGGCCGACTGCCGAAATCGTGGATGGCAAGTGGCGGGCGTGAACCCCTACAACCCTCCCCTCTGGCGCCACCACCTCTTCTGCAACGAATTCTATGCCTACGCGGCATTGTGGTGCGGGAATCAATGCTAGTGAACAAGAAGTGAGAACCAGGGAAGACGGAGGGGGATGTGGAAGAGCGAAATGAATTAAGAGAGAAAGGTGCACACAGAAGCGAAAGAGGGTCGTGAGAACTAGTTGATGGAGGAGACGACTATTGCAGAGGGTCAGAGGAGTGCGGAGAGGACGGAGGGGCTGGTGGAGGCATGGAATACGCAACAGAGGCCGAAATACAATCAACTTGAGGCTGAGGAGCTCGAGCAACCTGAAAAGCAAGCCAAAAACCCAAATGGAGAGGCCAAATGCTCATAAGGTGAGTAGACGGAGCGGGAGAGGGCTGCACAGAAGGGCACGTCACCATGGCAGAGCCCGTGAAGATAGAGCAATAATGCCAAGGAAAATGAGACATGAATGTTGAGTCTGGCTTCCTCTGGGAATTTATGGCGCCTTCACTGAGAACGATGGGCGGCGTGTGGCTTGGCTAGGTGTTAGTCAGCAGGCTAGCCACCGCCCCATTCCATTTACCCACCCGCATCCGGAAGTTTAATTTATAATGTTATATAAATATAATATGTATAATTAAATTTCATATTTATATTAATATTATCAAAATTTCAAGTATGACCAAATAATCATGTTACTGATGAAATTTTCTATAATCATTTTAAATATAAAAATATTTATAAATTGAAAAAAATATTATATTATTAAAAATTATTTTATATTAATTAAATGAAATTAACCATTTATTAAATTACTTAAAAGTAAGATTATTAATTTTTTTATTTAATAATATAAAAATAAAAATAAAAATAAAAAAATTATATTCTACAATCTAATATTTAATAAACAAGAGTTTAATATAAATTTATAACGATTATAATATTCAACACTCTAAATTATAAATCCATATAAAAAAAAATTTAGTAATATGCAGCACACAGCATAAAATTTCGTTTATATTTCATTTATATTGATATCAAAAACAAAAAAATTATACAGCTCCCTTTTTAATGATATACCCTCCTAGTACATATACACCATTTCTTTACAAATCTTTCCTGGACGATAATAACCTTATTTTTACGCTGTAAAGCGTTTTTATTTGAAAACAACCCACCTAAAGTGCCACCTGTACCATTATGTACCCTTGATGTTCATGTTAGACGATTGAAACATTATAGACCATAGGATTAAATATGGTTATTAATTAGTTAGTTAAGTAAACCGAACACACCATTTATCTATCCATATTGGATTTAGAGCACAAGAAAAAAAAATCGCAAGAACGCACCAGCAAGGGCTTCATGATTATGATGAGTTTTTTTTGTCCATATGTTAATGGAGATGTGCTCAGGCGGAGGTCTGTTAGAATGGAATCGTCAGTCAGCAAGAAGAATACAGTTCCCAAGAATACAGTTCCCTTTTCAGCAGAAATAGAGTGTTGATGGCGGATAGGGTGAGAATATTATTACTAATTTCTACCCTTCTGCATACCCTGCTACTGTTCCCGGTGCCCTGCGCGAGCATCGATGGGGTCATAGGCTACGAATGGAACACAATCTCCACAGCGGATCCCAAGTCACCAAGAGTGTTCTTCGGTGACGAAGCAGAGTATGTTGATCTGAACCCCGGCCATTCTTTCGAAGATATCAGAGAACAAGTCTTTGGTGGCGCTAATACCTCCATGGATCCTGCTCCCATGAGTGGATTTGCGCAGCAGGCAGCGAGCGTATCCCCCAATATGTCGGACCTAGTGATGAAGGGATTCAGGTGTTACAGAATAATCTTTCCTCATAACTAATTCATCACGGAGTATTGTTAGCTATTAGTTCAGAGTTACTCTTAGAAAGTTAAAATGCAGGTGTGAATAAATATTAGCAGATTTATTTTCAGTTGTTTATAGTCTTTATAATGGAATATTTACAGAGGCCACAATTTTTTTGGATGGTAACTTTTTGGTTGGAATTTGGTAAGGAAAATTCAAAATTTTTGATTACTGAACTGTTTAAACTTAAATGGTTTAATTTTTTTGTAAAGATAAAAATGGATTCAGCACGATGGCATTCAAAATTTTGAAACTTATGTCATTCAAATTTGTCAAGCTATTCCCTAAACAGCCATTGAGATTTGAAAGTCTTATTTTGTGGTTTCCTTGGCTATGTCCATCAATAATTAGGCCAGAGGCGATCCCCGTGTATAGCACTCTTGTATAGGAGTTCGCGGTATTCGATCGTTGGTTCTCGTCATTGCCAGGCCCTACGCAGCCCAACAAGCTGTTCGTTTATTCCGGAACCTCACACGGAGCCACACACCACGATCCGAAGCAACTGGCGAAAGGGTATCCTCAGAAGACCATCTTCCAGTCCCTGGAAGACTAGGGGTTCTCATTCGGCATCTATTACCACAACATTCCCACTACGCTCTTCTACAGAGACCTTCGTAAGCTCAAGTACATTTCCAGGTTTCATCGCTTTACCAAGAAATTCAAGCGCCATGCCAGAGCAGGGGGGCTGCCGAATGTTGTGGTCATAGAGCCCCACTACTTTCATGTCGGGGTTTCCCCTGCAAACGATGACCATCCTTCCCACGATGTTTCCAGCGGGCAGAATCTGGTGAAGAAGGTGTACGAGGCTCTAAGAGCAAGCCCCCAGTGGAACCAAACCCTGCTTCTCATTACATATGATGAACACGGTGGTTTCTACGATCATGTGCCCACGCCATTTCGCAATGTTCCCAGCCCTGAAGGCATTGTCGGATCCCCTCCCTTTTTTTTCAATTTTGACAGATTGGGCGTACGCGTTCCCACTATAATGGTGTCCCCTTGGATTAAAAAAGGAACAGGTCTCTGAAATTAGCCCTTTTCTCTTTTCTTTATACTTTTACTTTTCGGGAACTTTAATAAAAGTGATTCTGACATGACATATTGCAACAGTGGTGCATCGCCCTAACGTGCCAGCGCCGAGCTCAGAGTTCGAGCATTCATCGATTCCTGCAACTATCAAGAAAATGTTCAATCTCTCTGCCAATTTTCTCACTCACAGAGATGCCTGGGCTGGAACTTTCGAAAGCATGGTGAACCTGCGGAATAGGCCGCGGACTGATTGTCCATGTATTTGTTTATTTGTTGTTTGTGATTCGAACCTGGGCCAATTGCATAATTTTGTTGCCCAGATTTTCTTTATTTGTTGATTGTGATTCGAACCTGGGCTGATTGCGTAATTTCGTCTGCCCAGCTTTTGTTTATTTGTTGGTTGTGATTCGAACCTGGGTTGATTGCATAATTTTGTTAGCCCAGCTTTTGTTTATCCGTTGTTTGTGATTCGAACCTGGGCTGATTGCATAATTACGCCGAAGGTGTTCCTATTATGGGCTTTGCTGGGATGAACAGTGCTTCCAGCCACCGTTTCCCCGGAATTCGAATTTCACAGGTCAATCACCGTCTGTCATTTCTTTGCGACTGTTTATACTTTTAACCATTACGGGTATGCTTCGGTTTGACAATTTTGTTATAAACAACTTTCCCCAACTTTTCCCTGGTCCAATTACAATTCGATGGATTGAATTTGTCAAGGCGAGAGATGCTGTCCAAAAAAATCATTACAGATCCTAAGAAACTGAGCAGATCATTTGTTTATAGCTTATGTATAATTGAATTTGACCTCCTATCAAAAACTACGCTGATATAAAGAAACTGTGTTGTTGACCATTATTGAAAGGACATGAGTAAAATGTGAGCTTGAATTATTGAGGTTGTGAAAAAAAAGCCCAACCGATTTCTTCTTTCTCACTTGCTGTTGCAGAATAGGATCTGCTTAAATTGTCATATCCATGGATTGTTGGGTTTAGGAGAGGTTGATCTCTTCTCCCCCACTAGCTGCTGCAGAGTACGATCTGCATAGGTTGTGATGTTAATGGGTTGTCGGGTTTTGACAATTATACAATAGACATCAGTAAGATGCGAGCTTGAACTATTGTGGCTGTGAAAAAAAAAGGATCCAGATGATTCCTTACTTGCCACTCACTGTTGCAGAATAGGATTTGCTTACATTGTGATATTCATGGGTTTGCTGGATTCAGGAGAGATTGATTTCTTCTCCCTCACTTGCTTTTGCAGAATAGGATCTGCATAGATTGTGATATTGATGGGTTGTTGGGTTTACCAAGAGCCAATTTCTTGTTCCCCACTTCTTGTTGCAGACTAGGATATGCATAGATTGTGATATTCATTGGTTTTTGGGTTTAGGACGGGTTCATTTCTTCTTCTACACTTGTAGATGCAGAGTAGGATATACATAGATTATGAGAATCTACTTCCATTCTACCAGCCTATTTTCTTCTCCAATGCATTGCTCTAGATTGGAGGGACATGTCTCAAGATTTCATTTATGTGTAAATTCAAGATATGCATCCTCTATCTTTAGACCTGAGATGAGCAAATGTTCATGTTGATATTTGCAATGTTGTGTATACTTATAAATAGAAAGACTTGATGGATGAATCACCCTAGTAGAATTTATCTCTCAGTTTACCTGAATCTAGTGAGCATTTCTGTTGTTGAAAAGTTTCCCTTTCAATTTATAACTGGTTCTTACTTGATTGTTCTACTCATCATTTCTGCAGATGTATGGAATGACTGAGTTGAGTGGTTCAGTCATAAAGAGTGAAGAAAACGACATCAAGCATTGCGGTCCAGTAGGCATACTAGTCCCCAATGTGGAGGCTAAGGTAGTTGATATCATAACAGGGAAGCCCTTGCCTCTCAACAGAAGAGGCGAATTATGCTTCTGAGGCCCTATGGTCATGAAAGGTAAAAACACATTATGATACATTTCAAAACAATTATGAGATGAATCTTACTAGCATCCGTTTCCTAGACTTGAAGCACCTTCATTCATTGATACCGTCTCTTCTCTGTAGTCACAATTATCTACCATCGCAGGATTGGGGTTTTCACCTTTACTCATTTCTCTATTTGCTTCCAATATTCTTTTTCTATATACTAAGAATTTTACAAATTTTATTGTGTTTTGACTATATTCCATAGGTCCTTCAGGGCTCTCCTAGGAAAGTAAAGCCTACATTAAATCCTTTAGGGCTCTCCCAGGACAATGACATCTTCATTTGTTCAGATAGCGTAGAAGGATTTGATGCCAGCCATCACTATTTTTTCACCAAAGTTTCATTTATAAACGGTCAAAATTTGATTTTTGATGAGCTTCTGAATCTCTACAGAATACTACAAGAACAAAGAAGCTACATTATCGGCTATAGATTCAGAAGGTTGGTTGCACTCTGGAGATATTTTTCGTATCAATGAAGAAGGGCATGTATATATCGTAGATAGACTAAAAGAGCTCATCAAATACAAGGGACTCCAGGTATTTCTAGTCACCTCTCGTTTAATACCAACAGTAATTCATTATATACCCACTTGAGAAATTTTGCAATTACATTCTTGAGATACTGTTTAATATGGCATTAAAAAACCATTTCAGATAGCACCAGCCGAATTGGAGGAGCTTCTGCTGTCCAATCCAGAAATTGAAGACTTTGCAGTCATACTGTAAGATTTCCCAGCTTTCCATTTCATTTTTTGGAGAATGTAATTGAATAAGAGAAGCTCAAGCAGAAACTTATTTTGTCAGGGGAGGGGAATCTGATTCAGCAATTAGAAAAAAGTTGAATCAATTGACTAAAAGGAGAATATAAATCATTATTTTGCATCGCTCTATATTTTTCCTATATTTTGTGTATACTGACAGTGGTTGGGGTATGTGTTGGCAGATACCCAGATGAAGAAGCAGGTGAAGTTCCTATGGAATTTATAGTGAGGAAACCTGCAAGCAATCTAACAGAAGAGGATGTGATGGAATTTGTTGGAAGACAGGTGATTTATTGATTGCTTCAAGTGTTTGATTTCTAGAGTTTTATTTGGGCTTTGGTTTACTTTAGGAAGCTCTATCTTCTTCATGTAATATGGCATTTAAACCAATGTGGGTGTGATGGAATCAGGTGGCTCCATACAAGAAGATAAGAAGAGTGGCGTTTGTGGTTTCCATTCCGCGAACCGAGTCTGGAAAAATTCTCAGAAAACATCTGAAAGCACTCGTTGAGCAAAAAGCTTCATTCCCTTCAAAGCTGTGAACTATCTGACTTACATCTAATTCTTCAACAATAAATTTAATATTTCCTCCATGAAATCAACTAGGTTTGGTTGTCATGGGCTTCATCACTGAGAGTTCCAACCATGTTGAAAGGAGAGTAACTTATTTTATATCCAGCAAACCTGATGGCTGTGAAGTCAAAATTTTCAGCCTTACGTCAGGTGACAAATTCAATTGTCCATTTTTTTTGCTGAAAATGCCACGTGTTCTCTGAATAACTCTTTCACTTGAATTTCCTACAAGTTAAGTTTTTGATGAAGATGATGGTAAACTTCATCAAATTGCGATAATACAAGATTTGGGCGGAGGAATAATTTTACAGGTGATATGGTTTTTTATTTTTTATCAGGTTAAATGATAATAGTTGTTTGTTTGTTTTGGCTAGAAAGAAAAATTGAAACATGCATTCATTAAGAAGTCATGTTTACATATCAGTTCTCATAAGCATATACACACAAACGAACTTTGACACTGGAAACCAAGTTCCACCGTCATATAGGAAAGTGTGATTCTAAATAGTTATATTTATAATTTTTTAATCAGGTATAGAATAACTTAAGTATACAGAGTAACTTTTTTTATCTACTATCTTTTTTACCTACAAAATAAATTGTTTTAAAATGAATTAAAAAATGAAATATTGTTTTAAATATTTTTAATGTGAAATTGTTTAAAATAAATTAAAAAATGAAATATTGTTTTAAATATTTTTAATGTGAAATTGTCTTAAAATGAATTAAAAATTGAAATATTGCTTTAATATTTTTTATGTGAAATTGTCTTAAATGAGTTAAAAATTTTAAGACTAAAATGTTAATAAGACATGTTCAAGATTTATAATTCATTTTAAGACCAAAATGACCAAGTCCGTGCTGCTTTCGCGTCGTCCCCCTTCGGTGTTCCGTCGGGTCATTTATTAAAATGACCAAGTGCTAGTTTAATTTTGCATAGGTGTTGCCGGATGTACAACAGGAAACTGCTAGGAAGTTGACATCGAGTGATGGGGAACTGAGCGAGTTTCAGCAGGAGGTAGTTCAGTTGGCTGCAGTTCTGAATGGAGATCATTTGCTCAACAGTTTTCGAGACGAGGGAATGTTTGGGAGGTCGATGAAGGTGAAGCAAGCAGGACATTATGTTGAGAAGAGCATGACACGCTTCATGGAGGCAAGTAGAGATGCCTTAAACCTCGGGGCTTCAGATTCTACGATCGTCCATATGAAACCTTCGCTCACATCCAGAAAGACCAACCCCTGAATAAGTGCTGGTGTTAATTGCTGAAGCCCTCAATAGGTACTTGTAGGAAATTTATGCCCAGGTGTATGTCCTCTGTATTTCTAATATGATTTCTTAAATGTAGGGACTTGCAGGAAATTTCTGCCCAGGTGTATGGCCTCTGTATTTTATGTAGTGACTTAAAATTTCCTTCCTCAGAGTTTTTAATAAAAATTTTGAATTTTTTTCAAACATAATATATTTTACTATAATGTTTTGAATAATTGTATATATATATATATATATAAGTTTATAAGAATAATTGTACATGTATTAGTATTAAATAGTTTCATTTATTATTTTAATGTTAAATAATTACGCTGTAAAGCGTTTTTATTTGAAAACAACCCACCTAAAGTGCCACTTGTACCATTATGTACCCTTGACGATTGAAACACTATGGACCATATGATTAAATATGGTTATTAATTATTTAGGTAAGTAAACCGAACACACCATTTATCTATCCATATTGGATTCAGAGCACAAGAAAAAACAATCGCAAACGTTTTTATTTGAAAACAACCCACCTAAAGTGCCACCTGTACCATTATGTACCCTTGACGATTGAAACACTATGGACCATAGGATTAAATATGGTTATTAATTAGTTAGGTAAGTAAACCGAACACACAATTTATCTATCCATATTGGATTCAGAGCACAAGAAAAAACAATCGCAAGAACGCACGAGGAATAAATATGGTTATTAATTAGTTAGGTAAGTAAACCGAACACACCATTTATCTATCCATATTGGATTCAGAGAACAAGAAAAAACAATCGCAAGAACGCACCAGCAAGGGCTTCATGATTATGATGAGTTTGTCCATCTGGTAATGGAGATGTGCTCAGGCGGAGGTCTGTTAGAATGGAATCGTCAGTCAGCAAGAAGAATACAGTTCCCTTTTCAGAAGAAGAGGCCACCAGCATCCTGCAAAATCTCATGGACGCCTATGACAGTTTGTTCAATGGCAGGTGACTATGTTCGGCCCCATGCTCATCCGATCATATCTACTCCTTCCACAACATATATGGACATGGATCCTGAGCAGGTATAAATAAATTTATGAGCTAGAGCGTGGCGAATTTATGGATTTGATATCTCTGTGTATACACTATTGTGAATCGAGATTATGCAATGACTGTATGAAGGGGTTCTGGTTTTTTTCGGAATCCATTTGCTATTAAAATTAACCCTGTTGAGATTAAGCGATGTCGCTTTCTGGCTTGAATGGTTCCTTGGTTCTATGATAACGCGTTAGTGAGTGCTTGGGGAAGGTCCGTTTAAAGCCTGTCTTAAATTTAAGCCTGAGTGCTTTGTGTAGGTGGGACCTTGCCATTTATTACTTTGGATTGTTCTTACTCTCTATATCGGGGTAGGACCTTTGGATTGCCCAGTTTCAAGTGGCTTACTGTATGGGCCATGTATCTGAGTTTGACTTAGGGCTCCAAGAATTTCATATTCATATTCATATATAACAGATCTGCAATTTGAATTTCTGGATTCTCTACAGTGCCATGGTTTTAATCGATTTTTGAAAATATATGTGGATGGTTAGTCTCTAATGGTCAAGGGCTGAAATTCCATGGCCATGTTTAGTAGGTTTTGACTGCAATGGCAAAACTCCAAATTATCTGGAATTCATTGAGATTGAATTATGAATGGAATAACAAGAAGATACGGTATACAGTAAAAACGTGTTATTTTCATGACTGTGAAATGCAGAATTTGTGTGCTGTGTCCAAACTCTTTGTTAGGTGAGGGTTCTGAGAAGAACTTGCAGAAACATGTGAGAGATCTGAAATTGATACTGTTTATCAGAAAAACTTTTCAAATATGCCGAGGACGTAAACTTTAGCTTAGTGGCTTTTATAGTAATTCTATTTGAGAAATTCCCGTATGCCTTGGAGTGATTATAATAGTTATTTTATTGATATTATTTGAGATGGTATTCAACAAAATGAAACCAAAGAATTCAGATATCACGGCTGCTTGTAGATTAAAGTTACTTTTGTGGCTTGAATGGTCCCTTGGTTCTGTGATAACGCGTTAATGAGCGCTTGGGGAAGGTCCGTTTAAAGCCTGTCTTAAATTTAAACCACCGAGAAGCTGAATCGATGGATAGTGATAAGCGTTGCGATGAGGAGGCACAGCGGAATCGTGGACAGAAGAATGAAAAGTTGGCGTTGGATCTATAATGATGCAATGAAGGATTCGTTCTGAATACTAAAGGCAGTTCGATGGAATCTTGTAAAGGAACCTTGGTGGAAAATGCAACGGAACCATTAAATGTTGAAGTTGGTTTTGACAATCCAAACTCGCAGTATTGTGCAGTGTATTGAGCGGTAAGTTGTTTTTGCTTTTCGAATGCGATATCACCCATTGGTCAACACGTGGCAATCGGCGGTTTTAGGTTACCGCTTACGTCGCGTAACTTTGGGAAATCAAAGGGTGTTTAAGTTGGTAGCGCGATATTCATTGTATCTGCCCGATCACGGGCTTGTGGCCATCAACGACGGGCACGTCTTCAACCTGCTTGGAGATTAATGGAGGGGTAAATATGTTCAAACCTGTAGATATCTATATATGGTATTACTTGGGATCTAAACCCAAAATCAAAGGTTTTGAGGACGTGATATATGTTGGTCGATGTGAGATGGTAAGACCATGAATCATTATTGTATTCATTCCAAATAAAGTTTATAAAGGCGAGAAGTGATCTAGATATGGTCTTATCACTCAGTGGTTCAAGAATGGGCGAGAAGGCCGCTTTCATATGTGCGGTGCTTTGAGAAATCGAACCTTTGAATGTTGTGCGTTAGTGTTGGGTTTAAAACCATAAGCCAAGGTTTAGTAATTGTTTTAAAAAGGGTTGAAAAACTGATTCATTATATTATGATTGCCGAGAAGTTTTCTCTTATATCTTTACTATTACGTTCTATTTTCAAATTGAAAGAGAAGGAACTTATTATTATCAAATTGAAAGAGAAATGGGAACTTAAGATAAGTTGGAAGCATTATATAGCTATCTCGCATGATTCATGTGAGAGCATTTCCTCTATACTACTCTTTCCTCCCTACATGATTCATGTGACAGCTTTCCTCTCTACTAATCTTTCCTATGTTACTGCTTTACATCATTTCCTTTGCAACATATGGTGCAATTGCTAGTTAGTTACATGATCGTCTAACATTATTTTGATTTACATCAATTTTCATATCTTTTATGTAGAAAAGTAATAGTCATGTCATGAAGTAATAGTTATGTCATTCTCCTTGTAGCTTTCTTACCATTATTTGTTAATCAAAGATTTCCAGATCCTTCATGGACAACAGTAATTGTTAATTGTTATATATATAGGTATAGATTTTCTTCCTCTGTACGAGTCTAGAAATATGTCCAAGTTATTTTGTATACCGAATATCAAGAAAATGCTTTGCATTGTTTCCTACTATTGATAAGAGACTATGTCAACTATGATTGATAAGAAACTATGTCAACTGTGAGTGGGACTAATTAATTAGTAAAACTTATTATTTCAAATTATAATTTACAAATTTAATTGAGATATAATGTTTTTTTTTTCCCAAGGAAAACCATAATTTTTATTATATGTGAAAATTATATTCTCTATATTTTTATGCATATGCATTCTTTGTGACCGTGGTCACATCATATTGTTCCATAAAAATTTACCCAAGGGATATATAGATATATCAGTGAAAAATATTTACAATAAATACAAAAATTTAAAATCAGTCGTATTGTTTCATCAAAATATGTCAAAAATGTGCATGTATCCTTTTTTCAGTTGTTATGCTAATCAATGAAAGGGCGATGATAATAACTATAATGTTGCTGGTCCCTCTGTTCTTCTATGTGCCATAGCCCCTGATGCCGGACCGTTGCCTCCTTGGATAAACCGTCGGAAATGTTGTTGCGCTCCTTGTAAATATGAGAACAGGAAATGGATAAAAATTGTGCTTTCAGAAGCCAAAGATCCTCTAATATACTCTGAAGAGTGTGCACGTGACATGTAGCTGTATTATTGAACCAACTGATGATGATTTTAGAATCTCCAAATATTTGTAAATGATGACAACCGTGCTCTAATGCAAACTGAAGAAGATGGAGAAGAGTGATGAGCTCAACACAGTTGTTAGTGCCCTGTCCTAATCCCATATTTATTTTGAAGGAGTGATGCAGGTTGAGGTGGAGGATAGCACCTCCTCCACATCCTTGGGGTTGTGCCGATCCATCGAAAAATGCCCAAGGATGATCAAAATCGATTACCTCAGGAATAATGGTTTGAGGACGTTGGGGTTATCTTCTGGGATGCTATTGTAGGTAGATATAATGTGAGATGTTATAGAGAGCTAGTGGGGAGGTCGGTCCTGAAATATAGATTAGTTCATGGCCAGCCAAATCCCCCAGCTGATGAGAAGAGGCAGAGTTCCTGCTTTCTATGGGGAGGTTGTTTTCCACCATCTTTTCCATGCCCCCAAAATTTTTAGGCCTGTCCACTAAGTATGGATATGTAGCTCGGATAGAACTAATGTCCATAATTCCTGAGTGAAGTGACAACTGAGAAAAATATGATCACTTGTTTCTGAGTCTTGTCGATAGAGGGTGCACTAGGAGGTGCCCTGTATTGTCCTTTTATGCATATTATCCATGGTGGGAGCTATGTTAATAAGAATTGAGCACATAAAAATCCTGGTGCGAGGCTGGGCTTTGAGTTTCCATAACCGTCTCCACCACCAAGTAAACAGTTGTGGGGAGTGATCCGAGTAAGTATGAAAGTAGCCATTTTTTGGAGAGTATTGCCTAGACCTGGATAGTGCCCATATTAATTCATCATCCCTAGGGCAGATGCGAATGTGGGCTTCAGATAATGCTGTGGTGTAAGTGTGCCATATGTGATGCATAGGGGAAGGGAGACCAAGGTGGTCTACTGTTTTCCAACATTGCAAATAGAGTGTCAAGGACTGTGGATCAGCTATCTGTAATATGAAATGAATGCCATGTTTAGATAGGTGATTGATAATATCACGAGGGAGAGTATGATAATTTCCATTCCCTGACCATGGGTCAATTACGATGCGTGCTTGATTGCTAGATCTAATGCTCCATTTTAGACCATTCCGGATGTGTGGCAAAGATGTTAGGACGGCCTTCCTAATGGTTGAAATATTCTGATGGCTCCAAGAGGGAAGTCTGATCCAGCCAATGATGTTCATGGGCGAATGTATTTCATATATGCCACCTGTGTCCATAGATTTCTGGAGGTCATGATTTTCCATCCCAATTTTGCCACAAATAATTTGGCGAATATGTCCATATTCTTGATGCCCCATCCTCACGAATTTTTAGGTAGGGCGATGCGATCCCATTTGATCCATGTGAAAGTATGACATTACCAATTCCCATTCCAAAGAAATCTACAACATATTTTTTGTATTCTGGCAATGATATCTCGGGAGATCCATGCTAAATACATCCAATATACCGGGATGGCTTCCAAGATAGATTTGTTTAAGGCGAGTTCCTCGGCCCGAGATAACCATCTATTGTGCCAAATAAAAATACGCTCTTCCAATTTGGCAATGAGCCATGTCTAATAAAAAATGCGATAATCAAAGGGTTTTAGCTGAAATCCAAGGTATCGAAGACCATCAAGAGGGTCCAGAGTGGTAAATGGAAATCTGTTTAATGCAAGTCCCCTTTCCTGAGGAGTGCATCCGAATACTAATATGGTCGATTTGTTAGCATTACATACCATGCTTGTGGCTATGCTGAATGAAGCAAGGGCTGCAAAGAAATATATGATATCACTGATGGATCCATTGAGGAGGATGAGAACATCGTCCACGAAAAGGAGATGGGAGAGTGTAAAACCGTCTGTAATTTTGATTCCCTGGAGATGCCCTTGATTCTTTTCATCCATGATTAATTGAATTAATGCTTCCATGATGAGGAGAAAGAGAAGTGGTGATAGGGGGCAGCCCTGTCTAAGCTCTCTTTCCAAGTGAAAAAAGGAGGAAAATCCATT
Source organism: Pinus albicaulis (assembly GCA_034641835.2). Taxonomy (NCBI): domain Eukaryota; kingdom Viridiplantae; phylum Streptophyta; class Pinopsida; order Pinales; family Pinaceae; genus Pinus; species Pinus albicaulis. The sequence continues at coordinate 810,669,632 of CM076570.1, forward strand.
GATGAGGACATTGAACGATACATTAGTAATACAACACATTATCCATTTGATGAAACTGTATGGGAAGCCCAAATGGGTGAGGATCATTTGAATGTAGAGCCAATTATAGTGATCAAAGGCTTTTGCGAGGTCGAGCTTTAAAATAATACTGTTGATATTTTTTCATTTTATGGAGTGAAGGGCCTCCTGGGCAGTGCTAATGGCCTCATGAATATGGTGATGGTGGAGGAAAGCAAATTGTTCAGATGAAATGTGATCAGAGAGGATGGGCTTGATGTGATTAGCAATGATTTTGGCTATGATCTTGTATATGCAATTATAGAGCGAGATAGGTATGTAGTAAGAGAAATGTCTAGGAGCGTCAGATTTGGGGATGAGGACAATGAATGTGGTGTTGAAGGCATCATATAATTTTCCAGATGAGCAACAATATTCAAACATATTGAGTATATCCTGACCCATGATCTCATAGAAATCCAGGAAGAATTCAATAGTCTAGCCATCTGGCCAAGGGCTCTTGTCTTTTTGGAACCATTTCAAGGTGTCATGAAGTTCTTGCATGGTAACAGAATGTGTTAGGCATTCTTCTGCTTCTTGGTATAAAAATATAGTAAATAAGCCAACAACCTTTATTATTTTAGCTAGATTGGTGATGTCTGGGGCCTTGTATAGATTGCAAAAGTGTTCCACCCCCATGTGGGCTAACTAATGAAAATTACGTTCTTGATTTCCATGTTCATCCTCCAGTGTCCAGATAGTGTTGATGGCTTTTTGGCCATTTGAAAATTGGTGAAAGAATTTGGAGTTTTCATCTCCAGCTTTTAGCCATGTAGCTCTACTCCTAAGGCACCAGGTTTACTCTCGCTCCTTGAGTATTTGAGACCTTTCAACTGCAAGGAGAGAGAGTTGTGATCTTGAGGCATTCGTGGTCGGTTCTTTCATCAAGGCAGATTCTGTTGCAGCAATTTCTAATTCAACATTATGAAGGGTTTCCTCATCCTTTTTCCTTTGATTTCTGTCCCAAGTCTTAGTCAGTTTCCTGAATTCAGACATCCTTGCAGAAAAGGCCACTAAGGGAGAGATTCTAGGGTCCGCAGGGTGTGTGGACTAATAGTCAGTTACCATGTTGATGTACTCCAGATGGGTAAGCCAAGTAAAATTGAACTTGAAAGGGCTGCATGGTTTCTCGCGGGCAAGGGCCAACTCCAAGTAGACGGGGGAGTGGTCAGATAAGCCCCTAGATCCTACCCATTGTCGGTAAAGTGGCCCAGAGCTTGTTAAAGATTTATGAATGAGGAATCGGTCTAATCGATGAGCAATAGAGGCCTCACCAATCCTATGATTGCTCCAAGTGAGATGGTATCACAGAATGGGGATGTCGACAAGGTGGTGATATTAACTGAGAGGAGAAATATCAGCAGTGAGAGGGTCGGGATGAGCAAGGGGCCCCCATGATTTAGCCAGCCGCAGGGAAAAATTCAAGTCACCTCCGAGGATAAGGTTGTGAGGGGACATGAAGGATAGATTTAGTAATTGTTTCTAGAAGGGGAATCGAGTGCTGGAGGGTCCATAGATGTTCATTAAGTAGTATTCCAACCCAATATCAGTGGAGAATACATCTGCGCACCAGAAACCTTCCCCTCTCCAGTAATTGAGAACTTTGATGGATCGAGGGTTGGTGCCAAATGAAATTCCACTAGAACGACCTCGGGCATTGATGGCATGGAACTACCATCCCGGGCAGATGGCTTGTAGGAAAAACATAACATATTCAGAAGTGTCTAGGGTTTCCTGTAGGAAAATGATGTCGACCATGGTACTAATCAATAATCTGCGGAGAGCCAGCCTTTTAGTGGGGCTGGCTAGACCGCGACAGTTGAAGGATATGATCTTCATGATGTAACGATGGGGTGGGTCATTCGTGCTCTAAGGACCCTGTCAAGAGTGTGTTGTTTGCCATTTGCGACTTCCAACCCCGCCTGTATGATGGCCTTATATATGTTGGAGGTATGTCCCCTTCCCAATTTAGATTGAATGGTCTAGAATGCCGAGGCCCTCAATTTCAGAGGTGGGAGGGTGGGAAAGGGAGGGGAGATGGTAGGGATGAGGACCCCGGGAGTCAGAAGACGATTCAGCAAGAGGTTCATAAGGGGGGGAGCTGGGGATGGTGAGGGGAAGATCAGCAATGGTGGTCGGGGGGAGGGATGAGGGGCAAGAAATAGACAGGGAAGGTCAAGTAGACATTGATTAGCGAGCAGTGCAAGGTGCATTGTAGATGATACAGATGTAGATGATATAAGATGAAAAGAAGGGGATGAGGAGTGAGATGTACCCGATGCGATCTTGGCCATTGCTACCCTAGCCCAAGTCATCCATGGAGAAGGAGGTCCAGGAGGTGCAGGTGTGGACTTGGGCCTCGAGGAAGCTTTCTTGGCTTTGCGTCAATCAACATATTTTTCCAGTGGAGGGTGATCGATCTGAGCTTCATTTTCTTGAGGGCGAGCAAGTACAGCTGCATCTTCTAATCGTTTAAGGAGGAGGAAATCCTTGTAGAGGTGCCCAACCTCATGACATCGTCGGCAACAGTAGGGTGCACCCTCATAATCCAGGGTCTGTATGCGCACAAATTTCCTCCATCGAAGTGTGATGGCTTCTTCCAACCCTTCACGGGTATCCAGGTGCACCAGGATCCTTGCCATAGTCATAATGCCCATGGATAAATGTGATTTATCATAATCTAGAAAAGTGCCCAGAGTGTTGCCAATATGCCGCAAGATATATTTCGACCAAAAATGGAGAAAGAGGCGAGGCAGTCTTACCCATATCGGCCCAACACCAAGTTGTTCACGCTCTGGGTTGAAAAGAGGGCTCCATCTGTTGAACAGTACCAAAGCTTGTTCAATGTGCCAGAGCTTTGAAAGTACCCTTGCAACCTAATCTGGGCGCTAGAATCTTAGGGCACACGATCCCCGAGGGAGGATTACTATCTGTAGGAGCTCATCCATAAGAGGACACCATATCTCGTTTAGCCAAGTGCACAAGCGATTCAAGTTGTATCTATGACCTCGGGTGTGGAAAACTAGTACCCTTTCTGCAATGTCCATAACTTCTTCCAGATGGAGCCTGTCGCCAAAGATGAGCTCCAATTTTTTTTTCCCTTGCTTGATTCACTTTGAGCGCCGACTACCCCGAGGAGCCGAGCTAGTTCCAGGTGGTTCGTTGTCAGATTCAATCCATGGATCAGAGGTGATAAGGTTAAATGTGTCCGGAGGAGGGACAATAGGTGGTGCAGAAAAACATTCGGAGGATGTGAGCCCAGATTGGGGGAGTGACAAGTAGAGCAGACGGGGTCGGGGCTGTGGATGGAGTAGGGTGCGCTCCAGAAATGCACAAAGGAGATGGGAGGGACAAATCTTGGAGGCAGGCGGTGATAAAATGTAAAGAAGGCGGGGAGAAAGCGAGAGTATCCATCGACGGAGAGGATCTAGGGAAGATGGGAGGCAAATCAAGCAGCAAGAATAGAGGAGAGTCAGACATGTGAGGAAGGTCCACGAGAGGTGGTCTAAGGAATGGAAGGGAAGAGGGCAAGAGGAAGTAGGGGCCATTAGATGCGGCAACTGGTAAGTTGAGAGCCAGCGGGGCGCTAGGTGGCAGAGGATAAGAAGGGAAACCCCAGATATCGACCCACTCAAGAGGGTCCGGAGAATAATCGACCAACTCCTCCTCCATAGGTGGCACTAGCTACATTTAACCGCCTGTGATAGATGCAGGTCTATTGGCGATGGTCCCGATTGACTATCCAAAGGTGGTTACAGAGGTGAGTGTTCTATTTGTAGGGAGATGCAGACGTCCGACAGCTGCGATCGGCAGAAAACCCTAACCCTAGCCGTAGCTAACCTGCTTCAGTGCAGAGGGATAGGAGCTCGCGAATCTCCATCCTCTCCTTTCAATCTTCACAATATCTCTTCTCTCCATTTGAGATATAATGCTATAAAAGGGAAAACTATGATTTATTTGTGGGTGATTTGTAAAGGGAAGGTTTTCACATTTGCCAAGTGTTTATGGGTTTTGAGATATTTATGAGTTATTTATAAAAAACATGTTTTCACTCCTTACTAGATATATATACTCTTACTAGATGTCTATACATTTTAAACTATTAACTTATTTTTTGCATTTAAGGAAAACAAATTCTTAACCAAACAAAAACAATTTTAAAACATACTTGATTAAAATATAATTTTAAATATATAAAAAAATTGAAATCGTGTAATTATAAAACCATGAAAACAAAGCTACACCATATAAACCACGATCCAATAAATAGATAGAATTTCATGAATATCGCTTCCGTAAAAACTTTTGATCTATGCTAGCAATTTGACGCTATAAGATCCGTTTGTTTAATGCCATCAGAATTATTAAGGGTCATGCTTTTAACATTAGTAACCATAAACACATCCCGAAAGGTAAGAGTAAAGTACACCAAGTGCTCTAACACGGAATCCCCGGATAACTTTCAAATTAGCTCTAGCGTTGGAGGGTACTTCGTAAAACGAGTAGGATAATGGGGTCAACGGGTTGGCCTTTTTGCAGTAGAGAATGAGACCTTAAAGCGCATTCCATAGTAGCCGTTTTGGCCTTTTTGCAGTAACGAGAGTTTAAAGTGCATCAATTAGATCAATGCTAGTGGTTGTCCAGGGTCTTCAACCAGTATTTCAAACCCTACAATTTCAATCCACCTGCAGTGAATTGAATCAGATAGTGTTTACCCCTGTTCAGGTGAAAGCAAATTCGAAAAAAGAGAGTTCATTGTTCCCCTGACAATGTATTATATAACCAACAAGTAGCTATATCCTAGTAATCATATTCATATTATTAACCGGACTCAATTATATATTGATAGTGTGGCCGTGAAATCTCGTCGATGTCAAGTGATTACAAAGATGTCATCTAATTACATAATAGAGGATATGTATAATAATGCGATTTTATGTAACAGGGCCATGTGACCAGAATGTTACCCTTCAAAGCCGAGAAGTGAAACCCATTTCTCTGGATATAGAATGAAAGACATTATTCTTCCGGATATAAAGAAAGATAGAGACACGAGGAAGATTCCAAATGAATTTTTAATTTGTTTCAGAATTGAGTATTTTTATATCTTAAAATATATCAATTTAATTTTTAAATTGTTAGAAATAATTGTCACACTAATTAAATGAGAATTAGTTCTGTAAACCAATCACCACATTGGAAACATGGGATTAATTTACCACTTAAAATAATAATAAGGATTTGGAAGATGCATTTAAAGGGTGTTGGCGTAATTGCCACAAGTAATTTATACTTAGAATCCACCATTAACTATTGAAAAGTAATGATAAGCAATCAATAATAATAATTTGGAAATTTACTGGTCTCAACAAATTCCAGGTTCTGATGTAATTCCTTAGTCTCAGAATCTGCTTGAGGGTCGCAATTTATTGGGGGCTGGGATTCTGCTTCATGCTGAAGGCTCGCTACTAACGCTAATCAAACTCCCGTGAACAATACGTCGGACGAGCAATCCAGTACTGTGCAACTGAAAGGGGTTTTATCTCAACATTAAACGATGGGGAGATAGATTACTAAATATTGTAGAAAAGTAGTGATTCGTTTTAACAGGGGAAATATTATGGCGAATTATATTAAAGAAGCACACACAAATTTACATAGGACGCAGAGTGTAATCCAAAAAATGGAAATTTTATGCATGTCGATGCAATTTTCGCTGAAGCAATTAAACAATTACTCCACGTAAATATATACTCCTAATATTAGATACCTCCGGAAGGAAGTCAAGTAGATACCTCCACAATGACATCCACCGCTGTTGCTGGAATTGCATCTACCCCTATTTATCTTGAATTTTGATTCTAGATTACAAACTATGTAGACTCTCAGCATAATATTTCCTCATATAAAAGCAGAGCTTTAACTTTTCTGAAAAAAACTATGGGATTTACAGAGATTACGTTCCTGGTCACGTACACACTCCATAAATGAGAAAATGAGGAATCCCACCCATATGATTTAATAAACCACACAAGTTTGAATTAGTTGATAACACGTACTGGAAGTATCAATTTTTTAAGTAGATGCATTTCTATTTAAACTAATGGTAGAGAGAAGAGCAAAAGGATTCGTTATCCGTTGTTTAAACAGGCAGTCCATCGACAATTTGGGCAGCTCTAACTCTGGTGGCCGCTTACGAGCCTTTGGGGTCTTCAATACCGTTGTTTCTTCACAAAACATGATAGGTTTCAGGCATTCGAACAGATTAGATTCATTGTTCGTTTCACTTAGACAAGAAGAACACATTCCGTCCTCATTCAGATGACAAAATGAGGAAATTGTGGTCTCTGTCGTTGGATTTGATAATTCGCAGCTGCCATTAAGGGTGTTTGAATGAGACTTCTCTGGATATTCATCACCAACTGAATGAACTCGTTCTTCTTTCTGAAGGTGATCACTCTTTGCTCGTTCTTCAATCGACTTGTGAGAAGCAGCTTTTCTATATATCCTACATAACACCATATCCATGTTCTTCTGCACATGCCAATTTAATTCCATCAGTACCTTTGCAGTGAGAAAAACCAGGCGCACTCCCACCGTGGCTCTAGAGCACCTTGCTTCTAAACAAATCAATGGCGTAGAAACAATAAATTTATCAACGGCTTTCAAATTGTATGGGTGGGTGCAAATTGGTAACTTTCATTTTTTTTCATTGCGCTCTGTGATTAATAGATCTGGAAATAATAAAGAAAGTTGAGTGAAAAACAATATGCTGGAGTAAACTTCAATGGAATCTATAATTTTTACCTTGCGGATTTTAGTTATTTGTGGTTTGGAAACTTGATTTTAGTTAATACTTTGGAAAGTTTACTAAAAACCCACTGAAAATCTCTTCATAGTATCAGAATTTGGACTAGGTTAAATTTCCCAAGTTATGTCTCAGGGGTGTGGGAGGAAATCACCTCATCTCTATGGAATCCATAATTTCCACTCTGACTATCTTAGTTACCAGTTTGGAAATTTTATGGGGATTTGGAAAGTTTACAAACAACACTTGAGGGGTTTGGAAAGTTTATCAACACTTAGAAGTTTACCAACAATATTAGAGGGGTTTGTAAAATTTACCAAAGTTTATCAACACCTACTAATAGCTAGGCGGTAGTCTAACTACACTGCTTTTTAGCCCTGAAAATCATGGAAATTCCTTTAAGATTTTAAGAAAATCCGACAGGGATTTTTGTAAATCCACGTAACTATCAAACTTTAATATTTTGGGTGCCATATAGTTTTTGATGGTGCTGAATCTATTTCCACCATCAAAATCATGATTCAAACACTGTTACTGTAAGATTTCCTAAATTTTTTTAGCCCGGATTCTGGCCAATTTTGGCCGTCTAGGCAATTCCTCCATCTCGTTAAACAACTCCAATAGCTAGTAGTTACCTCTAAAAGTCACCTCTATAATCCATAAATTCCACCTGAAAATCCTAATTACTGTTTAGAAAAATTTCTAATTACTATTTAGAAAAATTCCTAAAAACCTACATCTTTACTTGTTTAGAAAATTTCCTAAAAACCTAAATCTTTACCGGTTTAGAAAGTTTCCTAAAAACCTAAATATTTTAGTGTAATGGCAAACCTCTTCACAATAAGAAACGTACAGTGCGAGTCGACGAGCTGAAATCTAACAAACCGTATTCGTTCATGATCCAGTCCGTCTTCTCTCCGCGAGGTCCTTTTCCTTTGTAAAACACAAGTGATTTCTTCAGACCAATGCAGTGAAGCCGCTTGTTGCGGACTGCTCTGTCGGAACCGGTGGCCTTCCAGTAACCTGACGCGGTCAGTCTATTAGTCCGTGGGCACGCCAGTCTATTAGTCTGATTTCTTGGAACAAAGAAGAACCATTGTGTCAACCCAACATCATAATTCAAACCTGCAAGAGTACGAATTCATCAATTAGACTGGGAGACACCTTTTAACATTCAAAAGATGGAAAAGCCAGAAAGTTGAATGCACCTGGTAACTCCCGGGGATCATACCGATACAAGTCCAACGTAGGTATGGTCTTATCAAAGCTCACTGGGTAGCGGCCTTGAACCCTTTTCCTCAAATAGAAGTCCAGCAGCTCCTCCTCTGTGGGATAGAATTTGAAGCCTGGAAGGTCCCTGAGCTCTGCGACTACGACACCACCACACGTTTTTTGGTTTTCTTATCCAAGAAATTTTCAAGTCGCATTTTCCGCGTCTGCGTAGTACATGTCTTGGTTCGCTTTTCATATCGTGGAAATTTCGGTGAAATTGCACGTTTAAAGAAAGTATATTATACTCATGGGCCATGCCCATAAAATATTCATTAAATATACAGAGTACAGAAGGAAATTTCGAGGAGGTTGCATGATATCATTGGACTCCATGGAAAAGTACATTCTAATAATTGCCAAAGCAAATAATCATTGAATAATAAAACAAGGGGGTAATTTTTTAAATCGGAAGTTTGGTGCAGAGAGATGGAAACTTCAAACATTCATCTGGGAGCTGAATGATCGGGATTGTGCGAAAATAAAATCGGGATTGTGCGCAAAGAAAAAATTTCCGATTTTTTCGCTCCGCAGTCCTAGATGTGACGACGGGATTCTCATGACGAAATTGTATTCTAGAAAAAGCGAACGTTTATGGAAGGATTATATTTCTCGTGGAAATTTAATTAAAAGATAAGTTTCCGGAGGAGAATCGCCAAAGTTATGTAATTAAGTTGAATTTAGGGAAGAAATCATATTATATATATATATATATATATAATATAATATAATATAATATAGTTACAATGGGTGGTTTTAAACATGTAAATTTTTTAGGCAGAAGTCCGTAAAAAGGCTCAAAGGTCAGCTCCATCTTTGACACGTACTCCTGGTAAAAAAATTATTACGTAACCGTTCAAAACCAAGAAAATCAAGATTCAGTTAATGTCAAACCAATTCTTGATAAGTAGCCAAATCGTTATGCATTTATGAAGGTTAACAGTTTCTTCGTGGATTCCTCTCTCTATATTGTCATGATATTCGCTGTCGATTTTGGGTATGGATTTTGTTGGAATATGGTGGATAAAGAACCAGATCCGATTTCAGTAAACTGTGTTGCAGATTCTTACAGTTTGGCGAAGGTCATTGTCGTGGGTACTTTTGGTTATCTGAACTCTCTGCTTAAAACATGAGAGTAGTGCTAAATTGCCCCACCAAGACCGTTCTTTGTAAGACCAGAGACGGCTCGTTGGATAGAAATTGAAAGGGAACATACGTTAGAATATTTAGGACGCAACTCACATCATTCTTTCTTCGCCCTTTTTTCTGTTAAGAGATTCGAAGAGAGTTTCGCCTGCCATGGATTGCGTCCTCACCATTTTTCTGAGCACTTTGTTAGCGCTGGCCATATCTGTATATGCTGCCAAGTCGTGAGTCCAGTCTCTTTAAAATCTTGGGAACCAATCCCAAGTCCCTACAGTTTATGGAGTTTGGCTCTGAGGTATGGCAAGGGTTACGATGCTGTCTATCAGCTTGTGCACAGACTCAAAGTTTTTTTGTGAAGAACATGGATCTGATCGAGTGAAGAAACAGCATGAATCTTGGCAATAAATGAATATTCACAGCTGGAGTTGTTGTAGGGAGCCTGTACAACTTGGTTACCATTGCATATGACAAGATAAGTATTTTACTAATTTGTTTTACTGAAAAGTTTTGAAATAATTATTCCCAAGATTAAATAAGCAATCTTGAGAATTATTCCTTATGCATTTTTACTTGTGGAAAAGGATAAGAATTAATGCTCTTATTTGGAAAATAACACTGCATACAAATATTTGTATTGGTGAATATATTTATATTTATATATATATAACTTTTCTTGGGAAAGATTATGGGTATATGTTAAATGCTAGTAATAAAATTTGTTCATCTTTCTTAGGATGAGTTACATAGAAAAGAGGGTATTTCATTAGTTATTTGGAATATGTTTCAAGATTATGGAAACGTTAAATAATAAGTAATAATTTGATTATATACCACAATTATCTTTCAATCTCATAAACAATTTATATTCCCATATCAAGATGAGTAAATATGGAGAAAATATTTCAAGGGAAATAAGTTTAGATTTTCCTTCTTAAAGTGAAAATATGTTTTGGTGGACATATTGAGATTAAGGCTTTGGTAACCTTATATTGAGACATTTGAAATGTACATATCTAAAATAGGCATGTGTCTATTGTGTGTTGTTTCATACATGTTTGGATAAATATGCATGTTTCTCTCTAATGTATTTAAGAATGCTATAGATAGGAATTTTTCATATAACGGATAAATATGTGTTTCTATACAATATATTTAATGCATATAGATAGGAATTTTAATTAAAAGATGATTAACCACGTGATTTTGTGGTTATTTCCTAAAAAGAATCCTTGTTGTCTTTTCTTGAAAAGACTCTTACTTTAATATTTTAGAAAGATAATGTTATTAGAAAGATAGAATGGTGAAAGGGAAACTTATTGGCGGGTTTTTGGAAAAGAATCCATGTTATCTTTCTTGAGAAGATTTCTATTATGTTATTCCTTGCTATTATGCCAATCTTTTACATAATAGTTAAGAGTGGTAGTATACTAAGAAGTTTTTGTAAAAAGAATCCATGTTGTTTTAAAGATTGTTGTTATGATAATCTTTATTTTACATGAAAATAGTAATTTCATGATGATAGAAATCTAAGAAGCGAATAAGTGTCTCCTACAATAAAGGAATAGCTATCTCTCTTGCATGCACAAAGAGGGAGAGTTATCTCTCTTGCATGCACAAAGAATAGCCATTATGTTATAGAAGCATACTCTTTGCATGTATAAAGAAATATCGAGCTATCTTACTACTTAGGAAAATTTGTGAGTACATTTATGATATCAAAACAATTATGTTAGTTATGTTAGTTCTTTTGGAACAAGGTCATGCATAGGCATGCAACCTATGTATTAAATTTTATTGAAGAATAATATACATATCTGTATGTAAAAAGAAAGCTTGTAGTATTGAAACTACATTGAATATGATTGTTAGTAAAATCTTGAAAATGAGACATGTATTTATATTCTTCATTGCGTATTTTTACATATGTTTACATGCTCACTAGTGTAGAGACTTTCTTTGGAAAGACTTGTGAAGGAGGTTATGTGATTTGTTGTGTAAGTACTCCCTAGCGAGAGTCTTTTGGAATTCGGTATGCATTTGCATGCATGGAAGGAACAATTTGTTATGTTAGATGTAGCCCTTGTCTTGCAGGAATGTGTGCTTATGCAACGGAAGCATGAGTTATTGTGATGATTTATAACCAGCACATATGAGGTATGTGTTGTTAAAGGGAAAATGTCAGGGTGCTTTTCTTGTTTTGTCATGAATATACATGAGTACATATATGTGAAATGATTGATTAATACTTTGTGAATCTTGACATCATTTTATGTTGGAAGCATCATAGCAGGGAATGATGGTGGTAGCTACAAAGGAAAATTATGCTTGTCCTGGTGGTAGGAAAAATGATTAATGCTCATGCAGATGAGTGCGAGCTGCAGGAAGGTCCAATGCACGATGGTCCATTGTAGGTACATCCATGCCACCAAGATGTGAATATCTGAAGATATGAAGACCAGAGGGTAAATGGTATTATATATATTGTAGTGGCTGTAAGCTAGTTATTTGCATATTTCCTTGTAAATTATATAAACGATGGTTAAGGAATGGTCTCCCTTATAAGCCATTGAGTGATGGGCTGAACACCCTCACGAGCGTTTAATAATAAAATTAAACGTTTGCTGGTTTTCACCCTACGGGGTTTCCAGGGTATATTGGTGTTCAATGGTGTGATTGATTATTGTGTCAAGATGATGATGTGGATTCCCTTTCTTGTTGTGATATTTACATCATATAGTATTAAGTTAATATACTGTAATGGAGGTTGTTAAGGGTTAAGGAGTTTATATTCTTATTTATAAAATTACATTGTGAACGGTTAAACATTCTATGTAATGATGAGTAACTTGTATGAAAAATTTTAACTCCTTACATTTCCCTGTGAAGTTAATGGTGTATGTTACAAGTGGTATCAGAGCTAAAGTTTGCAACACTGGCGCCTTTGGGAGTTAGCAAAAAAGAAATTGAGAGATTCGAGATGAAATGCGTGTATGTGAAGGAACGCATCGCGTCTCTAATCCAAGTTGAAAAATGAGTTTCAAGAGATAAGTATTAATATCTTTCTTGTCATGAAAGTAATAGTTATTGCATTTATGGAAAATACACTGCTTACAAAGTAAATAATTGTTGAGTTAGAGTTTCTTTAAAAAAAAAGGATATGTGTTTTCCATGTACGTAAAAATTTCATTGTTGTGTTGAAGTTTCCTTGAAATGAGTTGGGAATTTGGTTTGCTGAAGAAGAAACATGTGTGTGCTTGGAAATTTAACTAATATACATTTGATTCTTCTTGAGAGAAGTATGTGTATTTTGGAAATAAATCCTGCATGTGAATCTTGCAATTAAAAGAGACAAATATAGAGTAAAATGTGGTTTTACTTAATATACAAGGTTGTGCTAGTATTCTTTTGGAAAGTAATAAAGCATTGCTAATATGATAATCTTTTAGAAAGATATACCATGGTAAAAGACCAAACTACTATGCTTGTTTTGCTGATAAGAACCCATGTGAGTTCTTGCAAAGATTACTAGTATGTATCTTTAAAAGTGTGAGCGGTAGTAAAACATAAATAAGTAAACTTGCTTGCTTATATATATATCTTATTTAAGAAAAGATAGGAAGATTGATTTCTTTCAAAAGGGATTTCGTACTTGTGTGTTAAGTGAAAAGGAATCCAAGTTCTTTTCTTGAAAATAAATATAGGCTAAAGAGAATAATCTCTTGAATATACTACATTGCTAGATGGATTATGTAAACTTCTTGATTTAGGTATGTTAAAGGTTAAGTTAACCTTGTTAGTGTTGCATAGTTTTTTATGCATAAAAGAGGCAATCTATGATAAATTATTGGAAACAAAGCATGATCAATTTTCATGTAGAATCATAGAGGAACAAGATTCTTTGCATGCAATAGTTGTATTATATTTCATCGGAAAGAACGTAAGTCTATATGTGGAAATGATAAACATGTTTTCTTATCATAATTTAGAAAGATTCTTTGGAAAAGAAGATGAATTACATGTACAAAACTAAAGTAATGTTTTGGTGTCCTTGCAATATATACATGGCTAATGTGGGTATAATATTTTGAGAATAAGGCATGCATTCTTATGTTTTATTACATTAGTTTTATGGAAAAGAAAACCATGTTTTGCATGCCTAATATGTTGTGTGTCCTCGAAGAGGAATCATGAGTTGCCTACTCGATTATGTTAAGTACTCTATTGGGAAATTAAGATTAGAATCTTTATGCATTGTATGCATAGGAACAATAGCCAATGTGTTAGCTTTAATATAATAGCATGCTCCAAAGGCAAAAGCTGAAGTGGTGGGTCTTTTGTAAAAGTTTAAGTAAAGCGAATGCACAGTGTGTTATTTTCCATTAAAGGGATTTCTGAACAAATATAGTGATTTGTCTTGTATAAATATGTGCGTGTGTGGAAAATTTCATAATAATGTGGGAGTTATATGACATGAATTGATAATTACTTAGTCACACTAATGTAGAGATGTTAGAAGAAAGCATGTTGTGACATGGTATTCACATCTCATATATGCAGTTGAATAGGTGTTAAAGGATCATTCAGAGATTGATTATTTATTGATTAAGGTTTAATCTAATCATGCTATAAAATCTTATCGATGCTGCTAAAAGAAAACATTGCTGTGGAGGAGCAATGTGAATTCCTGATGAGGATGAGTATTGCAGTAGGGAGAGAAGTCCTTCAAATGAAATAAAGATAAGTATTTTATGTTATCTTATTTTAAGAAGTCTATGCATATGCATGTTGATTCCTTTAAAAATGAATTGTTACATACATGGCATTGCATAAACTTCCATTTAAGAGAGTTGTTAAAAAGTACATGCTATTATAACTGCATAAGAATATGCATATGAGATTAATAAGTGTATTATGCTTTATTTCTCTGGGAAAGAAAGTATAAAAGCATGAAAGAAAAAAATTTACTTTTCATTTGAGCTTGAAAAGAAGCAATTGTTTTTGCATGCAATAAAATTTCTAAGTTACCATGCACTACTTTAAAAGAGATGAATGTGTATAGTGTTGGTGTGTGAAACTAATGCATGAATGCAAAATATGAGGAAAGTCCTACTGTAAGATGATAGAGTGTTAAAATTAAATCGAATAAAACCTCTGAATAGGTCAAGTTGTGAAACTTAACTAAATGACTAGTTGACTGACTAGTGTTTGCATAAGTCGTCATGGATGCATTAAAACTATTGACTAGTTATGAATGAATAACTAATGAAGGTTATATGCATGAATCGATTTTGACTAAAGCTATTTAAAAGTTGTGAACAAGTGATTATGATTATTAATTCGTGTGTCAGTCTGTTTGGACCAGAACATTAGGGGAATTGGAAATGTTGTACTCATACCCTAATCGTTATTGACACATACGCATTAATGGATATTTATATATACTGGTATGTGTGACAAAATTTTATGTAGGAACTTAAAATGATTGCATAAGATAATATGTGCTTGAGAAATGCATATTTACGATTAGCATTGTTTCTTATAGTAAGCATGGGTTGCTTAATGGAAACATAAAATCTGTGAAAATAAAACATTGCAAACATGGCAATGTGGATTGCAACAGTAAACGTTAAAGTATCATGTTTTAATGTACAACACCTGTATGTTACTTCCATGGGGGAAGTTGTGATAGCTTCAGTAAAGCTAACTAGTATTAACTAGCTAAAGACAAACTTGTTGAAATTAATTAATGAAAGAAAATATTTCTAAGTTGATGGTAAAAATGTTTCCAAGAATAGGAAGTGGTTGGGGACAGTTGGAAAGACAGTTACCTACTCCTCTGAGGATAAGCTGGATCCCCGGGGAGGAGTAGGCGTTCTGTGAAATTGGTAAAGGGGGAGTATTTTCTCGAGCTGGTTGGGACCAGTTGAAAATAGCTTACAGCAACCCTTGTAAAGCCAAAAACATCTGAGTATGACTGGAATTAGAGAATTGGACCGGACTGTCCCGAATTTCTCTTCCAGGATTTTCTGAGTGTGACTGGATTGGCCATCCTGATGTCACATCAGAAGAATCCACTGTTGATCCGTGACACTGTCCAGATTCTGGAGCTAGGGGGCAAGTGGAGGAAATAATTGCCTCACTTGATGGTTGGGAGGACCACAGTTTGAAAGACTAAATTTCCAGATAAATATAAAGACATTTTAGTGTGGAAAGATTGATTGTCTGGATGTGAAAAATGACTTGATCCTATGGATTAGGAGGAGCATTTTTTTTTTTTACCATTGTGGTTCTCATAGTAGAACAAGTTAAGTAAAAGTTGTGTTATATTAAAATGAATTATTGAATGTATAAGTTCATTTATTTTATTAGTAATTTGTTTGAATGTCTTAGCAGATGCTAGGATATGACCATGGTGCATTGATTGACCCTTGGTATGATGAAGGGAGCTAGGTGCTCTCTGAGTAATTTTTTTAAGTACTGTATGGATGTCTTTGGCAGGAGCTAAGATAGTGTGCACATGATGTATTTATGAGAGGGTTGGTTCTCTCTGAGTACTTATGGAAGTACTTTGATTAAAACATCTCTTTATATTGCAATACTGTTTGATAGTTGCAAATATTTTCATTTTGAAAACTATGTGACTAATGTGATGGAATTGTTAGTCATACATTACAAGTGTTGATGGGTGTTCAACCATTCTCAGAAATCTTGCACAAAAGCCATAATTTCTTCCAATATTAATTGGTTGGTAAGTTCGTATAGATATTTTTCCATACTTTTGTGAATTGAATAAGGGATAAGCAGTTAGAAACGGAAATGAAATTTTCTTTGCGCTATACATACTTATCAATATAGATAAAAAAATCATTATCTCAATTAATGGCATTTAAGGAAATGAAATTGTTTCATTGTGAAGGGAAAGGACTCCCTTTGGGTTGTTTATATTATTATATCATGATTATAAGTTTCAATTTCAGTGAGAGAAGCACACCGAGGATGGTGTTCTCTTCAAGGGGGGGAGTATGTAACAAACGTACTTCTGGTAAAAAAATTATTACGTAACCGTTCAAACCCAGGAAAATCAAGATTCAGTTAATGTCAAACCAATTCTTGATAACTATCCAAATCGTTATGCATTTATGAAGGTTTACAGTTTCTTCGTGGATTCCTCTCTCTATATTGTCATGATATTCACTGTCGATTTTTGGTATGGATTTTGTTGGAATATGGTGGATAAAGAACCAGATCCGATGTCAGTAAACTGTGTTGCGGATTCTTACAGTTTGGCAAAGCTCATTGTCGTGGGTACTTTTGGTTATCTGAACTCTCTACTTAAAACATGAGAGTAGTGCTAAATTGCCCCACCAAGACTTTTCTTTGTAAGACTAGAGACGGCTCGTTGGATAGAAATTGAAAGGGAACATACGTTAGAATGTTTAGGACGCAACCCACATCATTCTTTCTTCGCCCTTTTTTCTGTTAAGAGATTCGAAGAGAGTTTCGCCTGCCATGGATTACGTCCTCACCATTTTTTTGAGCACTTTGTTAGCGCTGGCCATATCTGTATATGCTGCCAAGTCGTGAGTCCAGTCTCTTTAAAATCTTGGGAACCAATCCCAAGTCCCTACAGTTTATGGATTTTGGCTCTGAGGTATGGCAAGAGTTACGATGCTGTCCATCAGCTTGTGCACAGACTCAAAGTTTTTTGTGAAGAACATGGATCTGATCGAGTGAAGAAACAACATGAAGCTTGGCAATAAATGAAGATTCACAGCTAGAGTTGTTGTAGGGAGCGTGTACAACTTGGTTACCATTTCATATGACAAGATAAGTATTTTACTAATTTGTTTTACTGAAAATTTTTGAAATAATTATTCCCAAGATTAAATAAGCAGTCTTGAGAATTATTCCTTATGCATTTTTACTTGTGGAAACTTGGCAATAAATGAAGATTCGCAGCTGGAGTTGTTGTAGGGAGCGTGTACAACTTGGTTACCATTGCATATGACAAGATAAGTATTTTACTAATTTGTTTTACTGAAAAGTTTTGAAATAATTATTCCCAAGATTAAATAAGCAGTCTTGAGAATTATTCCTTATGCATTTTTACTTGTGGAAAAGGATAAGAATTAATGCTCTTATTTGGAAAATAACACTGCATACAAATATTTGTATTGGTGAATATATTTATATTTATATATAATTTTTCTTGGCAAAAGATTATGGGAAAACGTTAAATACTAAGTAATAATGTTGTTCATCGTTCTTGGAATGAGTTACACAGAAAGAAGAGGGTATTTCATTAGTTATTTGAAATATGCTTCAAGATTATGGGAAAACATAAAATAATAAATAATAATTTGATTATATACCACAATTATCTTTCAATCTCATTATAAACAATTTATATTCCCATATCAAGATGAGTAAATATAGGAGAAAATATTTCAACGGAAATAAGTTGAGATTTTCCTTCTTAAAGTGAAAATATGTTTTGGTGGACATATTGAGATTAAGGCTTTGGTAACCTTATATTGAGATATTTGAAATGCATGCATATCTAAAATAGGCATGTGTCTATTGTGTGTATTTTTTTCATGCATGCTTGGATAAATATGCATGTTTCCTATACAATGTATTTAATGCATATAGATAGGAATTTTTAATTAAAAGATGATTAACCACGTGATCTTGTGGTTATTTTCTAACCAAAATCCTTGTTGTCTTTTCTTGAAAGGACTCTTACTTTAATATCTTAGACAGATAATGGTATTAGAGAGATAGAATGGTGAAAGGGAAACTTATTGGCGGGTTTTTGGAAAAGAATCCATGTTATCTTTATTGAGAAGATTTATATTATGTTATTCCTTGCTATTATGCCAATCTTTTACATAATAGTTAAGAGTGGTAGTATACTAAGAAGTTTTTGTAAAAAGAATCCATGTTGTTTTAAAGATTGCTATTATGATAATCTTTATTTTACATGAAAATAGTAATTTCATGATGATAGAAATCTAAGAAGGGAATAAGTGTCTCCTACAATAAAGGAAGAGCCATCTCTCTTGCATTCACAAAGAGGGAGAGTTATCTCTCTTGCATGCACAAAGAATAGCCATTATGTTATAGAAGCATACTCTTTGCATGTATAAAGAAATATTGAGCTATCTTACTATTTAGGAAAATATGTGAGTACATTTATGATATCAAAACTAATATGTTAGTTATGTTAGTTCTTTTGAAACAAGGTCATGCATAGGCATGCAACCTATATATTAAATTTTATTGAAGAATAATATACATATCTGTATGTAAAAAGAAAGCTTGTAGTATTGAAACTACATTGAATATGATTGTTAGTAAAATCTTGAAAATGAGACATGTATTTATATTCTTCATTGCATATTTTTACATATGTTTACATGCTCACTAGTGTAGAGACTTTCTTTGGAAAGACTCGTGAAGGAGGTTATGTGATTCATTGTGTAAGTACTCCTTATCGAGAGTCTTTTGGAATTCGGTATGCATTTGCATGCATGGAAGGAACAATTTGTTATGTTAGATGTAGCCCTTGTCTTGCAGGAATTTGTGCTTATGCAACAGAAGCATGAGTTATTGTGATGATTTATAACCAGCACATATGAGGTATGTGTTGTTAAAGGGAAAATGTCAGGGTGCTTTACTTGTTTTGTCATGAATATACATGAGTACAGATATGTGAAATGATTGATTAATACTTTGTGAATCTTGACATTATTTTATGTTGGAAGTATCATAACAGGGAATGATGGTGGTAGCTACAAAGGAAAATTATGCTTGTCCTGGTGGCAGCAAAAATGATTAATGCTCATGCAGATGAGTGCAAGTTGCAGGAAGGTCCAATGCACGATGGTCCATTGTAGGTACATCCATGCCACCAAGATGTGAAGATCTGAAGATATGAAGACCAGAGGGTAAATGGTATTATATATATTGTAGTGGCTGTAAGCTAGTTATTTGCATATTTCCTTGTAAATTATATAAACGATGGTTAAGGGATGGTCTCCCTTATAAGCCATTGAGTGATGGGCTGAACACCCTCACGAGCATTTAATAATAAAATTAAACGTTTGCTGGTTTTCACCCTACGGGGTTTCCAGGGTATATTGGTGTTCAATGGTGTGATTGATTATTGTGTCAAGATGATGATGTGGATTCCCTTTCTTGTTGTGATATTTACATCATATAGTATTAAGTTAATATACTGTAATGGAGGTTGTTAAGGGTTAAGGAGTTTACTATTCTTATTTATAAAATTGCACTGTGAACGGTTAAACATTCTATGTAATGATGAGTAACTTGTATGAAAAATTTTAACTCCTTACATTTCC
>CM076570.1:810689378-810943672 GCA_034641835.2 Pinus albicaulis
TGGAAAGGTCTCGTCATTGCGATTCCAGCACCGCAAACGGTTTGCAAAACAGAGGTAGTATGCAAACATTATGAAGGTTTGAAAAGACCAGTAAACTCCAAAAAATGACATTTTGACTAAGTTTGACTTGGCATAAAAATTTTCAAAAAGAATATATATTATTTGAAAAATATTTTTATTATATAGTTTATTGGGCCAATCATTGGCCCCACGGCGGAGGTCAAATGTTGTTGATAAAATTTTAGAGGGCTACAGGAGTCGAACACGGGACCTTCCCATTCCTTCGTAGGTCTATCTTTTGAATGGAATTGACTCTATTAGGATAAATATCTATCCCATCTTTTGATATAATATGCCCAAGAAACTTTCCTGAGGTTAGAGAAAAAATACTTTGAGTGGGATTAAGAGAAATAACAAATCTTCTACGCTTCAGCAGAACTTTCTCCAGATGCTTCAAATGGTCTTCCTCTCTTCTTGAAAATACAGTTATGTCATTTAGATAAACCAGCACTAACTTGTCATTCTCTTCAGCAAATTCAATGTCCATTTCTCTTTGAAAGGTCGCTCCTGGATTCATCAGACAAAAGGGCATCTTGGCGTACATGAATGTCCCCCATGGTGTGGTAAAAACAGCTTTATCCTAGTCTTCTGGGTGTACCAATATATGATTATATCCTGAAAATCCATCCAGCATAGACATCCTTTGAGAGCCAACAATATTTTGTAGAAATTGATCCATCTTAGGGAGATGGTAGTTGTCTTTCAAAGAAGCCTTGTTCAAGTTTCCGAAATCGATGCAGATTATGACCTCTCCAATATTTTTTCTGACTGGTACCAATTTAGCAAGCCATTTTGAGAATATGATTGGAGAAATAATTTTTGCATCAAAAATCTTCTTAATTTCATTCTCAATCAAAGGCATGAGCAATAGACTAATCCTTCTCAATTTACGTTTGAAAGGTTTCTCGTTATCTTTGATAGGAATAGTATGTTGAATAATAGTAGGATCATATTTCTTCAAATCAGCGTAACTCCATGAAAAACATCAATGAACTTCTTCTTCATCTCAATATATTTCTGTTTCACTTCCACGGAAAGAAACTTAGAAAGCTTTATCATTTTAGGCATTGCTACTGTACCAAGATTACAACTCTCTACCTCTTCATCATCAACCTGTGTTCTAAGATATTTTAACACATCATTTTGGTCAAAAATATTTTCAAGTGGAATAAGACCCTTGGGTATACAATTATTCTTTAGCTGTAAAACTTCAAAATTACCCTTAGCTTCAACAAGCATGTTTTGTTGGTCTATTTGTGTGATTTCAAACTCATCCTTCAACTCTATGAAATTTTTGACTTGTTGGTCATCTTCAAACACTTTCCAATGGATGATGTTGTTTGAGATGGCAGGTCTATGACGAACTTCAATCTCATACTTCTCAGTGGAATGTGTAGGGATGACAAAAAAACTTGTAGAAACACCTAGGGAATTAGCTACTAAGTTTTGATCCCTAGTTTTCACAATAAATGAATATTCTTGAAATTTTTCCAACATATCCATGATCAAATTTCTGTAATATCTCATCCTCACATCCTCGTTTTGATATGTTCCTTCAACTTGTTTCATTACCAATTCAGAATCTCCACAAACTGAAATTTTTTGGGTGCCCAATTTTTTCAAAATTTCCAAACCCAAAAACAGAGATTCATATTCAGCCATATTATTTGTACAATCAAAGTTCAATTTGAAAGAATAGAACTTACTTTCATCTTCAAGAGTATTGATCCACATGCCTGCTCCAGCCCCCTCTCTTCCAGTAGATGCATCAAAGTGAAAAAGCCACCAACCCTTTGCCTTTTCTTCTATGATTTCCTGATTTTAAACTTGTTGATTTTCAATTTCTTGAAGTTTTTCTTTCCCTTCACTTTCTATTTCATCAGTTAGCTCATTGAAAATAATATATGATCCTAGTTTAGTTTCAACAACATAAATTGGAAAATTCTGAGGTTTACCCTTGCTACTTACCATATAGGCCATCCTAGTTTCCCTGTACAATTTTCTTTGCTCACCAAAAATAGGTATGATGGCATATGTCAAGTCCATCTGCATGGTGCCTTTGATTTTTTCTACCCAAGATCTAGATAAGAGCATGCCAAACTTGGGTGGAATATCTACCACCATAATTTCCATTACCATTTTCTTGGTTGGCACTTGTGTTAGGCCAAAAACAATAACTTTTATCAATCATATGCATTGCACTCTTTAGAATCAAAAGAAAAAAAAAATCCTTATATGGCCTAGTGATCTCCAAACCCATCCTCTGCATAATCACCTTAGGCATGAGGTTACGAGAAGCCCCTGAATCCAACACAACATTGTGTAAGGTCATGTCATGGATACTAAGGCTGACATAGAAAGGAGGGGCTTCTTCATTCTGCTCATCTTCCAATCTTGGTCACAAGTAGATGGTAGGATGATATTCTTGTACATTAAGGATATCTGAAGCTCCTGGTTGATAATTCAAAATTTTTAAAATTTTTCTTATGTACTCATTAACCTTGATAATTTCTCCAAAAGGAATTGGAATCTTGATTTTAGGAATATCATTGTCCAAACTGAAAACATAAGTAATATTTTCACTCTCTTTGATAGGGGGAGAAAGTGGTGGGTCCTTTTTAGACTTAGCTGCTTTAGGAGCATCATTCTTTATCTGTGTTTTATTTGGAGTGATGGGAGAATTTATGTTTTTTAGATTATATTGCTTCTGCATCTCAAAAATTGCATGGTGATAACCCTTAAGATAGTAAGATGGTCCATCACCCTTATTTACATCATGATCAGACTCATCATGCTCTTCTTTTGTCAAAAACATTCCGGACATGTTTTCATCTAGGTAGTGGATAAAGTCTTCTTGAATCTCAAGATGATTTTCATCTTCATCAATTAAGTTCTACTGAAAAGGCGGTCTTACTTGAGGATCAGGATTATTTCTGTTTTTCTCTTTGTCTTTGTTGATTCTGAGGCCTTCTAAACTATTCATTTCTAGATCGTAGCTCATGTAACTTGTGCAGGAGGTGCAGAAGCATTTCCAAGGGTAAGACTATGCATGAGTTTTTGAATAGTCTTCATCATAGAATAAAACTTATCATATGAGGTGGAAGGCTTTTCTTATTCTTTTAGTTTTATTTCACCCATCTTAGACTTCTTAGCTTCTATCATATTTACTTCTACTTTCATAGCATCCTTCTGCATTTCTGCTAATGAAGGACATTCTCTTTCTCTAAGCAGGATAGATAAGACATAATCAAATGTGTCATCATAGCGCAATTGAGCAGCTCCTGGTGGAGGTTTAAGATGAGAAGGTATAAAATCATAGAATTTATTAAATATCTTCAAGAAATTTTGGATAGTTTCATCTACAACTCTTTTTAAATTATTACATTCAGTAAGGGCCAACACAGGGTTTGTTCTATTCCCCCATTTTCGGAAGAAACTATCCTCAAACTGGTTCCAATTCTACAAGCTTCCTGGAGCTAAGGGTTTAAACCATTTTCTGACCTCACTAGTGAAAATTTGAGAAAATATTCTAATTTTGACATCTTCATGGTCTACCTCCTATCTGTCTATGAAATCATTGAATTGGTCTATATGTTCCTCAACTGTAATTTCTTCATCACTCCCCAAGGTTTTAATTCTAGCAAAGTATTTACTTGGGAGGGAATTAAGAAAAACTGGGAGAACAAGTGGATCATATCTAGCAGGTGAAGCAACAGGTGGAGGTGGAACATTTCCATCCATGATAACAGGGATTGTGGTATTTCTAGGAACAACAATAGTAGAAGATGAGCTATTAGGAGGTGGTGTAGTTGGTATTTTTAGTCTAGATACAAATGAACTCTAGTCAGGTAAAGGAATACCATATTTTCTTCTAATCAAGAATTAAAATGGGTCTAATTCCTTTAACTTATCGAAATATTCTTTCTCTAGAAGTAATTCTGATGTAACTGTGTCCCAGAATTCTTCTCTTTATTTCTTGGTCACTAGGGTTGAGGTATCAATACCTTGTCTTTGTAGGTCTATAACAATCTCAGTTCATTCATTTTCACTTTTAGACCTAAACAAAAATTCTTGAATCTTATCATCAAATTTCTCATCTTCAGGACTTCTTACAATTTCAGCAGACAATGCTCTTGATTGTGATAGAATACCTGATTTTGAAGGGTTGCCTTGAATGCCTCTGGAAATTGTGTTTGGATTATCCACAATTGTAGGTGGATTAGGATCTGGATTTATCCTTGTGTATCTTCTTCTTGAAGCCACCTTTTAACATGAAAATTTGTAATGGATTCACCAAGGTAGTTGTAGCCTCGAACAAATTTTGAGGTCCTGCTACCTCCAAGAGTTCAGCTTCAATGTTTACACAGAAACTTTGGGAAATATGTCTTCAGACTCCCAACAGACGCACCAAAATTTTATCATCAATTTGATTTTGATTTGCTTCTCATCAATCAACTAAATGCAACTCTTTCAAACCACTTCTAACTGAATATTAGCCTCTTCAATTTGAGAGGGCTCTCTCAAAGGGGGCTTATGATTTTGAATAAGGATAAAACTAGATGGATAACTATATAAATTGTAACTTGGTTTTGTATGATTAAAGGTTGAAAAATGAAGGATTGCTACCATTGGGCTATAGAGTTAACATCATTACTCTTAGTGACAATGGTTCTTCACATGGAAGCTGATGCAGATAGAGGTTTATAACAAAGATAATTTATACACATAACATAAGGAAAACAAAATAATTTCACCCCTAAAGGAAGTGAGAGCAGAATATTATTAATTATGAGTAATTAGAGATAAAATCCACTGCAAGTTATTTGACATAAAGATGCAAAGAAATAGCACATCCAAAACCTCATGAGAATCTCAAGTCTAGAAGTAAAATGTCACTATATATTACTGATAATGGATAAAACATACAAGTATAAATTTGGTGCAATATTCTCCAACCAATTGCTCTTCAATGTTTATTCTATAAATAGACATTATCTAGAATGTAGATGATCTGCCAAGCTGGTTAGATCTTCGAATTCTACTCTGACACCTATCATAACTGAAACTATTAACTTGAAATAGAAAAAGGACACATATCCTCAATGAAAACAAACTCCTAATAAGACTCTATCTCCTATTTATTACATTCATTTATCCTATCAGTGAAATAGTTACATAATTAATGTCACTTGTTCAAGGGATAATTCATTATAATTCACCATCAATTCACATCTTCAAAACACCCCTAGATCTATGGAACATAATACTACTTTTTGGGGATGAATGACCTTCACTTTAAACACTTCTTTGACTGATGAGTTGGATGTGTGGAACTTATTTTGAGCCATGAATCTGTACTGGTATAATCCGTTGACATGTTGGAGGTCTCCAGCTAGAAAATGTGTTGTTGGAATGCTCAAAATTCTTCAGAAAGCTCCTCGCTGTGAAACATGGAAGTTTAGGCAGTTTCATAGCGAGTTTTATTAGCGTATGAAAAAATTCTTTTCCATCCATTTTCTCGACAGATTTGCTGTTTAAACACTTTTAATATGCCAAGACACCTCGCAATTAATCTTTATCCTTCCATAATACGTGAAAAAAATAGATTTAAAGGCAAAAATGCACCTACAAAAATTTTCGTAGCGTATTTCTAGCCTCAACCTTGAGGTATGATACGAAACTATCCAAAAAACCAAAAAATGTTGTTTTTATAATTGTCTTGAAAATTTTCTCTCCAGCTGCAAAATTTTAGTTATCTACATGTTATGAACCACATCAAGCATATTCCATCTCAATATTTACTCCTCTGGTCTTTAATATTCATTTACAATCAATTGGCTCATGGGCTCTTCTACCACTTTCATCTTTAGCCCTTTCTTTTCCAACTCCACTTGAATTAAATCCAGCTGCACCTAAAGATCTTCCACTTGGTCTTTTAATGCCATGCTTTTGGATTGTAAGTGAAAGATTATACTTTTGATGTGTTTTACCTCTCGTCTTAGTGGTTGAGTCCATTTTATCAACTTTTCTGTATTGTCCAAGGTTTTTGAAACACTTGTAACTTGCTCTTCCCATATTCTTGTCCTATGCTCAAATTGAACCTTCGCATCTCTGTGTTTCTTTGCCTCCAGATTTAGAACTAATATATCTTTACCTTCTTCCTTCAACTTCTCTTTGAGGGTCTTTATTTCTGATTTTTGAATCATTTTCTCTTTGCCCTTTCTTTTCTTGATAACCAGTTCCTCCTTTGCTGGTGAAGAAAAATTTATGATGCTTGCTGGCTGGGCAACTTCATTGATTTTCTTAGTCCCTTTTCCTTCCATGTCCTTCCTTGCATGTCTGGTCATTGGCTTCCTAGGTTGAAAAATGAAACTAGTGTCATCACCTATAAAATCTAGTTTTTTAGCAGTCTTACCTTTCTTCAGCTTTCTTCCTCGATTTTCAATGTCTTCAGCTTGTACAATGGGTGACTATTCAATTTCAATTGCATGCAATATATCCTCCAAATTTCCTTTAGCTAATGTCTGGCTTCGAGTGACTCTCTTGCTGCTTCGTTTGCTAACTATATTCTTATATTTTTCAGGTGTTGTTTGAGGTGTGTGAGTCTCTTGCAAAGTCCATATTCTCATGTCCACTGGCTCTGCAAGAGATGATCTATTTTCTTCTTCAACTTCCTCTGCCATAGCTGGTGATGAAGTATTTCTAGGTTTGGAGGCTTTCTTAGGAGTAACCATGTCAATTTCATAACCAATAATGAACAAAAAGGAAGTCCAATATCTATCTAACCTCCTCAATTCCTCTAACACTAATAGCTTAATTAGACCATGATGAAAAATAGAAGTTTCATTATGCTTTCTTTTGATTCAAACCTTATCTAACATTTTCCCTAGGCTTATGTATAAATAAAAAGGAAAGTCAAGTGACCTCTTATCCAAAAAAATTAGAAGAAGTTTGAGATTATAGGAGTAGACCATGTGAAATATTCCTTCATAGGTAAAATAATTTTGAATGACCATCAACATATTTGCATAATTATCCTTCATCAATCTCCTAGGGATAGCATTTTTCCAATCAATTTCACTGTGTTCTTTCTTGATGAACTCTTTGAAATACTACATTGTGAATTTGATACCTTTAAACCATTGTTCACCTCCTCTAGGGATTCCTGTAGCTGATGAGATGTTCTCTGGTGTCACTGTAAGGTTTAGAATTCCAACCTTTGAATCTATTCCTGTGAAGCTCGTGGCAAAATCCTTTGAAACCTATAAATTAAAGCCTTGTAACCTTTGACATAATTGCAAGAAACCAATTATTCTTAAAACCTCCATGGTAATAGGGTCTTCATCGATTAAATTCATATCCATAGGCTCATACATGTGACAATGACCACCCTTATTTTTTTTTATTCTTGTAGACATGGATGTCTTATAGTCTTCACAGCCCCGCTTGCTTGATGACACCTATAGAATTCAAACTTTTTGGCCATCTACTTGGCTCAATGATGCATCTCTCAAAAAATTGACTCACATTCAAGGATAATTCAAAATATGACAAAATGCTAATTGAGCTAAGATTAATGGTTTAACTGACAGCTCAAGCTTCAATCATGACACATACAAGCCAAAAAAAAGGTAATGATGACATCAAACATGGGTATGTACATTTCAATTTACCATAACAAACTTGAATGACCTTTATCCTTACTAGTAACTAGGAAATTACACCTCATACAATTCTGACAAATCAAGTTAAAAAAAGGATTTTCATAGTGAAATTAGTTTAGCCTCTGACATATTCACTATGAAACTATTAGGCAATTTCGTAGCGAAATCTGTTGTTTTCATGTGTAAAATGCTACGAAAATTTGAAAAACCAACAGAATGTGCCCTTTTGATTTTTAATGCATGGGGAATGAAAAATGGCACCATATGTTATTGATTTGATTTAAATGGCATAAATGAGGGTGATCATGAAGCTTAGGATAGGCTAAAAATGTAAAAAAAATTCCTATACCAGATAGAAATGGCTTAGGAGACCTTACCCATTTGGTGAGTGACCTATATAACCCTATCAAAAAAAAATTAACAACTTAATGAGTTATAGCAGTTCCCAACAATCCTTTGGCTTGAGAAAATCTATGATGGGCCTATGGTACCGTTTTCTAGAGAATTTTTAGCAATTTTCTCTTCGATTGTGTCCTTGGCGAAGACATGTCACGTTCATGTTTTTTCCTCGTTTGGAGGTATTTTTTGTTGTTATCTTAGGTTTTAGGTTGTATTTCAAATTTTTTGGAAATGTGTCCAGCATAGGTTTGGTTGTGACTAGTAGGTGCCATTTCCAATCTATGGCGTAATTTTCAAGATATAAAAACCTTGTTTTGTCACGAGCTTGAATGTTTTTTTTCTTTAACTTCTAGATCAAATTGCTTATGTGATATGAGAATTTTTAAGATATACAAAAATTCATTGCATGAATTGCATATTCTCACTCATATTAATAAGAGTATATAGGTAAATGTCCAAAATTTCACATCTATTGATGCTTGATTCCATGTATGCAAAATAGTTGGGTCCTAAACTTGGGTTGGATAAACACCTGCAAGACAAAACCTATTTACAATGGACCATATGCATGAGCATGATATATTAGCCTCTCTCCACACATGCTTGATCAATTTAAGGGTATTTCTTTCTACATTTTGATGTGATTTTTCTCTATCACCCAAGTTGTTGATTATGATACTTGACTTGAACTCTAAATGAAATGGGAAAATATCCTAATTTTTTGCCATTACAAGATGACCTATTCTCAATAGCTTTTGCATGATTTTAACTCAAGAGTTCATGTGTGGTATTGAGGTTGTGGTGAAATACATTACCCTTTACTATCTTCATTTAAATTTTACCATGTTTAAAATTAAAATGCCATATTTTATGTTGATTCTAATCAAATAATTCAATTTTAAATGTTCCATAGACATCTATCTTCACAAGCTTTTTTCTATTATTTACAGACACCTTTTCCTTTATAATATAAATATTTTAGTCTTAGTTGTTTCCAAGCCTTACAATATTTTGGCTGGCCATGGTTTACAAGGTTGCACTACAAGTGAAATAAATTATTTCACGTGTTGAGATCACCAAAGAAGAGATGGGATCAAATGGAACCAGCAGGAAACCCAAAATCCTGCAATAAGTAGGGGAAAAGCAACACTACACTAGATATGAACCAAAAAATGTAGTAGAGAGGGGATAACCAAGAATTAGACAGAAATAAACCCATGAACAATAGAGTGCAACAATTGATATAGGTGACCTTAGGCATCAACTCTTTATTAGAGAGATCAAGAAGATCTAAATATGATATCCTAGAATTGAGATTTCTAGTGGACTTTGTCACAAGTCAAGTAGGAGGGGCACTTTCTGAGGGAGGGGTTATGGACATACATCAAGCTAACTAGGGCTGCCTTAACCACAACCTAGTATTCTAATAAATGATTACATTAGTTCCTAACCAAATTCATTAATGACACAACATGGCTAGACTTTAGCCAAATGTGAGGATTAAACTATTCCCAACATCACATAACACTTGTTTGGCATTAGACATTTATCATATTGATTTTTTTTTAAATAAAATATAAACATATTAATTTTTTGAAATATGACGTCACCAATTTATTGGATCACTAATGTGTAGTCTCCTTTTATTCCTTTATACTATACCTATCTTAGGTATATATAAAAAAAAAACAATTTACTAGCTAGATGAAATTGGCTTATAAAAACAAAAACAAGGATATAAGCATCTATGGAGATAGTTCAAGGTTAAATGGTAATAGTGACAATAATTTCTGGAGGACTATAATAAGAGAACAATGTTGTAACGTGACTTCATGTTATTTCACTAATCCTATGAAAGAATGTGAAAACATAAAGCATATAGGGAAACATTATAACAAAATTACAACTACGTTACCAAGGAAATATTTCAACACTAGACCATTATATGCTTATGAATAGAAGAGAAAGGATTATACACATGGTTTCAATCCAAGAATTTTATATCAAACTGTGAGGAAGAAAGTGAGTATATAAGTGCATAGAAAAGCTTCAGAACAATGGTTATATAATTTCCTCACTTGTAATATAAAAGAGATATAATTTTTTTGGAGACAAAACCAAGAGTCTTAGCTCAAGCATGGTGAACATTATTCCTAGAAATTAAGGAATTTCCATTGGTTCATGGTTCATATTACCTTTACAAAATTCCATGGTTTGTATTTTGGGAGCCAAATTTTTTTAATAGTTGTTTACTTTGTTAGACAGTTAGTCGACAATGCACTCTAACCCCATTGATTGGGTTTTGTATACTACAAACTTCAATGGTGGTGAATTGTTCAATAAGGGTCTACAATTTGCATCCATTATAGCGCTCTTATGGTTTAAAGAAGAAGGTACATATGATAGAATCATTTATTACACAATCTATTAAAAAAAAATTAAAATAAATTATAAGTAATTTTGACTATTTCGAGCACCATCATAATATATAATTTTTGGGTTTTAGCATACAAAAGGTGTAGCAGGATCCCATAACATTTATTTTAATGTTGAAATATCATGATATTTTAGTGTAAAAATGATCTCTTACATTCATGGTCTGACATTGAAAGTTTGAGGTCTGACACTAGAGAAAAAACCGCATAGTAGCATGAATATTTTTGTTTTGGAAAATTTGTGCAAGAATCTCGATTAACATCAGTGTATTTTATGCAATGGAAATATAATTAGTCATATGTTATGAAGACATATCAAATGATCACAACATACCAAAAATGGCGAGAGTTATTACCCCATCTCCAATAATCATGGATGTGACAATCGGAGAAACAATAAGTAACATAGTGTGAAAAAGTCTACATTTTTCATGCACACTCTTCTCCCTTGATATAATATTTTTCTGAGGGAAATTGTGAATGTAGTATGTTGAAATATTCTCATGAGTCAACTGGAAATTTGGAAAAAGGAAAAATTTGGCATACCTGCATGATAGAGAAAACAATGAAATAGTTCCACTTTCCTGAATAAGCACAATTATAGAGGGAACATAGACGTAGAAACCCTTGTTTTGTATTAAGATGCTAGAGGATAAACTGTAATATAATATTTTCCCAAGAATATCTAGGACATATTACAGAAAATCTACAACATGAATATCGAGAAGATATTTCCTTTGATCTTAAACATATGATAATTAAACTTCCCTATGTACAACTAAGACATAATTGTAGAGGTATTAGTGTTTAACTCCATAGTATAGAAATCAATCCTGTGATTTCCACAGATGAAAACTAAAATAACTATCTAAATATACTAATTGATATATTTAAGAAGGTACCTTCTCCATTGTGGTCAGCTTTTAGAACTATAAAAACATACTTAAATAGTGGTATCAAGGTTAATGTCTAGAAGGCGAAGAAAAATACTCCATATACCTCCTCGTTTGTATAAGAGTGCGCAATATCTATGAAAAAACTATTTATGTAAATATAACGTGGAGATATACTCAAATATCCATAGACTACTCCAAGGCTCTGATACGAAAAAATAAAAATAGTCTTCCAAGGTTCTTTCTGCACAAGGATCAAATGAGAAATATTTTGTAAGTCACAAAATCCTGATTCTTTAAACCCATGCTTCTTCAAAGAACATAAAATTACAAATTACATTCAGGTAAAAATGCAAACTTGGGTTACACTTTCGTGAGAAACGCTTCCAAAAATTTCACTATTCCAACAGTTCAACCAAACATTTAGAAAGTTTGGCAAAAATTTTAGAAATTTTGGCTGAACTTTTGAAATTAATTTGGTCAAACTCTGTTTTTAGTTTGTTCAACTTATTCTTCCCTTAACATTGATGACGTCACTAACCATATTTTCGGTCGGAGATAGATAAAATGGCAACAAAATTTCGACCGAACTATTAATTTGGCCGAACTTTTTCTTATAAATATAGTGGCCATCAGAGCCTCAGAAGATTTTCAGTAGTTTTCTAACCATTATGCGACTGTTGTGACCATTGGAGAGGTCAGGTGAGACTGTTGGAATGTGCTCAGCCTTGCATTTATTTCCTTGGCTCATCTCTACGTACTCTTCTGCTTGTTGCGACCGTTGGAGAGGAAAGGTAAGACATGTAATTTTTTTTTAATTGATTTAATTTTGGTTCTCTAACTGTGTGTGTTTTTGCAGGTTTCTCTTCTCGTGCTTGGCCCTATGTTTCTATCTTCAAGTTGTCTCGGCCTCTTCGTCCTCTTCTTCTAGTCACGACTGTTGGAGAGGTACGGTAAGAATATTGTAGAGGAAAATTTTGTTTTTTTTTGTGTTTGTCTTGATTTAATTTTGGTTTTAATTATGTAGTGATCTTGTAGGCTTCTCTGCTCGTGCTCGGCCCTTTGTTTTTATTTTCAACTTGTCTCGGTGACTTCATCCTTGGCTCGGCTTTACGTCCTCTTCTTCTTGTCCTCATCTCTACATTTTTCTGTAACTCGGCTTGGCTTCCTCGACCTCGGCCTGGCATGTTGGTCCTTCTTTTTCTAGGTTGGACTACTCTCCTATCTTTTTTTTTTTTTTTTTCTGTTGATTTAATTTTGTGTAAGGTTATTTGTCTTTGAGATTACATAAATTGATGCTCACCTCTTTTTTCACCTATCTCTTTCTCTATTTTTGTTGATTTAATTTTGTGGAAGGTTCTCTATCTTTGAGATTACATAACCTGATTCTTGCCTCTTTTTTCACCCATCTCTTCAAGATACTTTATACGTGCTTAAGGGTTATCATTAAGTATAATAAATTCACTTCTACCTTTTTCTTTACCAAAGAAATTTTATTACTTACATGATGGAATTGCTGATGTAATTAGCGATGGAAAGGCATTACTTACATGCAATGGAATTAGTAAATGAACAAATACTCAGCTACAAGTCTGTAGTGTTCATATTAGCATATCCCTTACATTACGTATTATTCATAATGATTACAAAGGGGATATAAAGTACTAAGGTGTGGAACCCTTTTTTGTTAGCTAACATATCAATATCTCTCCTTGACCTTCGGCCTTTAGAAGATCAAGTAAGTCTTAGCCTATCTCTCCTCACTAATGATCTCAAAAATCCGCTCAAAAATGCTCTTTCGACCCTATAAATGATTGTAGCACTTGAAATGACTGTAGAAATTTATTTATGGTTGTATAATTTCATGGTTAGCTTTATGGTTGCCTTTGGCTGTAGCACTTTACGACTATATGATCGGTTTGAGGGGAAAGTGATAGTGGAAAAAATAAGGCTATTTTTTCCACATATTCTTGTATATTTACATGTCATTTCCTTTTTCTTTAAGGGTAGATTAGATATATTATTTATTCTTTTTAGACTCTTTTGGTTTACTGTTGTAAAATCAATCTTAGTGAATTAGGGAGAGGGACATTTATTAACTATAAATTTATCCAATTTCATTAAGGATGAAACCTCTGATGTTTGTTACCATAGATTACTACGAGCTTAGGCATGGTGTTACTATCTTGTATTAAGGTGTTAGAACCATAACCTGTACAAAATTCTCTGTATTTTCCATGTATTTTATGTAATTAAGGTGTTAGAACCATAACTTGTACATAACTCTCTGTAATAGCCCCGTATATTATGTATAG
Organism: Pinus albicaulis; assembly: GCA_034641835.2. NCBI lineage: Eukaryota > Viridiplantae > Streptophyta > Pinopsida > Pinales > Pinaceae > Pinus > Pinus albicaulis. The sequence continues at coordinate 810,703,145 of CM076570.1, forward strand.
AATTCTCTGTAATTGTCCTTATTTTTCCAAGTTGGACTACTATCCTAGCTTTTTTTGTGTTTCTGTTGATTTAATTTTGTGTAAGGAGAGGTTGTTGGAGAGGGAATTTTATTAACTATAAATATATCCAATTTTATTAAGAATTAAACCTCTTATGTTTTCTCCCATAGAGTACTAACATTGGTTTCTAATATTGTTAGAATAAATTTTCTCGCACTCTTATTCAACGATATTCACTGTTATTCACTGTTGTTCACTACTTTTATTCATTGTTGTTATTCACTTCTATTATTCACTATTGTTATTCACTGTTGTTCATCACTATTTTTCATCACTATTGTTCCAAAACACTATTGTTCATCACTGCTATTCATCAGTGCTATTCATCGTTGTTATTCTTCAATGTTATTATTACTGTTATTCATCACTATTATTCTTCAGTGTTATTCTTCACTGTTATTATTCATTGTTATATACCTATTCAAGAAACAATCTTTTTCATATGTTTATCCACCTTAACTATACATAACCAGGAGATATGCATCCCAAGGTGGTGAAAGAGCACCACATTGCTCTTCCAGTGATTGAGTGGATACCAATGATAAGAAGACCAGTCACCAACATTGCTTTGTAATACTGTTAGAACAATCTTGCTCGCACCGTTATTCACTGTTATGCACTATTATTCATTTTTATACCTATTCAAGAAATAGGTGTGACTTGGTCCCTCTCCTTATCAGTTGAGCCCTAAAGCACATCTTTTTCAGTCCAGGTTGTTACCACACTATATAATAGGGTTGACTTGAAATATATATTAATTCATCAGTTAATTAGAGTTTAAAATATTTTGGAATTGACATTTTCATGGAAGAAATGTTCTAAATATTGTGGAATTTATCTGTACTAATGGATATTTGGTAGGAATATGTGTATTTCAAACTCAAATAAGCTTGAGGAAAATGTCCCTTTTGAAATCAATTAGGGTTTAAAAAATTGTGGAATTGACATTGTCATGGAAGAAATGCTCTAGAGAGTAAATTAAATATTTATAGGTAATGACATTTTAGTTGATTTTCAACCCTAATCCTCTCAACCAAGCATTTGTTACTCCCACTAATTTTTTCCTTGTCATGTGTATTTTCAGCTCTCAACCAAGAATTTTTTCCTCCCTCTACTTTTTTCCTTGTCATGTTTATTTTTTATATGACTTTTGTAAAAGTTTAGAAACTTTTATTGAATTCTAAACATTTCATTTTGTAATAGTGTTAAGCTTCGTATGAAGATAAATTATTTCCTCATGTTTTTGGTTCAACATAAATTTTAGATGACAATTGTGATGATGGGTAATGACATCGGTGATTTTCCAAAAAATTTGGTTGTGGATGTGGACATGGTAATTGTTGCTAGTACAAATATGCCAATGCAACTGTTGACATAGTACTTATGAGAACTAGCTTGGAAAATGTTAGTACATATGTTGAACCTTTAATGAGAACATTCACATAAATCAAACTGTATTACTCATGGAATTTGGACTCTAATGTAATGGGTAACATCATACCAATTGAATGAACCTTTTAATGAGCACATTCACATAAATCAAACTGTATTACTCATGGAATTTGGACTATAATATAATGGGTAACCTCATACCAATTGAATTATTATTTTCATTAGTTGGACATTGTATTCATCCAATTATTGTTGGTATTGTCATGGAAGATTCTCCTATGAGTATTCTATGTTTCTCATTGTTATTAACATATCATAAGCGACCACGAATGTTAGACTTGCTTCAAGCAGAAGTAGTTAGAGGTGACTAACTCTATATTGATGTTTCCTTACCTATAAATATAACAACCAAATGATTTTGTATCATTACTTAAGCAAGGATTCCCATGACATTCTTTCATTTTGTTTGATTTAGTTGAAACATTTGAATATTTGGTTTTCATGGAATTCCTCTATTTATCGCCATGAAATACATAATAGATATGATACGATTAGAAAGTGTAATACAAGAAATAATAAACCTTATATATTCAATCAATAGGTGTGACTTTTCCCTTTCCTTATGAGTTGAGCCTTAAAGCGCATCCTTTTCAGTCTAGGTTTGTAAGTAAAATTTTAAGGTTGGACTACTCTCCTAGTTTTTACCTGATTAAATAACCTTGTATTACTAACAAAAAGATAGTTTTATAGTCTAATTAAGATGAATTGTTATGTTATTCATTATTTTAGGAAAATCCTACCCTTAGATGTTCAAGCATGGTTTAATTTTTATATAGAAATGATGTTTGCTACTTTTTATATCAATGAATTTATAGCACTTCGTATGAATCTTGACTATTCTGATGGATTTTATAGACTCATTATCCATATAGAGGAAAGGCTCTTGAAATAAAGAGGGCTAGCCGAACTCAACGAATGAAATACCTTGCTTCGTATGGTATTTCTTACTTTTTTATTTTCCCCCAGAGGGAAGCTTGAGATAAATTCCTTTATTTGGGTCCCTCCTATGACCTTTGAATGGATGTTCCATCCCTTCAACTGCATAGGAAGTTGACAGAGAAGTACTTTGATTTTTTCATTTTCATCTTGATTATTTAATTTTCATATACTCTATATAGTATTCATAATTTCTATTTCAATGATATACCCATGATATGTATCTATGAAATGAAATGAACAATAAAATCATACCAAGTGAGAAAAAATGTAAGAGAGATAATATGATGTGTTCAACTATGATAGTACAACTAAAAATTCCACAAGCCTTCAATTATGTCATTAAAAAAAATAAAAAATATATAGGAATGAATATAGAGTTTTCCAACCCTATTTTTCCCTAAAATGACTCCCCCTTTTAAACCTCCCTCCTATGACCTTTGAATGCATGTTCCAACCCTTCAACTACGCAGGTAGTTGACTGAGAAGAACTTTGATTATGTCATTTTCATCTACTCTATATAGTATTGATTATTTCTATTTCATTGATATCCTCATGATGTGTAGCTATGAAATGAAATAAATAATCAAATCATACCAAGCGAGAAAAAAATATAAGAGAGATAATATGATGTGTTCAACAATGATAGTTCATCTAAAAATGTCACAAGGCTTCAATTATTTCATTAAAACAAATAAAAATATATAGGAATGAATTTAGAGTTTTCCAACCCTCTTTTTCCCTAAAAGAACTCCCTTTTTTAAACCCCCCTCCTATGACCTTTGAATGCATGTTTCAACCCTTCTACTATGTAGGCAATTGACCGAGAAGCACTTTGATTATTTCATTTTCATCTACTCTATATAGTACTGATTATTTGTATTTCAATGATATCCACACGATGTGTAGCAATGAAAAGAAATGAATAGTCAAATCATACCAAGTGAAAAAAATGTAAGAGAGATAATATGATGCGTTCAACTATGATAGTTCATTTAAGTATGCCACAAGCCTTCAATTATTTCATTAAAAAAAATAAAAAGATATAGGAATTAATTTAGATTTTTACAACCCTCTTTATCCCTAAAAGGACTCCCCCTTTTAAACCCCTTTGCAAATACATTTCCTCCTATATCGTTCTTCCACCAAATTGTCCCGAAAGGGATATTGGTTAATTTTCTATTACAACAAAAAATATTCTATTTCATGTTGATTAAATATATTAACGATATGAGAAGTAAGTGGAGGATTCATATTATCTAAAATTAATTCACAATGATGACTTTTGTGAGTAATTATTATTATTATTATTTTTTTTTGAAAACAAAATAGAAATTTCTTTGGAGAATTCAAGTATGAAAAAATTAATTAAAGGAGAATGTGAAAAACGAATTTATCTAAGTAAACTTTATTTAATATCAACATTCTAGCATCTGTTTTCTGAATTATAGTAACTCTATGCTAGGATGTGTTGTTACTATCACATATCACCTATGTGTTGTCCACTATCACCTAACCAACCATAATAGCTAAGATGTGTTGTTACTCATTTAGCCCCTGTACTTTTTAACATCAAGGATGCCTTAAAAATAACATGTCTATCACCTTTATAAAAATTTTATCGAAATGTGTCTATCACCTCATAGTGGTCCGTTAGGCCTAACCAACCATAATGGATAAGATGTGGTGTTATTCATTTTCATTGGTAGTAAATTATAAAATTTTTAGCTAAATTTAGGGACGGTCCTAGTGTTTTTGGAAACCATGTACATGTCATTTCTCCCATAAACGTTAAGACATTTTCTACTTTTTTTGGAAACCATGTACATGTCATTTCTTAGAAACCTAGAAATTAGAAAATACAAGGATTCTTTCAAAATCACATGTCTATCACCTAACCAACCGTAATGGCTAGGATGTGGTATTACTCATTTTCATTGGCATAAAATTATAAAACTTATAGCTAAATGCAGGGATGGCCCTAGTGTTTTTGGAAATCATGTCCATGTCATTTCTCCCACAAACATTAAGGCATTTTCTAGTGTTTTTGGAAGCCATGTACATGAAATTTCCCCCATAAACTTTAACAAATTTTCTAGTGGTTATGGAAACCATGTACATGTATTTTCTCCCAAAAACTTTAAGAAATTTACAATAAATGTTCATATAATATTTTATTGTGTTCCTAGTGTTTTTGGAAACCATGTACATGTCATTTCTTCAATAAACTTTAAGGAATTTGCAATAAATGTTCATTTAATATATTTTTTTGAATTTTTTTTAGCGATAAAAAAGCCCACTAAAAATGGTTGAAAAATGGACATTATGCATAGATGTTTCTTGTTATACGAATCTAGGGATAGCAGTGTTTACATATGTGCTATGGAATATTGTGAATAACAAAGTTCTCCAAAGAAAAAAGAATATACTTGGAAGAACAACAAACAATGAAGAATATTATATTGCTTTGATAGAAGGCTTGGAACATAGTTACCGATGAAATGGGAACTATTACCTCAAAATGGGAACTCTAACCAAAAAAACATAAAAGAACTATGAAAAAACAAGCCGAAAACAAAAAGTTGTATACTCGAACATTTTTTTTTCGAGGTAAATTTTCAACATTTTTTACAAATGGAAGAAAAAGCTAATTTTTTGTGTGCAAAAAACACCCTGAAAACGAAAAATATGTATTATGGAATAACCTATTTTTTTCGTGGTAAATTTTCAACATTTTTAAAAATAGACATAAAAACTTTTTTTTTGTGTGGAAAGAGCACCCCGAAAATGGAAAGTGTTGAAACAAAAATTTTAGAATAATAAAAAATTATATAAAAAAAGAAATGAAAAAAAAAGGAAAAAAACATTTTAAAATAACTGAATAAAAAAACAAATTTCATTACATTTTTTTAATTAATTTTTCTTTTAAATTTTAAAATTTAAAAAAAGAAAAAAGAAAAAATTAATTAAAAAATAAATAAAAAACATTTTAAAAATTAAAATTTAAAAATATATTAAACGTTAAAAAAATTAAAATGAAAACAAAATAAAAATATTAAATTTAAAAAACTAAAATAAAATTAAAATATACAAATTAGATTTAAAAAATAAAAATTAATTTTTTTATTAAATTAAAAGAAAAAGAATTTAAATTTGAAAATTAAAAATTAAATTTAAAAAAAAATATGTTAAATTTTAATAAATTTAAAAAATTAAGATTAAAATTAAAAAAAGATATATATATTTAAATTAAAATTTAAAAAAATTAAATTAAATACTAATTAAAAGTTAAAAAAGAAAAAGTAAAATAAAATAAAAATATTAAACTAAAAAAATTATTAGAAAAACAAAAAAAAATTTAAAAATAAATTAAATTTAAATTATAAGAAATAAATTGTATGTATATATTGAATTAAATTAAAAAATATATATTCTACATCTTATTAATGTAAAAAAAAAAAAAAAAAAAAATATTAATCTAACAAATTAAATTAAAAAAGTATATTAAATTTTAATAAATAACTGAATAAATAAATAAATTTTAAAATAACGAAAAAAAAAAACCTATTAAAATGACAATTTAAAAAAAAAATCAAAATCAATTAAAATGAAAAATGAAAACAAATAAATGAACAAAAAATGTTAAGTGAAAAAAAAATTAAAAAACAAATTAATTTAAAAAAAGATTAATTAAAAATAGAAAAAATTAATTGAAATAAAGAATATTAAATTTTATGTAATTAAAAAGAAAACAAAATTTTAAAAAATAATATGAAATTTAAATAAATAAATTAACAAAACTTATTGAATTTTATTAAATTAAATTAAAAAATTAATATTAAATTTAATAAAATTAAATTTAAAATCAAATATGATATATAATAAATAGCAATAAAAATTAAAAATGAATATCAAAAACAAAAAAAATTATTAAAATTTAATTAAAAAAAAATCTGAATTAAAAATAAATTTAATTTCGTCACCAAGGTTACGATGGGGGTCGGCCGTTGGCAGCCTCCCCAGCCATCCAGCGGCAAACCCCCGCCACCACATGGGCGAAAGGTCGATTCCCACAATCGACCTTCCCAAGCCGATTCCAAGAATTGACCTCCCAAGTCGATTCTGGGAATCGATCTCCCCAAGTCGATTCCGGGAAACGAGTTTGGGAGGCGATTCCCAAAATCGACCTCCCCAACTCAATTCTGGGAATCGACCTCCCAAACTCGATTCCTGGAATCGACCTCCCAAGGTCAATTCCTGGTGTCGACCTTCGGAGGTTGATTCCTGGAATCGACCTCCCCAAGTCGATTTCGAGAATCAACCTTCCAATGTCAATTCTCAGAATTGACCTCCCCAGGTCCATTCCGAGAATCGACCTCCTACCACCACTTGGGCGGCGCAATTTAATATATATTTTTTTTAATTCGATTTTTTATTTATTTATGAAATTTTAATAATTTAAAAAAAAAAAATTATTATTTATTATATTTCATATTTTTCTTTAATTTAATTTAAAATTTTATTCTAATTAAAAAAAGAAAATATTATTATTACTAGATTTAATATCTTGAAGTTTTTTTTTATAATTTATTTATTAAATTTTTTTAAATTTTAATGTGAAAAATGTTTTTTTCTTCTTTTTTCACTTTTTTATTTATTTATTTTATTTATTTTTGAATTTTTAAAATGATTTAAGTTTTAAAAACAACTAGATTTTTATTGTTTTTTTAAATTATTTGAAAATGTTTTTTCTCAATTTTTTTTTTTGTTTTTTAATCTTTATTTTTTTCTTTTAAAATTTCTATTTTAATTTTCCTTTTTCTTTTTTATTTATTTATATATTTATTTTTAAATTTAATGTTTTATGATTTTTAAATTTTAAATTTTTATTTTCTTATTAATTTTTTTTTAATTTAAATTTTGAAATTTTAATTATTTTTTATTTTTGTATTTTTTTTAATTTTAATTGTTTTTAAATTTTATATATATATATATACATACATACATATATATATATATATATATATATATATATATATATATATATAATAACTTAGAAAAAAAACGTTTTTGATGTTTTTTTTTAATTTTTTGGGTTCAATTTTTGTTTTTTTCATTAAATTATGTGTTTTTTTTTGTATTTTTTCCCTTTTTTTTATTTAATTTTGTTTTTTTTTTACATTTTTATTGGTTTTTTTATTATTTTAATATATTTTTTATATTTGAGTTTTTTTTTGTCATGTTTTTCTTATTTTATTTTTATGTTTTATTATTAACATGAAAATTACCACTCTAAAAAAAAATGGTCAACAATTTTTAAAATTAGCATTAAAATCACCACTCTAAAAAAATATGGTTGATGATGCATCAACACTTTTGAAAATTAGCATGAAAATCACTAACCTTTTAAAACAAATGTTCATACTTCATAAATAATAAAATTAAAGTGTCAAAAATATGTCAAAAAAAATGGGGTGATTCTGTATCACCACTTTTCAAAATCGGGTGTTTTTTTTTGCTACTTCAAAAAAGTAGGTACCAATTGAGTTACCTATTTCATCGGTAACTGTGTTTTGGGAATAGCTATGGAGTATGGATCAAATGGAATTGCAGTTTTCACCAACTATGAACTTGTGTGCATCTAGATAAAAGGCGTGTACCAAGTTAATAAGGAGAGGCTAAAATAACTGCATGGAAATGAAAACAGTATTGTTAGAAAATTTCAATAATTTAGTATAAGTCATTGTGCAAATGTTTATAAGATGTTTGGTGATCTATTGTATGGGGCAATGCCAATTCAAGATTCATCTCTCAAGATGAATTAGTATTGTATGGGGTAATGCCAATTCAAGTATTTATCTCTCAAAGATGAATTAGTGTTGAGATGCTCTCATTCAAAATTTATTGATGATTCATCTCTCAAATATGAATTAGTGTTGAGATGCTCTCATTCAAAATTTATTGATGATTCATCTCTCAAAGATGAATTAGTGGTGAGACGTTCCCCTTCAAAATTTATTGATGGATAGTGTAACATATCTTTGATATGTGCGTGTATTTTACTTATAAATGCGTCATTTTTAATGACCATGTGTTTTTTTCAATTATCTACATAGTGTGCTCCCACAGTGTAAGAACAACTTGGTGAACTTCATGTTTTATAAAATTAAAATGTACAAGACTTTAACAAAATTTTGTTTAAAGTCAATTTTACACATTAATTTTTTCTTTGAAAGTTCTTTTGTTTTACATAATTTGTGTTTGTGCTCGACAATTGTGTACTAAATTACATCAATTTTTTGAATTCTTTTGAATTTTTTTAAAATAGTAATTTTAAAAATAATTGTAAATGTCCACTATAGATATCCATATATATATATCATGGAGGATGATCATTTGCAGCGTGATTCTTCGAGGCGAACATCAATAGAATCTCATGACTCTACGAGAGAGGGCGATCATGGATCGGGGGTTGTTCATGGTATTTATATTAAATGTGCATGTTTTTAAATGACATTTGAATGTATAATATTATCCCCATACATACATGTATACATGTGAAATTTATTTTTTATTGAATATATAATTTTATCCCCATGTACATACATGTATACATATGGAAATTATTTTTTTCTCAGTTTTGTGAGTTAAATTACTTTTTAATAAATTTCATTTTTTAGGAGTTCAGAGGAAAAGAGTATCTACATAATCAATGGACCCTGACCATGGTTGACGCAATCTACTCAATCATATGCATGCATTTATATGTATGTATGTATTTTTTAATTGATTATACATTCATATTTTTTTATGAAGTTTCCCTCTCATCGTGTGAGGGTGGTGGTGGTACACATTCCCCTAATGTCCAATCAATAGGTGGTGGCCAATCGCGTGAGAGTGGTAGTACGCATTCCCACGGTGGCCAATCAATGGGTGGTCATGTTGGTTCTCAACCAATGGGAGGTGGCCAATCAATGGGTGGTCATGCTGGTTCTCAACCATCTCAGGGTAGGCATGATGCTACTCAACCATCAAGAGGTGGCCATCAATCTGAATATTATTTTCATTTAATTATTAATTTGATAAATTATTTATATAATTTTTTTAAGGTTAAAACCAAAATTTGTACAAATTTTTTCAAATGTTTTTTATTTATACATAATTTTATATATTGATGCAGAGGGTGAAAATATTTCTCGAAAAAGATGTAGGCCAGACCACATTATTCAAGAAAAAGGTTGTACTCCAACCATGACTTATCCTTCTGAAAATTCTGATTTACCCTGGGAAATAAACATCTAACAATGCACATTACAAAGGTGTGAACATCTTTATTCAAAATTGAAGATAGATCTTCTCTTTGAAACTCCCTGCTGAGGGTCAAGAAAGCTTGGAAATAGTTACACACTCTTTAAGCACACTTTTAGATGTTTACAAAATTCTTGGGCCAACCATTGATACTTTTTTAGAAGTGATGAAGAAAATAATGGAAACAATAATGGGTCCCGATACATGGGACGATGTTAAAAACAAAGTTACAAAATAAATGGAAAAAGCTATGTTTTGTTCAACTCTTAGTTAAACTGAGAGGGGGGGGGGGTGAATCAGTTTAACGCATTCATGGACTTTTAAAACTTATTTTACTTTATTAACACCTTCATTTCATGATCAACATAATGTATGAGCAATATTTATTTATGAGCAGCAACTAATAAGTCGATTAGATAATGTACTAACAGTCTTAATATGTTAGCAGCAAGTATTAGCAGAATAGATATATCATATCAACACATAGACATCATGCACATAGACACCAGATATACGTGGAAACCCATAAAGGGAGAAAACCACATCTTATTATTTTTGTGATGCAAAGGCAAGCTCCAACTCCCTCTCACCACTGATTTTCTACAGGCATCAACCTACAGGAGGCTCCAACCTCAATTCTGCAAGCTAGAACTTGCAAGGAAGCTCCAACTCCCATCTATTTTCTGCAGGCACCAACCTACAGGAGGCTCCTACCTCAGTCAGCTAAAACTTGATGTGGAAGCACCAACTCCCATCTATTTTCTGCAGGCACCAACCTACAGGAGGCTCCTACCTCAGTCAGCTACAATAGACATCTATCAAGCTACAAATTGATAGGGAAGCTCCAACTTCCTTACTCTTTCAAAAGAAAAACACTTGCTGATTTACCTTGGATATCAGCTTTGTTCTGTACCTTCTTCTTTGCTGTTCATCAACTCTTATACCAGACCTACATCATCTCTGCTCAGCCCCTTCTTCTTCTTTGCTCAGCTCCTCCTTATTCACATTCTTCTTGCAGCTTTCTTATTCTCTTCAACTCTCTTTAATTCTGCTGCACACTCTCTTCTTCTCTCACTCTTTTTCGTCAACTCATTCTCCCCTTGGATATTACCTTGTTTTATACAAAAACAGCTTCATGGCTGTTTGTATTCCACTGGGAATTTGAAATGGACGGCCATGTCTCTTTGCCTTCTGCCTTCTCATCTCTTTTATCTGCTCATTTAGAAAATATAACAGTAGGTGCTTATTTTAATATTACAGTGGGATATTTGCTCTCTTCCGGAGACTTGCCAATGCATCACAACAATATAAATTTAAATAAAATATTTACATTCAAATTACAAATGAGAACTCCAGCTCACTCATTTTTTCTCTTGGCTTGCTGCGCATTTGTCTTTTCTCTGAGTGTGTCTTTGTCCCTTTCTCTTCTCTGTATGCCTTTCTGTTTATGGCTGCTACGTAACTTCTATATTTGTGTAACTCCATTTTTCATTTTTATATCAGCGCTTTATATATAAATGAATCTGCTGACTGTAATTCTGGGCCATATTCTAATGCTTTTCATGCCACGAGTGTCTTGTTGATGTGGAACATTCCGCAAGCCGAAACATATATATATCACAATTGTATTACATTAATAATCGCCCTCCCCTTAAGCTGAGGCCCGTGAGTCTACAGACCATACGGCTTATCGCAACAATGTTATATATATATATATATGACAGCATCTTTTAATATATATATATAACCCAACTTTGTCTCTTGGCTTAATTATAAGATGATTTAATCATATAATCTGCCATTTTAATACACCTTAACATACTCTCGGCGCATACAATAAAGCCTATATAGAACTCCTTTCGAGCCCACCTGACACGTTTTCAAATGCGATTGATCGCAATCGCAAATTTCTAATTTGCGATAGTTGCTGTGGAGTTTCAACCAACTGCGATATTGAGATATTGCGATGGTTACGATAATGCGATGGTTGCGATATTGCGATATTGCGATGGTTGCGATAATGCGATGGTTGCGATATTGCGATAGTGCGATGGCGCAATGTTGCAAAGTTGCGATATTGCGATGGTGTGATGGCGCAATGTTGCGAAGTTGCGATATTATGATGGTGCGATGGCGCAATGTTGTGAAGTTGCGATACTACGATGGTGCGATGGCGCAATGTTGCGAAGTTGCGATATTGCGATGGTGCGATGGCGCGATGTTGCGATGTTGTGATGTTGCGATATTGCGATAGTTTCAATTGGGAAGGGTCCCACCTTATATTACTATGTTACTTTGGATCTCGCACTGCATAGGGCTATACATACATACATACATACATACATATATATATATATATATATCTGTGTGTGTGTGTGTGTGTGTGTGTGTTTTGGTCCTTTGAATATAAAGCGCAATACTTTGCCGCTAGAGTATACAATTCCCGGAATAAGGTTTGTCTATATATATATATGCATTACAGTGTTGCTTCGACCTTTAGTGTATCTTCCAGTGGAGGAGGTGATTCTCGGAATTTATTTTATGTATCCTTCCGCCAGGGGTTAAGCGATTCCCGGAATTTATGTGCCTCTGTTGTGCTAACTCCTCTGCCTTTGCTGTACTAACTCCTCTACCTCTGCTGTACTAACGCCTCTGCCTCTGCTGTACTAACGCCTCTGCCGCTCGACCACTTCACTGCTTCTGTATTCGCTGCCTCTGTCTCCACTGCCCGACCATTTCACTCTGCTTCTGTATTCGACTGTTACACTCTAGCAGTGTTCTTCCACCTGTTTCCTTTTCCTGTTTTAGCTTCAATGCTGCTCGACCTCTACCTCTACTGCATGTCCGTTTCATCTCTTCCTCTGTATTTGCTGCTCCTTGCTTCTTCAAATGGTCCTGTCTCTGCTTCTCTTTGCTGCCCTGCTTCTTCTTTTTGCTGCTTCTGCTACCTCTTCTTATGCTTTCTCTGCTCCTTGGCTAATGTTTTAAGTGCTCCTCCTTTGTCATCTCCTTCGCCTTATTGCTAGTTTAGGTGCTGCTCCTTTGTGCTCCTTTTCCATGAATGACAACATTTCCAACAGTCTCCCCCTTTGGCATTGATGGCAACACCTCCACTGATAATCCAATGCTTCCTCCAAGTCTTTCTCTGCCTGGCTTCTTTTAGAAGACCCTTTCTTCTATTACCTGCTTTTCCTCCCCTTTTGACATCAATGGCAAAGGGTTGCTTTATGCATTTCCTCTCTCTGAGTTATGTTTAGGCCCTCTTCTGCTGACTTTGTAACATGCTGCTCCAGAGTGATGTACAAGACTTGTTGAGAGAACACTTCTTGAATGTACACTAAAAGTTGATACAATCCCAAAGCACTGACTCCTTTCACTTGTATAGAGCTGAAAGTGAGGATAATGACACTTCATAGAACACATTGTACTATATTTAACTAACCAGAGATGCATCATTTGATTTAAAAACTAAAATGCTGATAAGGCTTCAAATATACTTCTGTCTCAATCTGATGTAGTGAGCCAGTATATTTCTGTTGAGGAAGATTGTAGATGGAATATGTCTTCTTCTGCAATACTCATCTGCAGTACATTATTTGTTCAATTGTGATGAAGCCAATATGTATGTTATAGTTGTGGTTCACCTTTCTTTCATTCAATATATTTGTCAATCTCACTTATCAACCATGCAATTCATTTATGACATAAGGAGGTCTGATCTTGGTCTCATTAATCTTTTTCTTTTTCTGTCACGATGTTCAGAGGAAGTCATAGCATTTTCTTTTCTAGGACTGCTTTAGAACCATGCTGCTTTACATACAATTCAATTGTTCTATATATCTTGGTTCACCTCTGTGTCTATTCATCTGTTCACTATCCCAGTAAATTCCAATATTTCACTTAACTGTCTGTAAATGCATCCAAAAATTTCATTGTCCAGTCATTTTCCCAATCCGGGCACTCTCACATGTTCTCTTTATTCCACGCTGGCAAACTTAATAAAAACAAGTCTGGTCATTTTTAATATCTCAATTCTTCATTTATAATCCGACAATCCATTACATGTACATGTATTAGGCCCTTTGTTAACCCTCGGGCTCTTCCTTTCAACTTCGTGCAGGTCCTGCGAGCGATCATCGTCAGATGTCGGCCCATCAGATCGACGGCTCCTGTCTATTTCGCTCCGTGTCCTGGTACAATATATAACTCGCGAAGGCGCACTTTAAAGGGCGGTTTTGAAATGGGTCCCTTGCCACATGTCAATTCCTGTGTGGAATCGCTCCAATTCAGAAAATACCACCTGCTCCGGAGAAGCGATGCGAAATGGCAGGGTGGTTTTCGGCAATCCGCGTTCACTATTCATATGGTCATGGTTCCACTTCCTCCTATGCTCCAGGTTCCGGTCCGACACTTCCGTGTACAACATTAACTCATGGTTCCAATATGTTCAACGATACTATTCAACCATTTCCATTCCATGGTCTATTCACACACGATTTATATGTTCAATATACTCACCGAAGCGTATAACCACGAACATTTCGGAGTATATGCATTAACACGGGGATGGAGTACACTACTGTAGAGTCAAAGCACTCTCACGCATTCCCAGAGCACCACTAGAACTCAATCATATACATGATTTCAATTCCGTCTTCCTAAATAGAGGTTCCTATTATAGGGTATACAGAGTTCTATCGCTTCGCCCGTATCCTTGGCTATGGGATTCGAACATCAATTACACAAATCCATTATCCTTCATCAAGAAGACATACATACATTTATACATGATTTAACTCGGAAAATGAACAATTACGAAAGGTCCCCTCCACACAGAGTTAAACAACAAATGCACAGTTACGCTGAGATAATTTCCTCATATGATTCGACCAGGAAGACATAAAACTATACATGGAACTTATTCACAATTCTTCATAAACAGATATATGTATATATATAGGCGATAGATCTTAGAGAAAATTCTTACAATTTCATAACAGGCCAGATATTCAACTCGATGGCCATTATCCTCCTATACTGTTACTGAAGAGGTTCTCTGTCTCTTTGCAGCTCTTGGGCTCCCTCTCCAGTCCTCTTCTGCCATTTAAGAACTGCTCCAACTCATCCCCAAGCATATTAAGTCTTTATCACAGGGTTTTAGTCTTCAATCAAAATCTATGCTCAACTAATTGCTCAATAATTCATCTTCAAACTGTATTACACCCCTAATTCATGAATAAACCTCTGTATTACACTCCTTCGGGCCTTTTCAACTCCACTTCTCTGTTTCTAATTCCTTTTTCTTCCCTATCTCATAGATGTTCTCATTACATGGAGCTCTTCTTAGACTACTTTCATGGGGTCTATATATGAACTGCTCTCCCCCTGGGATGTTGCTTCATATTTGTAACTAGTTAAATATTTTATTTCTTTCCTAGAGCATCTCCCCCTGAGAATAGGATGTATTCATTATGTTATTGAGATAATAGGCTCCCCCTTTCTCTTTTCTTTCCATACTTTATTGGGGTTCATCATAATGTCTGCACTCCTTTCCGATTCATAGTTTTGTTTGATTGGATTGGATTTCATCATCTATCTAGAGTTCTTTAATATATATGGCAGTTTACAGTCCTTTGCTTTGTGGCCAAGCTTGAGGCATATATAACATCTTATTTTATCAAAGTATATTTGAGCTGATGCATAATATTTCATTCCCCTTTTTGAACATAATTTACAATCAACATATTTATGTCCAAATTCATTGCATGCATAACAGTAGCCATGGAAATGATTTGTGTACCTGGTGAAAGATTGTTCTTTCCATTTGCTTGCTTGAGGGATTCTTCTCTTTTGCTGAATCCTTTGTTGATTGGACTGAATTGGCTTTGTCTTGCAATATGCTGCATTATGTCCTTGTTTATGGCAGGAAAAACATGTGCTATTTTTCATAGGAGGGAGGAACCTCCTTTGACATCTTCTTAATTTGTTCAATACATCCTTAGGAGCATATGAGCCTTCAGCAATTGATTTTTTCATCTTCTCATTCTCTGTTCTTTCATTTTGCTGCTTGATTCTATTTGTTTCTCTGCAACTCATGTTCTTACTAGATTCTATTTTTGTAGGAATCTGCCGAGTTGCTTTATTATCTTTTACAGCCTTCACAAAGATGATTTTCTTGTTATCTTCTACCTTGGGCTTACTAGTTTCTCCTTCATATCCTATCCCAGCCTTTATGAGAGGTGACCTTTGTGCATTTAGAATCTGATCCAAATGTCCAGAGCCTTTCATTAGAGGTCTATTCATTAATAGTTTTCTTTGGGCTTTTTCTAAGTTCTTTCTTAGGCTCACTACTTCTTCTTCCAATCTTTCACATTCCTGGCTTTTCTCACTCTTTTGTTGCAGCAGATTGTCTTCTACTTTCTTTGCCTCTTCAATTTGTGTCTTCAGGAAAATAATTTCTTTTTTGTCTTCATATTATTTGTCATCACATATTTGTACCAATCTCTTAAGGTCATTATTTTCATTCTTCAATTTTTCTATTTCAGTCAGAGCTGTGTCAAGTTTGGCTTTTTCTTCAGCTGCAATTTCTTCATGGCTCTCACTACTATTCACACCAGCAGGTACCTCATTTGATTGAATATTTTCCTTTTGACCTAAAATTTTCTTCTTCTTAATTCTCTTTTCCTTCTTGACAATGCAGTCCTCTGTGTCTACTCCATGCATAAAATGCAATTTGTCCCAGATTTCCTTTGCTAAAGTTAAATCCATTATTAACTCAAGATCCTTGTTATGAATATTGTTATATATTACACATTTTTCCATGGAATTCCTCTGTTGTTCTTTCACTGTGGGGGAGTCTGTGCGGTAACCATCACAAACAAGCTCCCATACCTCAGGTTCATCAACCATTAAAAATGTTTTAGCCTTATCTCTCCATTTAGGAAAGTTTGTTGTATTTAACACAGGTACATTTTGATAGTCCATGACTTAACCAGATCTCCTTCAAGCTATTAAGCTTACACCAAAGGAACTTGCTCTGATACCAATTGTTGAACTCTTAGTTAAACTAAGAGAGGGGGGGGGGGTGAATCAGTTTAACACATTCATGGACTTTTAAAAATTTTCCTTTAAAACTTATTTTACTTTATTAACACCTTCATTTCATGATCAACATAATGTATGAGCAATCTTTATTTATGAGCAGCAACTAATAAGTCGATTAGATAATGTACCAGCAGTCTTAATATGTTAGCAGCAAGTATTAGTAGAATAGATATATCATATCAACACATAGACATCATGCACATAGACACCAGATATACGTGGATACCCATAAAGGGAGAAAACCACATCTTATTATTGTTGTGATGCAAAGGCAAGCTCTAACTCCCTCTCACCACTGATTTTCTGCAGGCACCAACCTACAGGAGGCTCCAACCTCAATTTTGCAAGCTAGAACTTGTAAGGAAGCTCCAACTCCCATATATTTTCTGCAGGCACCAACCTACAGGAGGCTCCTACCTCAATCAGCTACAACTGACATTTTATCAAGCTACAACTTGATGTGGAAGCACCAACTCCCATCTATTTTCTCGTGTGCACTGTATTCTATTCGGCTCCTACCTCGCCCTACCATACAACTGACATCTATCAAGCTACAACTTGATAGGGAAGCTCCAACTTCCTTACTCTTTCAAATGAAAAACACTTGCTCATTTACCTTGGATATCATCTCTGTTCTATACCTTCTTCTTTGCTGTTCATCAACTCTTATACCAGACCTGCATCATCTCTGCTCAACTCCTCCTTATTCACATTCTTCTTGCAGCTTGCTTATTCTCTTCAACTCTCTTTAATTCTGCGGCACACTCTCTTCTTCTCTCACTCTTTTTCGTCAAATCATTGTCCCCTTGGATATTACCTTGTTTTATACAAAAACAGCTTCATGGCTATTTTTATTCCACTGGGAATTTGAAATGGACGGCCATGTCTCTTTGCCTTCTGCCTTCTCATCTTTTTTATCCGCTCATTCAGAAAATATAACAGTAGGTGCTTATTTTAATATTACAGTGGGATATTTGCTCTCTTCCAGAGACTTTCCAATGCATCACAACAATATAAATTTAAATAAAATATTTACATTCAAATTACAAATGAGAACTCCAGCTCACTCATTTTGTCTCTTGGCTTGCTGCGCATTTGTCTTTGCTCTGACTGTGTCTTTGTCCCTTTCTCTTCTCTGTATGCCTTTCTGTTTATGGCTGCTGCGTAACTTCTGTATTTTTGTAACTGCATTTTTCGTTTTTATATCAGCGCTTTATATATAAATCAATCTGCTGACTGTAATTCTGGGCCATATTCTAATGCTTTTCATGCCACGAGTGTCTTGTTGATGTGGAACATTCCGCAAGCCGGAAAATATATATATCACAATTGTATTACATTAATAATCACCCTCCCCTTAAGCTGAGGCCCGTGAGTCTACAGACCATACGGCTTATCGCAACAGCGTTATATATATATATATATATATATATATATATATATATATATATATGACAACACCTTTTAATATATATATATAACCCAAATTTGTCTCTTGGCTTAATTATAAGATGATTTAATCATATAATCTGCCCTTTTAATACACCTTAACATACTCTCAGCGCATACAATAAAGCCTATATAGAACTCCTTTCGGGTCCACCTGACACGTTTTCAAATGCGATTGATCGCAATCGCAAATTTCTAATTTGCGATAGTTGCTGTGCAGTTTCAACCAATTGCGATATTGCGATATTGCGATGGTTGCGATATTGCGATATTGCGATGGTTGTGATAATGCGATGGTTGCGATATTGCGATAGTGCAATGGCGCAATGTTGCGAAGTTGCGATATTGCGATGGTGCGATGGCGCAATGTTGCGAAGTTGCGATATTGCGATGGTGCGATGGCGCAATGTTGCGAAGTTGCAATACTACGATATTGCGATGGTGCAATGTTGCGAATTTGCGATATTTCGATGGTGCGATGGCGCGATGTTGCGATGTTGTGATGTTGCGATATTGCGATAGTTTCAATTGGGAAGGGTCCCACCTTATATTACTATGTTACTTTGGATCTCGCGCTGCATATGGCTATGCATACATATATATATATATATGTGTTTCGGTCCTTTGAATATAAAGCGCAATACTTTGCCGCTGGAGTATACGATTCCCGGAATAAGGTTTTTCTATATATATATATGCATTACATTGTCGCTTCGACCTTTAGTGTATCTTCCAGTGGAGGAGGTGATTCTCAAAATTTATTTTATGTATCCTTCCACCAGGGGTTAAGCGATTCCCGGAATTTATGTGCCTCTGCTATGCTAACTCCTCTACCTCTGCCATACTAACTCCTCTTCCTTTGCTGTACTAATGCCTTTGCCTCTGCTGTACTAACGCCTCTGCCGCTCGACCACTTCACTGCTTTTGTATTCGCTGCCTCTGTCTCCACTGCTCGACCGTTTCACTCTGCTTCTGTATTCGACTGTTACACTCTAGCAGTGTTCTTTCGCCTGTTTCCTTTGCCTGTTTCAGTTTCAATGCTGCTCGACCTCTGCCTCTACTGCATGTCCGTTTCATCTCCTCCTCTGTATTTGCTACTCCTTGCTTATTCAAATGGTCCTGTCTCTGCTTCTCTTTGCTGCCCTGCTTCTTCTTTTTGCTGCTTCTGCTACCTCTTCTTATGCTTTTTCTACTCCTTGGCTAATGTTTCAAGTGCTCCTCCTTTGTCATCTCCTTCGCCTTATCGCTAGTTCAGGTGCTGCTCCTTTGTGCTCCTTTGCCATCAATGACAACATTTCCAACATGTTTAATTTCAAATAAGGGTCGAAAAGAAAGATGTTAAAGGTGTAATATTTGAAGCACCTTAATATAGATTTTCATTTGTATGATAGACACCTTGCAGACTATTGAAGACTACCATAGAATGACAAGGTTTCTATTTATTTTTAAAAATATTTTTATGCATAATTCTTTCTGGGAATGAAACTAAATTATAATGACATTCCTTCTAAATTTTTTGGTCTTGGGAAAGGTCGATTAGTGACCGTAGGGGTGCTAAGTGTGATTGCAAGTTACCTCGGCCCGAGCCAATATTGGTAATCTGACCTCTTCATGCAGAAACTTTGTGGTCAGAGATGGATGCCACTTCTTGAATTAGTCGAGAAGCAAGTGATGCTATCATAAACAATGTTCAGAATAGACTTAGTGGAAGTGATATTGGTCTTAATCAACAAAGAGCAGGAGACAATGGACGTGATAATTTTGTGTATAGTACATATGATGAGATAGACAACATGAGTATTGAAGGGCTTAGAACATATTCAAAGCATTTTCACAATGGTTGGTAGGACTTAATTCTTCATGAGGAAGAGGGAATGAGATCAGTATGTGTTAATGGTTAGGGTGAATATTTTAATGTAATTTGTAATTTACATATACATGTTTATTTGTATATGTTAATCTAACAAAAATGTATCATATGTTCACCATTTGTAGTTAACACGCTTGATGAATGAAAATTTTGATAATATCACGGTCGAAGGTCTAGGTTCTCGCAATAAAGATGATATGCTGGGAAATGTTAGGGTTTTTTAAGTGTTCATGGTGTTGATGTACAATTTTTTTATATTATTATATTAGTATCATGATGACATATTTTTAAAAGAAATAATTACGTACATGCATGTATATAATTAAATGTTAACATATTTTAATTATGTCTGATTTTTTCACAATGGACGCACCCTTTTCTTCCCTGTTAGGAGATGTGCCAAATCCACCATCACAAGTGTTCATTTTTTCATTTATGTTTCTAGTTATATATTGAAGTGAAAGTTTCATTAAAAAATGAGATCTAGATCTTGAGTTATCTTACAGTTTTAAAATTTTTGAATATTAGGTTTGTGGAGATGATTTCCATTCTTTAAGGACTTTAGCGATGGAGTGAGTGATGGAGATAGGAACATCCAAAAAATTTGAACAAGAATTTTTCTAACTTATTTTTCAATATTATTTCATTAGTTTATGCATTTTCATTTGAAATTTTTTAATCATATATATATATATATATATATATATATATATATATATATATATATATATATATATACTTTTACCCAGATATTGTACAATTTATCGTGAATGATGCATTGATGCACAACCAAGATGAGACAATGGAGAGGGAACTACATGCGGTATTGCATGCTTTTTTTTTCATTTAGCTTCTTTTATTGAAGTTCTACATTCTCATTCAATTTTAAAACATTAAATTTTGATTTTAATACATGTAATATAAATTTCTTATACATGTGTACACATATATGTATATTTAATTAGGGTCAATATGGGGCAATTGAGGGGGAACTACATGAGGTATTGCATGAAAATTTCTTTTTTTTTTCATTTAGTTTGTTTGATTGAAGTTATACATTCTCATTGAATTTTAAAACATTAAATTTTAATTTTTACACGTTGTGTAGGTTCCCCATTCTTCAGATGATAGCACAAGGAGGCTCAGGAGGCTGTTGGAAAATACATTTTAGCCAAATTCTCTATTTGATTGATGTGCATGCAATATTTTATTTAATCTAGTCTTTTTATAACTTAACATGTGTCATATTTACTTTTCTATATAACTTGATAATTTTAACACTATATATTGTTATATTTACTTCTATTGTTCATGATATATAATTTGGACATATTTCACATTTTGGATAGTTGAACTACATTTACTTTTATTGAATGATTTGAAATTTTGGATAGTTGTTACATTTTGCATGTGATCACATGTTGTTATATAATGTTAACTTATATGATCTTAGATTATGTTTTCTTTTTTTTAACTTGTTTTTTTGTCTCTTATTATTTAAAATGAACCGAGATTGAAATTACAAATTAAAAAACACACGTGGTACATGTCATGCATTTGAAAATGTGTGAATGTTATATAATTAGGTGCAAATGTCTATTAAAGGTGATATTTAGGTACATTTTGCATGATCATGTGTCATTTAAAACAATCATATTTATGGTTTTACATATTTAAGTTCATGAATATATGTAAGAATGATTGAGGTACATTTTCATTTAGTTGTTACATTTTGCATACATGATGACATGTTTTTTTAATGTTAACTTAGATCCAATCTTAGATTAAATGTTTATTTTTTTTTAAGCTCAAGTTCTTTTGTCATTTTTTATTTAAAACGAATCTAGACTAAAATTTCAAATCAAAAAACACATTTGGTACATGTTATGCACTTGAACATGTGTGAATGTTAAATATAACTAGGTGTAAATGTCTATTAAAGGTGATATTTAGGTACATTTTGCCAGATCATGTCTCATTTAAAACAATAATATCCATGATTTTACATATTTAAGTTCATGAATATATAAAACAATGATTGAAGTACATTTACATTTAGTTGTTACATTTTTCATACATTATGACATGTTGTTATAATGTTAACTTAGATTCAATCTTAGATTAAACAAATTTTTCTTAAAGCTCAAGTTGTTTTGTCATCTGTTATTTAAAATGAATCTAGATTGAAATTACAAATTACAAAACTCATGTGGTACATGTTATGCATTTGAAATATTATACAATTAGGTTTAAATTTCTATTAAAGGTGATATTTAGGTACATTTTTCATGATCATGTGTCATTTAAAACAATCATATCTATGGTTTTACATATTTAAGTTCATCAATATATAATAATTATTGAAGTACATAAACGCATTTAGTTACATTACATTTGGAATATATGATGACTTTTTGTTGTAATGTTAACTTAGATTCACTCTTAGATTAAATGCTTGTTTTGTTTTTAAAGCTCAAGTTGTTTTGTCATTTGTTATTAAAAATGAATCTAAATTGAAATTGTATTTACAAAACACATGTGGTACATGTTAAATTCATTTAAACATGTATGAATGTTATATAATTAGGTGTAAATTCCTATTAAAGGTGATATTTCTAGGTACATTTTTCATTATCATGTTTCATTTAAAACAATCATATCTATGGTTTTAGATATTTAAGTTCATGAATATATAACAATGAGTGAAGTACATAAATTCATTTAGTTACATTAAATTTTTAATATATGATTAGTTTTTGTTATAATGTTAACTTAGATTCAATTTTAGATTAAATGTTTTGTTTTTAAAGCTCAAGCTATTTTGTCAATTGTTATTTAAAATATATCTAGATTAAAATTGCAATTACAAAACACATGTGGTACATGCTAAATTGTTTTGAACATGTATGAATGTTATATAATTAGGACATGCATCCATTAAAAGTGATATTTAGGTGTACATTTTGTACATGATCATGTGTCATTTAAAAAAATTAAAGATGGTTAAATACATATTTAAGTTCATGACTATGTAACAATGATTGAAGTACATAAATGCATTTAGTTACATTACATTTTGAACACATGATGACGTCTTGTTATAATTGTAATTTAGATTCAATATTATATTAAATGTTTTGTTTTTAAAGCTCAAGTTGTTTTGTGATTTGTTATTGAAAATGAATCTAGATTGAAATTGCAAATTACAAAAAACGTAGTACATGTTAAATGCAGTTGAACATGTACGAGTGTTATATATTTAGGACATACATCTATTAAAAGTGATATTTAGGAACATTTTTCACATGATCATGTGGCATTTAAAACAATCATATATGGTTTTACATATTACTTGGGTCAAATACATATATGTTTAAGTTCATGAATATATAGTAATGAAATAAAATTTTCATTTTATTCATACATTTTGCATTTGAAATCGTTCTTATAATGTTTTAATATAAAATACATATAAATTTACATCTAAAATAAATCATAAAATTTTAAAATTTCATTAAAAAATATGCAATACACAACATTTTTCATTAACGGGCGTAGAAAGGATACTATGGATGTCAATTAATAGTAAAATAGAAATTACAAAACACGTACCACACATTTGCATTAAAGAATGAATATTATAATTTGATTTTGATGTCTAAAAGAAAATCATAACTTAAAATTTACATTATATAAATAATGCTATATAAATACATTTTGCAATAATGACATAAAATTAACTAGCTCATACCAGAGAATGTATGAAATTGTTTAAGACCAGAGAATCTACATGTATGTGTACATGTGTATAAATTACTTGTTGGGTGTGTGTGCCAAAACAATGTACATCTGCAAAGACTTGTACATAACATAAAATATACATATTATAATAATCTAAAACATAAGAATGCACAAAAAAGGCTAACAATCTCTAGTTCAGTTCTGTATGTTCTAAAAGATGAATCCAAAGAGAAGAAATTGTTGGGAAATTCAATCAAAAAATTTCTAATGGAATGCCATCTTCAATGATCCGTTCATGATCAAATTTTGACAATTTCCATTTCTTAATTTTGAACTTTTTCTTTGATTGAACTTCTATTAACTGTATGTGTGTTGCACACACCAAGTGACTATATTGACAACTTATGACATCAGGTTCATAGTATTCAAAGTAAACAAAATCCTGACTTTGACGAGTTTCTTGGAAAAAATAACCTTTTAGTATAATAGACCCTTTCTCACATATAAACTCGTTATCATAATATTTTTCCAATAATTTCATCTTTCATTTAGTGCAATGCATCAAATAATAGTTCACATTTTCTACGTTGTTAGTAGGTGGAACTATAGAAAAAACATGTCCTCCACAATAAAACAAACATACATAAATTTAGATCATAATTAACATGAAAAATTAACTTTAAAATTAACATGTCTACTTGATTTTACTATCTATTTTTGGATCTCTATCATTTGAAAGAAATTGAAATGTTACCTTCTCTAACAATATCATAAACTCGATCACTTTCAGATGATATTATAGTCTCCTCTGACTGAATTCCTTCAAAGTTTGCAACATACATTTTCGCCTTTGTATTTAGTTATGTATGTTGACAATATTTTGCATAAATTTTGTTTTCACAAACATCATTGGATTCTATGCTTTCCATGAAACCATGACAAAAACAATAATATTTTCTCTTATGAAATGCAAATATATTTTGGTACTCCTTTGTTTTAATTGAATTCAATTTTCGAGTCCCTTTTATTGTTTCAACGTCATTTCCAATCTATCTAACTACATCTTGGACCGCAATATGCCAAAAAACCTATATGGAAAATTCAAAAAAGAATATAAATATGTTATTCAAAATAGAATCAAAGATAATCATTTTGGTAAATAATGTTTAAAATTATAGAATTAATAAAATTTATATCACGTATATCAAAATTTATACATATATATATATATATATATATATATATATATATATATATATATATATGGAAGAATTGTATATATTTTTATATGTACCTTCCTACTTCTCACCTATGTTGTTCTCACAAGGCTTAGTGCAGCCATGTACCACTAAACAAATTGTCTAACCAGAGAAGTTGTGCGTAGTGCTCCATTTCGATATCTTTGAAGTTATCGTTTTATCGAAGTTCTCGTTTTATACATGCCCCTATACCATCCTGTTCTCTCTTTCCATGACCAAACTCAAAGAAATTCCAAAAGTTTTTAATGCAAGTTTTCATATGAAGATGACACAACCAAAAGAATTATCGTGAAGATTTGGATTGACCTGTGCATCCATATGACCATATCCGATGTTCATTGAAGTTTATTTCACGACTTTTCAATGATTAATTAATATAATCAAAACAATGTTGTATAAAATATGTATCATGTGTACGATCATCTGATATAAAAGTGATATTCTTTAATAACATGTCGATTTTCACTGGTGCTTTCTATGTGATCAACATTTTTTTTCAGCGTGTCTATATAGAATATGGACAAGCATGGAGACTTGGTAAGAATTATAGTATTCACTCTGTATTTATTTTTGTTGAACAAATGTGTAATTCTCTGCAAAATCAACTATTGAAAAAATGGTCCCCGATGGAAAAAATTCACAAGATTTTCTTAATTGAAGGTCTTGCCGTTGAGCTCTATGGGAATGCTTGGTGTATTTATAAATTTCTTCCTCAAACTTTCTCAAAAAGTCTATCACAAAAAATTCTTCTTCTTGTAAACCAATTCTTTTAGCACTTGTAGTACTACTTGAACCAATCCATGTCTGAATATATTCATATCTCTTCCATTTCACTTTTATGTTGGACAATGATTGATCATTTATATCAATAAGACATTTTTTGTGAAATAAAGTCAAATTTCCACAATCATCGCATTTTTTACTAGCAACACATTTCTTTTGGTAAAATAATTCATGGATTTCTCCTGAAAATAGAATTTGAGATATGAAATCATGGATAGTGGAAGGAGGAGGCGAATCTTTCAAAAATATTTTACCAAAAATAAGGAATGTGTCATAATATAACTAAAATTCTACATGATAATGACAATAACAAGTGTCGCATACAATGATAAGTATAACATACGATGGTTTTTGTTGCACAAAACCACTAATTGAGACATTAAGTTCATGATTCTCTTCTATGAACTTGTTGAAAAACTCTATCTGAGTGGTGTCAAAGATATGTTGTCCATGTTATTCATACTGATTTCATACTATTCTCCATCACATCACATCCCTTGTTTTTGGTGAAAAACATGAATTTTTCATCCAATATTCATATCTTATTTTTTTTAACATCGTGTCCAAGTATATATTTGTATGGTTGCCTACAAATAATTGTCCAAAAAGTGAGTTCATCATTTACATCTATTTGCAATAAAAATTTCTGATGTTTTTGCAATGTTTTTCGTGAGGTCCCTAATGCTTGTGCCATAGATTCTACCAAATGATTCTCTTTAGTACTTGATGAAACCACTACCATTTCTATTGTTCTGTGTGCATCTAAATCATTCTTCTTTCTAGATCCTCAAATTGTCTTTAGAGCACTATTTATATTTTGTATCACATTTTACTTCATTTTGTTTTATCTTTTGTTGATTTTCGAATACCCAATAAAGTCGTACCTTCTTTTAATTTATTTTATGTTAAGATACTTTTCAAAATTTGGGCTTGAACTGCCACATTTTCATCTTTGAAGAACATATCAATAATTCGCTTAACACGATATTGTATAACATGATCAGCTTTTTTATCTCCATATGTGTCAGTGTCAACATTTTCTAACATGTCATCATCGATATTGATTTCATTTGTACATATTAGAATTAAATGTACAAAATAAGTTTACATATTCAATAAATAAGTAAATTAATAAATATGTGTAATTTAAATAATAAAAATTCAACATATATATACATCCCTGGTGATTCAATTTATTCACTTGAATTTCTTTCAAAATCTTCAATCATTGGTTCAATATCTCTTACACTTTCTCTTTCAAAAGTTTCTATCTTATCATCAATGTTCTGAGAAATATCTCTCTCTATGTACATTTCAAAATATTTTTTCAAATTAGTTGATCAAATAAAAATTAAGTTTCACAATACACTAGTTAATTTTTAAATAATATTTATAATATTTACATTTACATAACTACTTCAACATCTAGTTGAGGTTGATTTTCCATTTCAATATTTTAGTTTTCTTCTCTGTTTTTTTACGATATTCTCTCCCTTGTTTTCTACGAGCCTGGCAGTCTCTTTTCTTATCATATTTTCTCTTGCAATTCCTTCGATTTTCCATGATAATTTAGTATGAAGCTCAAAAAATTTCCTTCAAAATTTTGCAAAAAGAAATCACTATCAAAATTTAGACAAAAAGTCAATTCAAAAAATCATCACAAAAGATTTAATTTCAAAAAAGCTTACTTTAAATTTTTTTCTCAAAAGACATACTTCAACCCAAAACACTTTCAAAATTCCACCAAAAAAATGTCTTTAAAAATGAATCTCAAAATATTTCCTTCCAAGTCCTGCAAAAAAAATTCACTTTAAAAATTTAGACAAAAACTCACTTAAAAAAATCGTTATAAAATATTTACTTCAACCCAAAGCACTTACTCTAGAAAAATGTCAATTTAAAAAAATAGCTCCAAAACATTTCCTTGAAAATCAAGCCTAAAAAACCTTTGAAAATTCAGCCCAAAAGAATTCCTTTGCAAATTAAGCTCAAAAAATTTCCTTTCTAAATTCAACCCAAAAAAATTCCTTTGCAAATTTAGCCCAAATGAAGGAATGTGGAGAAATGTGCAAAAATAATGTTTTCGTTTTCGATTTTTTATATAGTTACAATTTTTTTTTTTTGGAGGGGCTTCATCGATATTTTTCTGGCTAACAGAATTTTTGCAAGAAAAAGTTCAGCCAAACTTCTATAAAAATTTCGGCTGAAAATTTTGTCCGTAAAACTAATGAGATGAAGTGTCAAAAAAAATTGGCAGAAATGTTACAAAAGTTCGACCAAACTAAAACATCTGCAAGTACACTGTAACTCGGCCCTAAACACATTTCTTGAACTTTGGAATGGTTAAAATCCATCAAATTTTATGAATTAACTTTTGGAAACAAGACTAGCATCTACAGAATTCAATCTACTTTCAAGAGATATAACTTTTATGGAATTCCATAGATATTTTCTAAATTTAATTAATTTTGTAATAAAATGGGCTCAAAATTTTTTTGAAGGTCATAATGATTTAGTGTAATCAAAGTTTTGTATCTCCCAAAATATACTACAAAAAAATTGAAACATTTATGGTGCATTACATTGGTCCATCATCTGTAATGGGTAGTTTTTATATTTTTAGTTTATAACTAATATTATGAGAAACTTGACGTGGAACGAAACATATTCAAAATATGCAGTTTTTTCGTATCGGTTCAGTTCAAAAAATACTAGTAATTATGATATGCATCAGATGGCTTCATAGATATAATGATACCGAAGTAGTCTTTATGTAGATTGTTGTAACACATTTTTCTTCTCAAAAACACAAAGTTTTTAAAGAATACACCAATGCATCTCAACATGACTTTTTATGAATCCTTTGATTGTTAAAGAACACACACTCATAGAATTGTTAAGTTGACATATCAAATGTGAATAAAAAAATTCCAAAAATAAGTAATAGAAAGCTAATAAAATTTCTCACAAGTTTTATTTTTATTGTAAAATGAAATTCTAAATAGAAAAATTGTTTTGGCTTGCAGAAAGTTGAAGAACTTCTAAAAATGATATTTTTTTCTCAAAAAGGGGAAAAAAGTGTAACCAAACTTCACATTTTCACCCATTCTCAAACTCCTCACCAATTAGAATTATTTTCTATATGTATCAAAATGCATAGGCCTCAAATATATGCTTTGTATTCAATACTAGTATTTATTTAAAAATTGTGAGCTTATTATTGATTATTGTAGTCCAAGTGATCTCAATGTACATGTGTTCCTACCTTAAAATGCATTTTCCTATAATTTTACGTTGAATATAATTCCTAGTAACTTAAAAAAAAAATACTAAAAGGTGATGATAAAAAAATTATAATAAATCAAAATATATAAATCTCAGTGTGCACAAAAGAAATAATACCAACAATATTCAAAAATTGATCTAAACTAATTGCAATGTCTTACATGGTTTTCTATGTTGTAAGCAGATAATTTGTAGAACAAAAGCATTGTAAGGTTGAATTCCTCATTATAGTGGGTTATTAGACATAGCAATATGGTACCCAAAAAACTCATGGCTAGTTTGAACTCGTAGGTTTTGATCTCAGCTAATTGCAATGTCTGCCTTGGTTTTTTATATTGAAAGTGGATAACAAAAGCAGTGAAAGGTTGAATTGTCCATTATAGTGGGTTCTTAGTCATTGAAATATGGTACCCATAAAACTCATGGCTAGTTAGAACTAGTAGGATATATGTGTGTGTGTGTGTGTGTGTGTGTGTGTGCGAATAATGAAGAGAAGTAAAACAAATTTAAAAATTTGTTTCTAGAAACACAAAACAAACAAGAAAAGCACTTAAAAACCATGGTTGGAATGGATGAATCACTTCGAATGCAGAGTGAATCCTCATGACTTGCAATAACACATAAGGATTAATATACCATTCAACCACTACCAATATCCATTTCTACTATATCCAAAGACTAATTAGTGCCTAGTCCAATATTGAAACACTAACATTAAACAAATAATGAGATCCAATTCGTAGAAGAAATGCCTAGCTTTGCCTTGTTATATTCTTGTCACGAAGACTAAAATTTTAGTGGTGTTCCAAAAGGAAAAATTTTCCTTAAAAAAAATATTAAATATGATATTTTTACTGAAACTCTTGATTAGGAATTTGCAGTAGCTCTTATACCAGAATCAACCAAGGGTAAAATGAAAATATTATGTTGGGAATGGTTCCGTAGGAAATTTAGAGAAAATTTTCCACAAGTTACCTAATTAGAAAATGGTAATTAAATATTTGGATATGTACTTGCAAATAGAAAACTATAGGACTGAAAAACTTTATGGTGTTCCCCAAGAAATAGTGTGTCTGATGGACATTAGTTCCCCTCGTTGAATCACCATTGAAATATCTATAGGATATTCTCAATTGAAATCTATTAAAAACATGAGAATAGAGCGCAACAGATAAATACCTAATCAAGCAACAAATTGCAAATATTTCTTGAGAAGCATACCAATATAATATTAGCTAGAATTTCCCATCCATCATGTATATTTTTCTTAACCATAGTTCACCCAAGTTCAAAGAGTTAATTAAAATTATTAGGAGTCACATAAGGCAAGGCAAAATTTTTTGGGTTGGATGGGAATGTCTAGATTTAATACCCTATATTGCATGCTATATCAATATGGGCATAGCTAATAACTGTGCAACATAGATAAAGAAATATTTATGTGTAAAGAACCATCATTTCATATAGGTAGAAATCCTCCATGAACATGTCACCACAGTCTAGTTAGATTATATTAATACATGACATGTATATGCTAGCACAATTTGAGCAGAAAAAAGTAAGGCTTGTAACTATCACCGTGTTTTGATGATCCAGTGAGAAATAAGACCGAACTAGATAGTTGTAACTTGTACCACAACTATCTAGATTCTGATCATATAAGCATAAATTATACATGCATATAAACGACCACTATCTGATCAAATAGGCCTAAGCCATATATGCACACACCAACACAAGTTGATCAAAATAACATTAGAAAAGAGGCCCAAAGTAGGGAAGAGTTAAAACCTAACATGTGCAACATGGGTAGAGGCCCCTGCTTCAAGATCCATTTGAGGGTAGTACCAACAAATCTTTTTAGTACATAGAGGTACAAGCCTCTTCTCCATTGGTAATAATATTATGTATCACCTCCATTCAAAAAGTAGCACTACAAGGTGGGAGACATAGTACCATATCATGATGTGAGAGTGTCTATGACCATGAAGAGATTGGCATTGATATGAGATGACTCAAAAATATTTTTTTCATTAGTGTGAGAAAACTATAATTCTTCTCACAATACCTATTACCCAAAGTCCCAAATCACATAAACATTGGATTCAGATCACCAGGTGTTTCAAAGCAGCCTCTACAATAGAACTTGTGCACAACACTTGTCACTTAAAAGGAAACAAGTCGATATGTAAAAAACAGAATAAATTTCCTAGAAACTTGACAAAATGCTCAAAGTACAGCAAAAAGGTAGTGGGGTAGAGCCAACAGGAAAAAATGGAAATGAAGGAGATATAAGGGAATTTTCTTGGGTTGTGTGGGTTTTGGAATTTTAATTTTTTTTTCAATACAATGGGAGTTTTGGCGGGATGAGAATTAAAATAATAATAAGGCCAGTTACAAGCCTTGCTGGCTCATTTGATTATGATGCACATTCTTGCAAGAAAAAATTTATGTGATTTGTTTGTTATAATTTTACCCTAAAGGGTATTATGAGGCAGAAAGTACTGCAATATGGGTGTAAGTAACTGAATGGGTTGATATATAGATTATTTGAATACCATTTTAAGTACATTTAGCCATAATTTTCCACAACAATTTCAAAGGGTTTTTTTTTCATTTTACTATTTTTTATTAAACATGGGAGGTGTGCCATACAGATATGGGTGATTGCCCGAGTAAGAAAACATGTAGTTAATTTAAGAGTGAAAGATGAATTGTGGGTTTGTTATTTTAGGCAGTTAAAAGAATCTATGAAGACTGTGAAGAGTTTACAGTATTACATGGATCAATTTAAACATATCTACAGGGACTTAGGGGTTCAATGGTTGATAAAAACACATGAGATATCTGTACTGAGAATGAAAAATCATTCATCATCCCACCTTCATCCCACCTTCCTTCATCTTATCTTCCCTAGGTGTGGGCCTATAGATAATAGATCGCATATTTCATTTCACGTAATATAGCTTCAATTGGGTTTTTATTTTATGTAAAAATACAACAAATCACCAAATAAATGTGCCCTAGTTAGCGATATAACTGGTATAGCCCTGGTCCAATCACTAGTAAAAGTTGTAGATAATGATCAATTTAAAATGACTAGATATCAGAAGATTTTAAATAGAAAGAATGAAATATTTCATCATAATGCCATCATGGTGACTGTAATTAGAACAAAATAAATTATCTCGACCCCTTTTTAAGCTATTTGGGTGAACCTTTTTAATTGCGACAGTCTCCCCTATCTCTAAGTGCTTAGCTTGGATAAGGGAGACTACTTTCCCAAGAACTATACAACCTAAATATAGAACTTTGGTAGCTACCTCACATAGAACTTGGTAAAAATAAGGAATTCCAACATCTCAATCCACTTTATTAATCTAATGGAGAAGATTTTCTGGAAAGAAATCAGAAAAAAAATTATATTTACATAAATTATTTGCAGGCTTCCCAGCTTTATCTGCAAAAGAAATCAACAAAAAGTATTATAAAATATCTCTAGTCATCATGAGATAAGTAAATGGCACTTGAAGTGTTACTATAGTGAGCTATAGAATTTGAATTTGGTTGTGTTGTAAAAAAAGGAGGGAATGTGGTACTTAAAATTTCGGAGAATAATAAGTTGTTTCTATTGTGAGAATAGGAGGCGTAGATGCATTATTTCCATAATCAAATGAAGCTCCAATATCACGATTTTTTTCCAAAAAACACCTTCTCATTTGGCTTGTTGCATGTTAGAGCTAATGAAATTTTCTAGAAGACTAATACTATTGGTCTATTTTGTATTAGAAGATGAAAGGTATAGCATGCATAGTGGTTTTCTATGGATGCCACTAATGGTAATGGAAATGGAAACTGTAAATTCCCCGCTACAATATCAGTAACACCTTATTCTCCTACTTCCATGACACAAATGGAACTAACCATATTTAATTTTTGAAAATGATCATTTCCCAAAGAAAAAAAATTGTGCAAAAGGGAACCTAACTAAATTTGGTGCAATGCATTACAACACAAAATAAATGATCCAGAATTCAAGTTTATGAGAAATAATAAAGTTTCCAATTTCATGCTACTCTAATCTTTGAGAGGTGAGAGAGTTCAAATTCGGAAACATATAATTTGATATTATTTTTCCAGTATTCATTAGCTTACAGTAATGTTTCATCCACAACTCTACCTACAAAAATTGACCCTAGACATGTCGAGGGATAAATTTTTCTATGCGATATGCCAGGGATGGAAATATTGTGGGATGAGGAATTGCCTTATGATTCTTGTCCAAGTTTATTATTTTGCAACATCATTCAGTAATTAAACCTTTGAACCTATATACCAAGAATCAATATGTGTTTTGTTGTGTAAGGAAAACATTCCACCAGCTTCCCAAGAGACCAAAACATATCTTGTTTAAGAGTGGAAGTGAAATGTAGCCTCTATTAAAATCATGTTACCATGCTGAATCTAAGGTATTTCAAATGTATTTCTCCCAATAATGGTCCCTCTAGGCTTAGTGTGAGTGGTGTAACCAACATACTAAGAAAAAGTGGCACCATTACGCCTCCCATTTGATTATTAATGGTTCCATATCTTGTATATATTTTGGGGAAGAACTACAACATTTTTCTAACAATTGATGCAGGAGCATCGATAACAGATTTCAATATGAGACTAAAACACAAATAGAGGATGATGACAGAAAGGAAAAGGGGAAATCAGGTACACTTTTAAGGCTTTTGGCACAAAGACGGTTGGTGAACCATGTACAAGAAAGGGTTTCCTAGACGACCGGCAGATATAGCGGCTGACAACCTATGTATTCCATGGATGGTGACTCTTTTATATGGACATCACATGCATGCTTGCAGGAATGAGATGAAAGGGACGTGTGAAAATACCAAGAATATTTGAAGACCAAGAAATTGAAGTTGAAGTACCAAGTAATAAAAACAAATTACAAATATGAATTGAGGGATTGTGCAATTAATTAATTTTTGTAATTAATTAATTGAGAAAAGTGGAAAATTCTAGAAAACTATATGTGTCCATGAGAGAAGATATGAATAAGAAATTAAAGAAATGAAATAATTGAGGAAATCATGGGGATATGATTGAGATATTCATGGAGAGGATTGAGGAAGATTTTTGGGAGATTTGT
This sequence comes from Pinus albicaulis, assembly GCA_034641835.2. NCBI lineage: Eukaryota > Viridiplantae > Streptophyta > Pinopsida > Pinales > Pinaceae > Pinus > Pinus albicaulis. Next base: position 810,737,551 of record CM076570.1, read on the forward strand.
AGGAGAGGATAATGATCCTCCTATGCTATATAAATATGTAATTTGTAAACTATGAAAGCATATTTGAGAGAGTGCATGACTTAATATAAAATTTCCCCTATGGCGTAAAATGATACTTTATGTAATCTTTTTATTTACTTAACGAGTTTCAATTATAGTTTCATATTTTCGAATTTATGTGTTATTTTTTTTCTTTCTTATCTTAGTAGTAGACAATCTGCCTACATCATTTGGTAACAAAGTAAGAATATTCATGCCTGTTGTGAGAGTAAATTGTTTATGAGTGTGTTGTGTGCATTGTTGTGAGATAGGGAGTTGCAAAGGGGGAGTAAGAGGCATGTGCCATAGGGGCAAGAGAAGCCTTTGTGAAATTTGGGGGTATCAATGTGATTCTGTTGCAGGAATTCTGAGATGTTGGTTTACTATTGCGCAAGGACGGATGTGAAAGATGCATTAGAATTAGCAGCGCAATTTGAAGGACGAATGTGAAGTTTCTTTCCACTACATAAGTTCTATTGTATGTATAAATAATTTAAATGACTCATTATAAGTGTGAAAGAGAAATTCATCACTCTAAGTCGTTTTGTGGAGCCAAAATCCATGCAAGAGAAAACTATTTTTACGTCTTGTTGATCTCTATTCTGTTGAAGATCCAGATTATGAATTTTCATTGAATTAAATCCCATGTGGAAAATGCTTTCCATTATATCATTTGATATTATATGTTCTATGAACAAACCTATTAAGATCATGGCATCAATGTGGACTTGATCCATTAGAGAATATCTTGTGTCATAAGTTTGAGTTTCGTCCAAGTTAGGGATCGTTTGTTATCTACATGTATAAGATGATCTAGAGTGGGAATGTGCTCCTGTGCTCATATACATGGAGGAATATGACAACATGACATGCAAATATATGAGGAAACATTATTTTTTTATTTGTTGAGAAATAAATTGTTAGGATCCGAGCTAATTCAGGGTTTGAAGGTGCCACCAATTAGTTTGAAGGCATGGCGAGAATCGAAATGTCAACGATCTAAATGAAGAAAAGGTTTTAGTAGTTTTTGGAAGGAGACAATATGTTTTTTATTGTGCTACAGATGATCCAGTAAGGGGCTAAGTATTGTGAAGGGTATGAGATCTCAAGAGAGATATTCTTGTATAGTTTGTTTTCAGGTGAAGTTTTTGTAGAGAAGTCATCTGCTGTAGAGAAGTCATCTGCTACGTAAAACAAAATCAAAATTTCAGAAAATTCATCTAATGTTGAGTGAATAGTGATTTCTCCAAAGCATGTAAAATCGTATGCAAATGGGGATGAAAGGTGCGCAAGTTGTAAATGTGTAAATATCTGTGGAGATTTCCAAGAGTTGTGCAAATCGTTGTGGAGAACTGTGCCCATATCAAGAAGTGGAAACCACTGGAACCATCAATTTGCACCCAAAAGGATCCACTATTTGAGTCATCTTGCGTGTAAGTGAGACACTGTCAGTTCTGAAGATCGTGTGGATAAGGGAAGTGTTGTTGTGAGAGAGAAGAGAATAGATACAATTTTGAAAGAATGCCAATGTCGATAAAGAAGAAAAAAAACTATGAGATCACTCTAGTTGTCATAAATCTTGTGCAAATTACAATGAGGGTCTTGTTATGGATGCCAAGAAAAAAGGAGCCAAATTCTGCCAGGAATACAAGAGAGGAGTTAGATCATTTCACCCATAAAGAGACTCCAAGGTAAGTGCTCATTGAATGAATCAATATTCATTGATTAAAGGTATTTTTAAAATTTGGATTATTCCATTCCCATTTTCATACTTGAGAAGATATTTTTTTTGTAATTTTATGAAAGAGTGAAATCAATCCAAAGTTTAAGGAATGGAATTTAAATCCATCTCAAAAATTGATGTGAAAATATGAAGAGATGTTGTACTATTTTCATTACACATAATACATCATCTGTGTACACAGTCAGTGGTGTTGTTGAAAGAGAATCATGCATATGAAATCGGATGCTAGTATAGGGAGTTGTGCGCATTACATTGAGTAGAAAGAAATTGGAGTTGTTGTGTGCAGAACAAGTTGCGATTTGAAGTCAAAGGAGATATGAATATGCACCAGATGAAAATATGGTTTGAGTGTGGTTGTGGCATATCATTGTTGAGGTGTCATTACGTGGGGTTTCGATAAATGAGATCTACATGTAGGATCAAACCTATAAAGGAGCGTCTATGATTTCCATGAGTTAAATATCATGATTGATATTTTCTTGTAGCACATGTGAAAGTGTTCGCATTCTTCTGTACGGAAGATAGTGTGGTTTGTGTTTGTTGTTGTCAGATAAATATGTTGATGCCACCATGTTAAAATAGAGTTTTGGAAAATTGCTATGAAGAAATTCTTGTTGTGCACTAAGAGAGACAGTGTTGCATGAGAATTGTCACTGCAAAGAAGGAGTTGCATCGAAGTGCGGGACTATAGTCTACGCTAATATGGTGAGCATGTTGAAGATTTTATGGTATGTTGTTTGCACAACGTTGAGAAGGTGAATTATTCAAGTGCAAGCTTGATAGTATTATGTACTCCAATATGAATAAAGAATATTATTTTATTGGTGTTTTTGTGTCCTAGATCCGCCTGAAATTTGAATAAGGGGATCTTAGGAACACCGTGAGTGCATTTGTGATGCTGCATGATTTTCCTCAGAGTTTTGAAGAACAAAATATATAAGGAAAAAAAATAGAAATATATCAAGACACATAATTAATATATTTCATGCACATTGTAATGACAACAAAGAAAACTCAAAACATAAAATCACTACAAATTGCATAAAATGGGATGAAGAATTCAAGCGAGCCTGAATGTACAAGAAATCATCAAAGTTTAAAGCAAGAAAGCAAAGTGTTTTTTGATCAACGATTGTCATTGATGTCAACCCAAGCAGCACCAGGGACTACTCCAATATTGCATGGGAATTTTGACCTACCAAATTACTATATCATGGGTCAAGAATTATTTTGATGGTCTCTACTTGTCGAGATGTTTCCGTTGATATATGGCATGCCCCTTAATTCTTCACGGTTTGAGAGATATTCATGTTTGAAGTTTCTAACCCAAGTCAGTGGGCTAAAACCCCACGGGGTTGTGGCATGGGTCATTGAAAAGTCAATAATTAATAATTTTTAAGCTCCTAAAATCTCTCCCACATTCACTTGTTGAAGCCTCTCTCAACCTAAGCATTTATATAAATTGTGATCCTCATATCCTCCTTATGTAGGGATTTTTCCATCTAAAACAGGGCATCATGGCATTTGCACTCTAAGTTTTTTTATACGAAGGTTCTATTGAAGCCCCAAAAATCCTAGCTTCAAACATTGGGGAAAAACATCCGATCTGGACCTTAGTAAAACTCCTTTTCTATTTGGGATGGTGGCTCCGACTGAATAATATGAGACTAGTTTCCCAATGATATATGGGTTGATGATTGGTAATGAGTAATGGAAATGATAATTGATCTAATATATAACTTAAATAAATATAAATAACTCTAATTAACCCTGGTATCATATAATAAATGCAACTTTAGATTTGTTCTTCTTATAAGAATAATCACATAGATGGCTTATTCATTCAAAAGAAAAATGTATTCACATATAATAATTACTTTATTTAAAAAATTAAAAAAAGTAATGATGATAACATATCGCATTCATACATTTATATCGCTTACATATATTTTGAAAGATGACAATTGTAAGTTTTCAGAAATGATATAACAAAGGATTGTTTCACAGGCATATATATATATATATATATATATATATATATATATATAGATAAACAATAGCAATTTTTAAAAGCAATGTTTCATTGCATAAAGAAATTACACTACATAATTATGATAAAAATACCAGATACATTTGTAACTTCTTGATGCAAATCACACTCCGATCCCACTTTCTTACTTAAAAAAGCTTTCAGGAAGAACAAAAATGCATAGTCTTGAAAACGATTTCCTCATAAAATTGCATAATTGTGATCCACCATTAATAAAAATTATATATTCAGAAGTGCAGAAGTGTAGCTTCTCAAGTCAAAAATTAATACAAATTGAGGACCCCTTTCTAAATACATGAAAGGGGTTTAAATAATAATTAACTTAAAACAAGCTATCTAAAATATCTCTAAAAATGAAAATCAGAGATCCGATTTCATAAAAATAGAATTACAATCTCCAAGAAAACAAGTTCATTGTATTTCTTTCATGTCTGGTGTGTGCACCTGGAATATTGATAGCATAACTTTCAATTTATGAGAATGAATCAATCGGGAATGTAGCTGGCTGGTATATGTGGCGTCTGACAATTCTCGAATGATATAACCAATGGCATCAGAAAGAAATTTTGCAGTCATCTGCTGTGTGGTTTAACTAAATAAAACTATAATGTGTCCCATGTGAGTCCTTGCATTGTGCTGATTTTTTTGTCCTTATTGGCTAAGTCCTGCTTCCATTGTTTCTCCATTTCTTTGACCTTTGGGAGTTTCCCTGGGATGCAATCTGAAATCAGGTTGGCCGCATATAAACTGTCATTAATCAATTCTAATAAATTGTTCATTACAACTCTTGCTCTGGAAGTAGCCCGTTCTCCTTTAATCAACTGTGTCTCCCATTCTACAAATAAAATTTCCTTGTGTGATTCCTAAATATTGGGAAGATTTTCATCCATTCCTTGGTATGTGTCTTGCCATGTGAGGAATCTTGAAATTTTCTCATAGGCATCTTCAAATTCAAGTCTTGTGTTTACTGCGTTTTCTATGAGCGATGTTTCTATTACACATAAATGATCAACCAGTGATATTTTATGACACAAAATATCAAGTTGATGTGACAGCGCTTTATTTAATTCAAGAGCCTTCATTTTGAATTGATCAAGTTTAGGATAATCCTTAAATCTTTGTATTTGTGCTTGCAACAAGACACTTTGTTCTTCTTTGGCCATCTTCTCTTGTTGAAGCATCACCTGTAATTTATTTAACTCTTGAGACAATTGTTGTTCTTTATGTATAGCTTGCTGGTCAAGATTTTTCTTTTCAATATTCAATTTCTCTTTAAACTGCTCAATATTTTGATTTTCTTCAATTTGCTGTTGTTCTAGCTATGATATTTTCTAATGATCCACTGTTGTTCTTTCTTCCAATAGCGTTATCTTTTGATATTTTTACTTTATCAATTGATTGACTTCGGAGGCTTTGTCGATCGTCGTTGTTGTATAAGCTCCTTCATATTGAGACAATTTGGTTAAATCCTCTGAAGATTTAACTTCAGAGTCCTTCCAGACAGCATTCATTAATTCAACTTTGGGAGATGAAAATAGCCCTTGAACGATTTTCCTTTTCTTCCTTTATTTTCTAACTACAGCCCTATGCTTCGGACTATAAAAGACATCCAAGGGCGGTATATCTTCAATTTTTAATATAATTTCTTTAGAAGGATTTTATGGAATAATATTAACATCTCAGGTATTAGTATTGCCGAGTGTTCCTTCAATTGTAACACTAGTCACCATGGGTTGTTGTGTTGCGGGCGATTGCACTGCAGACACATTCTGAGAATCTTTCTGGCACTTGATGTGCTGATCAAATTGTTCCCATTCTTTCAATAATTTTGAATGATCATTTATATCCATTTGAGAGGAATCACCATCCTTATTTCTTGTATTTTCCTATTTAGTTTGAATATTAGCCTTATTTCCTGTATTTTCCTTTTCCAGCTCTGTTTCAGTATTCTTTTCTTCTCTATATTCTTCATGTTGTAGTGGAGTAGTTCTCAACTGATCAAGAGGTATTGTTAGTAGTCTGTTGTTTTTGAACTCTAAGAACTTTTCCATGCCACTTGCTCCAATCTTTAATTTTGCTAAATTTTTAACCTGTGAAAATCCTTCAGCCAAGGCAAATAGATCATCAAAATCAGTGTCTTCATGCTCTAATTTAGCAACCTATACCATAGATGTAAAATTAAAGGCAACTTTCTTGGGATCATACTGTCTTTTGGGGATGGTTGCCAATCTGATATCTTTTATCTTTTGGGTTTCTTTCTCGCCATGCTTAATATCATTTAGAGAAAAAGATCCACATCCGAGCGGAAATGTAGGCCACATCAACTTCTTAGAATTTTTTAGGTTTCTAGACATCCCTTTCTCCATTATTTGATAAGTTCGGGCTAATAATTTGTCGGCAATGTACAAAGGAAGAACATGAGGATTAGTGATACTTCTGAATACTCAGATATAAGTGAATTTTTCTTCTCCAAACCAACTTCCAATTGACGTTAGGTCAATTATGGCCTCATCGGATAACCTTGGAGCGGGTTTATTGAATACAAATTGATGAATTGGAAGGATGAATCCATGACAAATTCTGTATATGTGGTCTTTATAATAGGACTTCCATAGATATTTGTGATACATGTGGATAGCAATTGGGCTTTGAGGAGTCCACTTCCAGCCTAAGATAGGGAATTTAGAATTGAAACATATGGTATCAATGATATAAGCACTCACGTAAAATGGTGGTATTATGTGGGTATTTACAAACCTATTTTTCCTATAATCGAGGATTTTGCTTGCCATTTTATTAGATAATATGGTTTCCCAATCTATGATGTCGGAATTAATGATAGCTTCAATTAAGGGTACCATCTCAATAGAAATTTTTTCAGAGTTGACAGTTCCAAATAATCTACACATCATAGCTACATCATAGCAATAAGGAGACACCAAGGATTCTACGAAATACATACCTGAAGATTCGTGCTTATGTTTTTCAGGAAAATTCCTCCAATCTCTAATGGTATCTGACTCCACTTCATTTTCTTTAATGAAGTCTTCCAAAAGATGGTTTGTTGTAGATTTGTTGAGGGTCTGGTAAGTGATGCATATTTTTTATGTCTTCTGCTTTGAAAGACCCGAAAATCCTTCCATCTGACGTAAAGAATTCTCTGTCTATTATATTGATGCTTTCTATAACCCATCTCACTAATTCATTATATGGGAGAAAATTTGCGTGAGATTCTACTTTGTGAAGATGAGATCTTGCCAGTTCTTTAAGAGTGCTCTTAGATTTTTTATCCAAATATGCTTCCGGCTCTTCTTCTAATATTATAGTCGGATCTTTTGCTTCTAATATATTGTAAACTCCTTCCCATGAAGTTTTACCAAGACCTAGACAGGTTGTATCAGTCACTAACACCAATTTAGCTGGTTTCTCTTTTGGAATGACGGGGACCTTTTCTCTCTTGGATTTCTCAAACATTTTCATGACTCGTAGGTTTTTCTTAGGTCTACACAATGGAATAGATTAGCAGAATGACGAAAAAATGATTTTAAGAATGAATACCAAACAGAGAGGTGCTAATAGCATTTAATCACAATAAAGATGATGGATTAAAGAAATATTATTCCATTGAAGTTGAAATCTACGACGGACTTCAACCATGATTATCTATTAATGATTTCCTCGTATAGTGTGAGATTTTAATGTCATTGTAGGTTGTCTCATCGGACATTCATAACTTTCCTTTTAAAGCATTCATACCATAACTTTTTAAGATTTTCCGATCAACGATAATCATATATCAGAGATCGGAAGTTTCAAATATCAGGTTTAAGTATTCCCATTTTACATTTGCGATGTGCGATTATCGCTGAGCTGGCATGGACGGCGCGATGCCTTTTAAATGATATCAAATTATTGGCATTTCTTGTACAAATGGTTTATTTTATGTTTTTCATTGAGGATTGTTTTTTATGAAATAATGATATCACATCATAGATTTTTAGCAGAGTGTCTTTGGATATGAGTTATGCATTTCTAGTGATGGGTGATTTGTGATTTAACTTATCGCATCGAAAAAATGGTGCATAAAGATGTGATATGATTTCACCAATTCACGATTGCGATTGGGCTTATCGCATCAGAGCTTTTCAAAAGGGACCCATAATCAATTGTGATATGACGTTACCGATTCGTGATTGCGATCGGGCTTATCGCATCAAAGCTTTTCAAAAGGATGTATAAGAATGTGATTTCCCTGATTTGGGATTGTGATTGGGTTCATTGCATTGTAAATTTTCAAAGTGGAAGACTTGAACTAATTTTCTATGCGATATGTGATTTTGTGATTATTTGATAGCATCAGGGTTGAATGATAACACATTTGATTCTATAATTTGAAAATGCGAAATGCGATAAAGGCCTTTATGTGTTTTCTTTACTTTTCGTTAAATAAATACTTTTTTTTTGGGGTTTGATTTTATATCATGATAGATCATATTTCCTCAAAACATTTATTGATTCTATACCTACCTAAAAAAAGGGGACCCATTTCTTATAAAAAATTAATATATAAAAATTTGAAATGGGGAGGGTTGTTTGTACAGCACAACAATTGGCAATTCACTGGGAGAAACAGTTATCTCTGAAAAAATAAAATGATAACTAAATTTTTTGCAAGTAGAAATATTTGAGTACAAGGATAACTATCCAAGAAAAATTAGATAAAATCTAACTCTGAATAAAATAATAATCCTTTGCAATTTCTTTTTAATCCCTTCAAAAATAAAAACATTTTTGGTTTCATGAAGTTTGATTGGTTGATAAAGATAAAGTAGGGGGCTTCTCCAGCTTAGCTCTGTAATTTACTCTTTTGTCATAGGTAGTGCCTCTACTGCCAGCAAATGTCTATAGTCTTAACAGGGTTACCTTTTAACCATTAATAATCCATTATCCCATCAATCTAAGAGTATAACTTTTTACAAGATAAATTCATAAAGATATGTTTTTCTATCTTTTGTTTTTTATTCTTTTAACTTAAAAGCTATTGTCCTGGTTTGGGAGCCAATTGATAACAATGCCATTCACTGGTTGTAATGAAACTGAACAAGTTGGCTCATGATGAGATCCCTTGTCTTATAATTATAAGCCATTACCCTGTTTTGATATTCAGTAGAGGTAATGTCAGTTTGATTACTTTCCTATGATCATGGTAAGTAGGCTCGTGATGAGACCTCTTATGTTTTATATCAGACACATTTTTTAGAATTGCACTCTAAAAAATCATAAAATTAGTGGATGGGGTGAATGATTCTCTCCTTAAGAGTCAATGGATAACCTTTTAGAGTTTTAAGTGCCAAAATTTGTAAAAAGTCTTTACCCTTTATAAATAACCTCTCTCTACCTTATAAACTTAGAATGATTTACAATATTTTCAAGGTTTCAGAAGACTTTACAAACTTTTAAATAAGTTCCCAGAGTTTCATATTTTATTTAACTTTCGGAAACTGTAATCATTTCATTAAAAATTCATATCTACATAAATAAGTATTCACAATATTTTCTCAAAGATATTTTCAATAGTAAAAGGTCAATGGAAGACTATTAACAGCATTATTTTTAAAACAAACAAACTTACATAATGAATATATATAGGTAAATAGGGGTTACTTCATTAGGAAAAGAATTTTTCAAAATAAGTTCATTCACAGGAAGAGATTCTATCTTTCCTATTAGATCTTGCAATATGAAAGTAGATGAGCCTAGCTTTTCAATGATTTGAAATGGTCCAAGCCACATCTTTTGAAATTTGGTATGTTTACATTTATCTTTATGTTCTTTGTCCCATTTCAAAACAAGATCACCAATTTGTAATGTTTTAGATCCAGTAGAACTTGCATCAAAAGAAGATTTTATAAGTTGTTGATGTTTAGCATGAGTGATTTTGGCTTTCTCCCTTTCTTCATCTAATTTGAGGATTTGATCAAATCTTAATTGGATAGAAGATGAAGGATTTTATTCAATAAATTGTACTAGGGCTAGAGATGGGAGTGCTAGTTTTGAAGGTATTAAAACTTCTTTCCCATATACAAGATTAAAAGGTGAAGTACCTATTGAATACTTCTAAGTTATACGATCATCTCATAGTGAAAAAATCAAAGACTTATGCCAGTTCTTTTGATTTTGATCAATATTTATTTTGATGATTTTAATGAGATTTTTATTAGTTGATTCATCCAAACCGTTACCTTGGGAATAGTAATTTGCAGAATATTTTAACTTAAAACCTCTTTTGAGCGCAAATTCCATTATACTATTTCCAGAAAAATAAGATGCATTATAAAAAACAAGGGCATTAGGTACACCAAACCTGGTAATGATGAATTGATCAATGAATTCAATGATTGCATCAGAATTGGCTACGTTTAAAGGAATTGCTTCTACCCATTTTGTGAAATAATCCGTGGTTGTAAGGATGTATCTGTGTTGCTTGGAAGAATGTGGAAATTTTTCTCCAATGATATCAAGTCCCCATTGTTCGAATGGTTGCTCAATGTTTACTGGTTGTAAAGGAAGGGCTGGTGTCCGTTGTCTTCCACTGGCAGTTTGGCAAGTATTACATTTCCTTACATAGTCATGGGCATATTTAAGAAAAGTAGGCCAATAATATCAAGCATGAATTATCTTGTGAGCTGTAGTATCTCCTCCAAAATGTCCACCTGCTGGTCCATCATGTAATTCCTACAAAACCTTCTGTGCTACAGTTTTTTCCAAAAATCTTAGAAAAATGGAATCATAATTTCTTCTAAATAACACATCATCAATGATCTCAAAGTTTTTTTCTTTTAATCTCAAATCACGCTTTCTTTTATAACTGAGATTAGGAGGAGCATACCCATTTTTTATGTAAAAGATCAGATCAGCATACTAAGATTCAAAATTTATGATACTTAACTCATTCACTTGAAAAGTATTATCTTGATCTTGATGTTCAGGAATATTGGAAGCTCCTACTAATAACCTGCAAAAACCTTGTCCTCTAACAATTTAGCTAGTTTGATTTCAATATCATATTATTGTAAGATTGTTACCCAATTGGCTCTTTTTTCTCCTACTTGCCTTTGTACCAGCAATTTTCTGACTACAGAAAATGGGACAATGACTTTTGTATGTGCTTTTAGGAGAAATTGCCTAAAGTGTTTGATAGATTTAAACATAGCAAAAGATTTTTTTTCTACTTCTGAATAGTTAAGTTCAGCTCCTTGCAGATTTGAACTAAAGAAGGAGATAGGTTCTTCAATCTGCTGATCATTGAGTTGTGTCAAAAAGGCTGCATAAGATGTTTCAATGGCTAGAGTATACAAAATAAAATGATTAGAAAAATTAGGAGTATTCAATGCTGGAGCATCAATAATTGCTTGTTTGATTGAATCAAAGGCTTCATTTTCTTTATGTCCCGATTTGAAAATTGAATTATTCTTAATCATAGTTTGTAAAGGTAAGACTATATGAGAAAAATTGGGAATAGTTCTTTTTATAAAATTTATCTGCCCTAAAAATGACTGCATGGATTTCTTATTATGTGGTAAAGGGATATCAGAAATATCTTTTATTCTATCAAGGTCAATATATATGCCATCTTTAGATACAATAAATCCTAAGAGTTTACCTTCATTAGGAGCAAAGAACGTTTTTTTTTTATTTAAATAAATACCATACCTTTTACATCGTTCAAAAATCTGTTTTAAATCATGTAGATGGTTAGCTCTTTTATTTGAAAATACAGTTATGTCATCTAGATAGACAACAACTGGCCTATTAATCAAACCTTTGAAAGCTATATCCATGGCTTTTTGGAAGGTAGCTCCAGCATTTATCAAACCAAAAGACATTTTTTTGTAGGAATATGTTCCCCAGTTGGTTATGAATGTAGTTTTCAGTCTATCATCTGGATGTACTAATATCTGATTATATCCTGAAAAACCATCGAGAAAAGACATTAATTCAGAACCAACTACTTCTTGAAGTATATGTTCCACTTTAGGCAGTGGGAAATTATCCTTTTGACATGCCTTATTGAGATTTATAAAATCTATGAAAATCTTAATGTATCCATTTTTCTTCCTAACAGGTACCAAATTTGAAACCCAATTCGAATGTCTAACAGGGAAAATAATTTTAGCTTTTAAGAGTTTATTCAACTCTTTTTTAATTTGATTTTACAAGTTAGGATGAATTTTCCTTAGCTTTTGTTGCACCGATTTCTCATTGGAGATCATCGGAATTGTATGTTGAATGATAGAAGTATCATAAGTTCTTAAATCTTCGTAATTCCAAGAAAAAACATTTTTATATTTTTATAGAAGTCAGATGAAAGCGCGCCTTTCTTTTGGACTTAGACCGAGACCTAGATTGACATTTTGTGGTTTAGATTTAGTACCAAGATTTATTAACTGAAACTTTAAAGTAGAAATTTGAATTTTGGCATTAGTAACCTTTTTGAATCTATCTTTGATATCATAGAGATCTTCAAGCTTGACCACAGATTTTGGAATAGAATTTTCATTTTTTTTTTTAATTTTATTTGAAGATCATGATCACTTTCATCAATTATATGATCATCGTAAGATTTCTCCAAAGTTAAGAAGTTTAGGATGTCTTCATCATGATTAAACACTCGCCAATTGGTAACATTGTCAGGGATAGATGGTCGAAATATCAATTCAACTGAAAACCTATCTGGACTATAATCCTCAGCTGGAAGGAGCTTAGAAGCAACATTAGCTAATAAATCAACTGTTGAATTCTGAGATCTAGGAATAGGGGAAATATTGAATGGTAAAAAATGAGTTGTAAGACCTTGAACAAGGGCTTGGTAATGTTAAGATGACTTGAAAGACAATGAATAGTATTCCTACCTTGCCTGATAACAATTTCAGATTCACCATATACTTTCAGATATTTAACATTCAAGCCTTTTTCTTTGTAAAGTCCTTGAATCAAAGCTTCATATTCTGCAGTGTTATTTTTACACTCAAATTCTAGTCTACATGACAACATAGTTTTTTCCGCTTCCGAACTAACTAAAATACATCGTGCTCCCACACCATCATTGGAATTTTATCCATCAAAGTACAAAGACAAAAATAAAGATTTATCTACAGATTTGCTTAAAAATTGATCGGAAATATTAACACATCTTGAGGTATCGGTATGTGAGAAGTTTTCAACTTGTGAAGTGAAACTATTTACAGGGAAAGGTGATTTTTGGGCATTAAAATTTCCAAATAATGGTTCGACTGAATAATTTCCAAGAATGTTATTATTGAAAGCTACAGGTTGGTTTTCTTGTTCAAACTCTGCTACTGTATGAGTCATGTGTTTCTCTCGATAATTCTTAATTTGATTTGGTTTCCCTTTATAGGGAAGCCACATGTGAGACCAATCAGTAGAAATGTAACCATGCAGTTTTTCAGACCAATGCTTGCTTAATATTAAACCATAAAATTCAGGGATATTAGCAAACAATATATCAATTCTCTGAACTATTCTAGGATCGACTGATAGCCTAATAGTGACTGAATTAATCTCTCCTAACACTTGTACTTTAGTCCGATCTAATTGGACAATATGAATTTCAGGTTTCTAGGGTTAAATGTTTAATTTAGAGCACACTAAGGCTAGCATTATGTTTGATAATGCCCCTGAATCTATCAAGAAGTTAGGTAGATTTCTATTACAGATCTCATAAGTTAAGAGAAAAGGAAGCGTTTGTGAATTAGATCTATCTCCAATCAAAATAGTATCAGTAGCATCTACTTTATCAGGTGGTGGTTTACCTGATCCTTTGGCTGCTTTGGATATTACACCATTTGGGAGAGGGGAAGTAGGAACTGCATTCAATTCTTTTAACAATAGCTTCTGTTGATGCTTGAGCTTGTTGAGTTCATGTAAAGAAATATTTGTCCTAGTCTTCTTCATATCTTCTATAATGTTATAATCCATAGAATCAGACACTACTAGCATTTTAGATGTTGATGGAGGATTAGAAGATGATAGTTGATTTTGGGTAGGAAAAGGAGAAGATTTCTTTATAGGAGGTTTCTCTTTACTAGCAGGAGTTGAATTTTTCTTCTTGGGGGATGTTTTTACAGGTTCTTCTACACACTTACTTCTTGTATTGACTGAAGTGCTTCTTGTTCATTCTCATTATCTGAGTTAGGCAAAATAAAATCCCACATCCCATGGAATTTAACTAATTCTTCTTCTTCGTTTTCTTCTGATGATATAAGTGTATCTTCCTCTTCTTCTTCCTCTAAATCTGACTCTGCATTAGATATTACATTAGGTGGTTTGGATTCAGTTGGCTGATTTCTTTTGAAATTCCTAAATGGCCTTTTACTGAAAGTTTCAGCTACCTATTTTTTTATTTCTATTATTTCATTGGACATAGTTTTCAGAACTTTTTGTAATCCTTCCATATCATATGGATCTTTAGGTGCTTTCTTCTTTCAATCATCCTTGAAACTAAATTTTTTGGATTTTGAAAAGAGAATCCATACAGGTGAAATAGATTTCAAAATAGAGGAATAACCCGTTTCTGAGTTTCTTTCTTCACTAGCATTCTTTTTTTCTAAAGCAATGATGTGTTTTTCTACTGTGATTGCTTCCTTCATATTTTTGGCTAGCGTAGGTTTAGAATCTCTATCTACAAAGATGGCTATATTTGAAGGAAAAGCGAATATATACCATTCACTTTGGACTTCTTTACTAGGTTTTGATGTTACAGGAATTTTATTCAACAACTTGTTAAATCGAGAGTTGAATTCTTTGATGGGTTCTTTAGATTTTGATTTCAAATTGGAGAGATCATTAATCAGAGTTGCTATTGACCTATCATCTCCAAATTTGGTTAGGAATTGTTCTTGAAAAATATCCCATCTATTAATGGATCCTATTGGTAATGAAAAATACCGAGATCCAGCTACTCCTTGCAAAGTATATGGAAATAGTCTGACTACAACATCTTCTTGTGATACCCCATTTAAATTTATAGACAACATGAAGTTGTTAATGTGTTCTTCGGCTAATGCCAATATCAGGACTAAACTTCGGTAACCATTTCTGAGGATGAGCTGGTAATGCACTCAGCGGTGCAGGCATTGTAGCAGCTCCTGGATTGGTCCATGGTCTTTGTTGAGGTTGTGCCATTGTTATACTAAGAGTGGAAGAAGGTGAAGGAACAGTTGAAATTGATTAAGTAGATGTTGTTGAAACAACTATACCCTTCTGGGTTGTGACTTGAAGTTGGGAAATAGATGGAAATGAAATGAAAGATGTGGATGATAATGATGAAAGAGTCTCACTATCGAAATCTAAAGGTGTTTTTATATCTCTTTTTCGACTTGGCAGAGGAATTTCAGATGGTAAAATACCAAGCTTTTCACTCTGCAGTCTAGTAACAGGCTGGAAAGGAATGTATTGTGAAGTCACACTACCTTAGGATAACTCAAATTATTCTTGTGATAATGAAAACCCTTCAAGCTTATAAATTAAAGATTGTACCTTAGGAGATTCAAAAGATGACACTTATGAAATGTAGAGGGTTTTCACAGTGGGTGTAGTAATTTTCTTTTCAACTTCTTCCCTATAAATTTGAGATGAAGGAGAAGTTGAAGAAGGTGATGAGGGAGAATTGCGCTTGGAATGGCCTGTAGATTTGGATTTACTTTCCATTCACAACTTATGGCCCTCCTTCTAGCTCCAAAAATGTTTAAGCCCCAAAAATCCTAGCTTCAAACATTGGGGAAAACCGCCTAGTTAGGACCATATTACAGCTCCTTTTCCGTTTGGGATGGTGGCTCCGACTGTATAATATGGGACCAATTTCCCAATGATATATGGGTTGATGATTGGTAATGGGTAATGGAGATGATAATTGATCTAATTTATAACTTAAATAAATATAAATAACTCTAATTAACCCGGGTATCATTTAATAAATGCGACTTTAGGTTTGTTCTTCTTAAAAGAATAATCATATTGATGGCTTATTCATTCAAAAGAAAAATATATTCACATATAATAATTACTTTTTTTTTTAAATTAAACAAAGTAATGATGATAACATATCGCATTCATACATTTATATCGCTTACATATATTTTGAAAGATGAAAATTCTAAGTTTTTAGAAATGATATAACAAAGGATTTCTTCACAGACATATATATATATATATATATATATATATATATATATATATATATATATAAACAATAGTAGTTTTTAAAAGGAATGTCTCATTCATAAAGAAATTGTACTACATGATTATGATAAAACTACCAGATACATTTGTAACTTCTTGATGTAAATCACACTCTGATCCCACTTTCTTACTTAGAATAGCTTTCAGGAAGAACAAAAATGCATATTCTTGGAAACGATTTCCTCATAAAATTGCAGAATTGTGATCAACCGTTAATAAAAATTATGTATTTAGAACTACAAAAGTGTAGCTTCTCAAGTCAAAAATTAATACAAATTGAGGACCCCTTTCTAAATACATGAAAGGGGCTTACATAATAATAAAATTAAAACTAACTATCTAACATATCGCTAAAAATGAAAATCTGACATCCAATTTCATAAAAATAGAATTACAATCTCCAAGAAAACAGGTTCATTGTATTTCTTTCATGTTTGGTGTGCGCACATAGAAGATTGATAGAATATCTTTTACTTCAAGAGGATGTCTCAATCGAGAATGTAGCTGGATGGTATATGTGGCATCCGACAGTTCTGGAATCATATAATCGATGGCATCAGAAAGGCATTTTGTAGTCATTTGCTAGCTGCATGGTTTAACTAAATAAAACCAGAATGTGTCCCATGTGAGTCCTTGTATTGCGTTGATTTGTTGGTCCTTATTGGCTAAGTCCTTCTTCCATTGTTTCTCCATTTCTTTGACCTTTGGGATTTTCCCTGGGATGTAATCTGAAATCAGGTTGGCCACATATAAATTATCATTAATTAATTCTACTAAATTGTTCATTACAACTCTTGATCTGGAAGTAGCCCGTTCTCCTCTAATCAACTTTGTCTCCCATTCTACAAATAAAATTTCCTTGTGTGATTCCTAAATCTTGGGAAGATTTGAAGCTATGCCTTGGTCTGTGTCTTTCCATGTGAGGAATCCTGAAATTTTCTCATTGGCATCTTCAAATTCAAATCTTGTGTTTACTGCGTTTTCTATGAGTGATGTTGCTATTATGCATAAAGGATCAACCAGTGATATTTTATGACATAAAATATCAAGTTGTTGTGAAAACGCTTTATTTAATTCAAGAGCCTCCATTTTGAATTGATCAAGTTCAGGATAATCCTTAAATCTTTGTATTTATGCTTGCAACAAGACAATCTGTTCGTCTTTGGCCATCTTCTCTTGTTGAAGCATCACCTATAATTTATTTAACTCTTGAGACAGTTGTTGTTATTTATGTATAGCTTTTTGGTCAAGCTTTTGCTTTTCAATATTCAATTTCTCTTTAAACTTCTCAATCTTTTTATTTTCTTCCATTAGCTTTTGTTCTAGCTGTGATATTTTTTGATTATCCACTGTTGTTCTTTCTTCCAGTAGCGCTATCTTTTGATCTTTTTCCTTTATCAATTGATTGACTTCAGGAGGCTTTGTCGATCGTCGTTGTTGTATAAGCTCCTAAATATTGAGACAATTTGGTTAAATCCTCTGAAGGATTAACTTCAGAGTCCTTCCAGACAACATTCATTAATTCAACTTTGGGAGATGAAAATAGCCCTTGAAAAATTTTCCTTTTCTTCCTTTGTTTTCTAACTGCATCCCTATGCTTTGGACTGTGGAAGACATCCAGGGGCGGTATATCTTCAATTTTTAATACAATTTATTCAGAAGGATTTTTTGGAATAATCTCAACATCTTCTGTATTAGTATTGCCGACTGTTCCTTCAACTGTAACACTAGACACCATGGGTTTTTGTGTTGCGGGTGATTGCACTGTAGACACATTCTGAGAATATTTCTGGGCCTTGATCTGTTGATCAAATTGTTCCCATTCTTTCGATATTTTTTAATAACAATTTACATCGATTTCAGACGAATCACCATCCTTATTTCCTGTATTTTCCTTTTCAGTTTGAATATCAACCTTATTTCCTGTATTTTCCTTTTCCTGCTCTGTTTCAGTATTATTTTCTTCTCTGTATTATTCATGTTGTAGTGGAGTAGTTCTCAACTGATCAAGAGGTATTGTTAGTAGTCTGTTGTTTCTGAACTGTAAGAACTCTTCCATGCCACTTGCTCCAAACTTTAATTTTTCCAAATGCTTAACCTGTGAAATTCCTTCGGCAAAGGAAAACAGATCATCAAAATCAGCATCTTCATATTCGAATTTAGCAACCTGTACCATAGATGTAAAATTAAAGGCAACTTTCTTTGGATCATACTGTCTTTCGGGGATGGTTGCCAATCTGAGATATTTGATCTTTTGGGCTTCTTTCTTTCCATGCTTAAAATCATTTAGAGAAAAAGATCCACATCGGAGGGGAAATGTAGGCCACAACAGCTTCTTAATTTTTTTTAGGTTTCTAGACATCCATTTCTCTGTTATTTGATAAGCTCGGGCTAATAATTTATTAGGAACATACAAAGGCAAAACATGAGGATCAATGATACTTCCAAATACTCAGATATAAGTGAATTTTTCTTCTCCAAACTAGCTTCTGATTGAGGTTAGGTCAATGTTGGCCTCATCTGATAACCTAAGAGGAGGTTTATTGAATATAAATTGATGAACTGACAGGATGAATCCATGACAAACTCTGTATATGTGGTATTTATAATAGGACTTCCACGGGTATTTGTGATAAATGTGGATAGGAATTAGGCTTTGAGGAGTCCACTTATAGCCTAAGATAGGGAATTCAGAATTGAAACATATGGTATCAGTGATATAAGCACTCATGTAAAATGGTGGTATTATGCAGGTAGTTAGAAATCTATTTTTCCTATAGTCGAGGATTTTTCTTTCCATTTTATCAGATAAGATGGTTGCCTAATCCATGATGTCAGAATTAACAACAGCTTCAATTAAGGGTACCATCTCAATATAAAAATTTTCAGAGTTGATAGTTCCAAATAATCTACACATCATAGTTGCAGCATAGTAATAAGGAGACGCCAAGGATTCTACGAAGTACATACTCGAAGATTCGTGCTTATGTTTTTTAGGGAAATGCCTCCAAACTCTAATCAGATCTGATTCCATTTCATTTTCTTCAGCGAAGTCTTCCAAAAATGCTTTATTGTAGATTTTTTGAGGGTCTAGTAAGTGATACATATTTTTGATGTCTTCTGATTTTAAAGACCGAAACATCCTTCCATCTGATGTAAAGAATGCTCTGTATGTTATATTGATGCTTTCTATGACCCATCTCACTAAGTCATTATATGGGATAACATTTGCATGAGCTGATACTTTGTGAAGATAGGAGCTTGCCAATTCTTTAAGAGTGCTCTCAGATTTTTTATCCGAATCTGCTTCCGGCTCTTCTTCTGATATTATAGTTGGATCTTCTACTTCTAATAGATTGTAAACTCCTTCCCATGAATTTTTTCCAAGACCCAGACAGGTTGTATCAGTCACTAACACCAATTTAGCTGGTTTCTCTTTTGAAATGATGGGGACCTTCGTTCTCTTGGATTTATTAGACATTTTCATGAATCGTAGGTTTTTCTCAGGTCTGCACAATGGAAGAGATTAGTAGAATGACGGAAAAATTATTTTAGGAATGAATACCAAACAGAGAGGAGCTAATAGCATTTAATCACAATAAAGATGACAGATTAAAAAAATATTATTCCATTGAAGTTGAAATCTACGACGGACTTCAACCATGATTATCTATTAATGATTTCCTCATATAGTGTGAGATTTTGATGCCATTGTAGGTTGTCTCGTCGCACATTCATAATGGTCCTTTTAAAGTGTTCATACCATAACTTTTTAAGATTTTCCAATCAACGATAATCGTATATTGGAGATTGGAAGTTTCAAATATCAGGTTTAAGTATTCCCATTTTACATTTGTGATGTGCAATTATTATTGAGCTGGCATGGATGGTTCGATGCTTTTTAAATCATATCAAATTATTGGCATTTCTCGTAAAAATGGTCTATTTTATGTTTTTAATTGAGGAGCGTTTTATGTGAAATAATGATATCGCATCACAGATTTTTAGTGGAGTGTCTTCGGATATGAGTTATGCATTTTTAGCGATGAATGATTTGCGATTTAACTTATCGCATCGGAAAAATGGTGCATAAATATGTGATATGGTTTCCCCAATTTGCGATTTTGAGTGGGCTTATCGCATCAGATCTTTTCAAAAGGGACCCATAAGCAATTGTGATATGAATTTACTGATTCGCGATTGCGATCTGGCTTATCACATTGGAGTGTCTCAAAAGAATGTATAAGAATGTGATTTTCCCGATTTGCGATTGCGATTGTGTTCATCTCGTCAGAACTTTTCAAAGTGGAAGACTTGAACTCATGTTCGATGCAATATGCACTTTTGCGATTCTTTAATCGCATCGGGGTTGAATGATAACACATTTGATTCTATAATTTGAAAATGTGAAATACGAAGGCCTTTATGTGTTTTCTTTTCTTTTCATTAAATAAATCATTTTTTGTTGGGGTTTGATTCTATTTCATGTTAGATCAGATTTCCTCAAAAAAATTATTGATTCTATACCTACCTAAAGAAAAGGGGACCCATTTCTGATCAAAAATTAATATATAAAAATTTGAAATGGGGAGGGTTGTTTGTATAACAGAACAGGTTCAAAAGCTCAATTTTTTACGAGGAGATTTCGAAAGCCTGAGGAAGCTCCTGTGAACATTTCAGATCAAGGTGCACAATATTTTTGGATATATGATCTATGGATGTCAGTGTTTTTGCAGGCTCTTGAAATTCATCTCAAAGAAGTGACCTTGGGAAAATCGTCATAACTCTCTCTCTGAATATCAGAGTGGAATTATATATAAATTGGCAGATAGTGAACAGGCTGTGGTTTTCTCTGTATCAATTTCAGAGACTAATGAAGAAATGGTTACATGTGGCACGACGTACAAGTTCGCTCTACTGAACTAGTCCATAATTTGGCCATTGTGAGAGATTGAGCATAACTCTCCCTTGAAGAATCCAAATTGGGTCAAACCTATGGAAGGAATACTCATAAGACTAATATAGGTTCGAAAATCACATATTGGGGACCTGAAATAATAGAGATACACCAATTTCAATATCGAGCTCTTAGAAGGCAAGAAAAAGCTAGATCATGTGTTGTCAAGGGCTGAAAGGAACATAATTTCTAGGGCAAAAAAGAAAAGCAAGGTGCAGCAGAGGGTAGCATGACAAGAGCAACAACCAAGTTGCATAACAGAAGCAAGAAGTTCACCACATGAAATCTTCAAGTGGGCAACACTGCATAGAGTCATTGTAAAGGTATCATTCTACTAAGTCATTGTAAATGCATCATTGTAAATATTGTACAAGTGTCTGTCTGCCAAGAGTTAAAGAGGTAGTGTTGGGAGTTCTAGGATCATCATTAGGTGGTTGTTTCATAGCTGGGGTTATGGTCTAGTATGTCTTCTTCTTCTACATCATTCTGTATCATTGTACAGTGGACCATTTTCCCTGGTATGAGAGTCAATTCTTGTTTTATTCCTCTATAGGGTGGTAGGGTGTTGCTAGGGTGAGTTGTACCTCATTGGGTGTTGGGGCATCCGCTCAGTTGACTGCTGAAGAATCTTGGGCGTTGGAGCGTTCATCCAGTAGGAGATGGAGAAGAATGCTTTTCTAGATTCTAGGAAGTTGGAGCTTCATTTTCAATTGGAGTTGAATATTAAAGGATTATTAGAAAAGCATTAGGTGGTTTTTTTCCCAAAGTGGGTTTCCACCTTAAAAAATCTATGCATTTGTTTTCCTTTTGTTTACTGCTATCATTGTACAAACACTGATAATAATTCAATATTAACTAATTCTCTAATTGAAAGGAATACTGATTCGCCTTCGCCTCTCAATATTTCCAACAATTGGTATCATAGCTTGGTTCCTTCAATAGTATTTTAATAGCTGGAAGGAGGTCATGGATCATACCAAGAATGGTGTACCTTTGTTCAATGAAAATAATTACGCACTCTGGAAAGGAAGAATGGAAGTCTATCTCTTGGTGAAAGGTTACGAAGTATGGGACACTATTCAAAATGGATTTACATCAACTGCGGATTAACAAGGTAAGAAGAATTTGGTAAATGATGCAAAAGAAAAGAACATTATTATCAGTAGACTTATTGAATCTGCTTATCATAAGGTTTTGGGTTGTAAAACGACCAAAAATGTATGGGAGAAGCTTGAGAATATATATGCAGGTGACTCAAATGTCAAAGAAGAAAAGCTTCAAATCTATAGAGAAAAATTTGAGAAACTCAAAATGAAATAAGATTGCAACATTGTGGCATACTTCCAATACGTTGATGAAATAACCAATACTCTATAAGGATTGGGAGAGCCATTTGACAAGAAGACTATTATACAAAATATTCTTAGAACATTACTAGGGAGATTCAACCCAAAGGTATCTGTCTTACAATAGAGTGAAAATCTGGACAAACTCAGCAAAGAGGAATTACATGGAGTTCTCATAGCATATATGAAATGAGACTTGATGAATAAGAGGGTACTTCCCATCTAGAAACTGCGTTCCTTACATCTAAGAAAACCAATAAGGGTAGACAACCTTCAATTGAAAAGACATGCACCTGCAAATGTGAAGAAAAAGGAGATGATGAAGAAGGTATTTTAGACGAAGAATATGCTTACTTTACGAGGAAACTAAAAATTGGTAAGGGAAAATTCAAAGGTAAACTTCCATTGATATGTTTTGGCTATGGTGAGGTTGGGCATTTCGCATCAAAATGTTCGAACAGAAGTGATGGAAACTCAAAAGGAAAGAAAGGCTTTAATAAATTCAACAATAAAGAATCCAAAAGGAATTTTCTCTC
This sequence comes from Pinus albicaulis, assembly GCA_034641835.2. Lineage (NCBI taxonomy): Eukaryota > Viridiplantae > Streptophyta > Pinopsida > Pinales > Pinaceae > Pinus > Pinus albicaulis. The sequence goes on from CM076570.1 coordinate 810,760,484, forward strand.
TAAAGAAGATAGCTCATCATCCGATGAAGACAATGACACTAAAGAAGAAGTGAATGAGAGAGTATTTTTTATAGCCAAGCACAATAAACATGAGGTATCAATCAATGAAGAAGAAGGGTGACCATAGAGTAATTTTCTAAGGAAGAAATCAAGCTTATAAAAGAGCTCAAGGATGAGAAGATCTGTTCCAATACTCTTGAAGAACAAGTTCAAGGTCTCAAAATTGAAGTTGAAGAACACAATGCATTTAAGAGTCACTTGACAAGAAGTTGGAAGAAAGCAACCAAGAAAGGGAAGAATTAGAAGACGAAGTAGTCTCACTGTGTAAGGAAGTGAAGAAGGGAAAAACTATCAAAAACCATGCCAATAGCTCAAGGGCATTGGAAGAACTCATCAATAATCAACGATCTTAGAATGATAGAACTGGCCTTGGTTATAAAGAAGAAGCATGATCTTCTACAACAAAATACAATGAACCTATGAGATCTAACATGCATGTAGACTTCATTGGACAAGATTTGCAAGAATAGCCTTGGAAGACAATTCCTCGACGAAGATTTCCATCCAGGTACCAACATATTTTTTATGGCTATTGTTATTCATGTGGAAAATTTGTTCATAAAGTTGTAGAATGTTGCACGTACTCTAGGAACCAATACAATTCCAGGAGATCTATCAAATATGAACCTCCCAGTGCTCAGAAAAACATCAATAGATTTGAAAATTTAAGAAATAATATTGAATGTTACAAATGTCAAAACTTTGGACACATAGCCAAAGACTGCACACTTAAAAATCCTCCAAAAGAATATTCAAAGCCAAAAAATGAACTAACATGGAAGAAGAATAAGACTGATAATTGTTCTCTCACTCTTAAGGCTCAAAACAACACAGATGTTTGATTTGTTGATAATGGTTTCTCAACGCATAAGACTGGAGATAGAAAGAAATTTGTATCTCTAAAAGAGAAGAAGGATGGAACCATGTACTTTAGAAATGATGGATCTTCAAATGTTATAGGATCAGGTACCGTCACTCTCGGAATAAAATATGCTCTAGCCAAGAATATCTATTGGTTGAAAACATGAATCACAATTTTCTCAATGTTTGACAAGTGTGTGATCAAGGACACATAATACTATTCAACTCCACAAAATCTGAAATCAGTAAAGGTAGGTATGGTGAAATTGTGGCTACAGCAATTCGAGCTCCAAATGACATATATGTTATGGATGAAGCAACTAAAGCACCTCTAATAGCTAAAGAGGATGTTATAATATTTGTTAGCAATGATGATTGAATAGGTAAAAAGTTTGATAGAAATATGCAAAGTGATTTCGAGATTTCTTTACTTGGTGAGTTGACATACTTCTTAGGGCTTCAAATATCTTAGCAAGAGAAAGTAATATTTATATGTCACGCCAAGTACATCAAGGAAACGCTCAAGAAATTCAAAATGGAAGATTGTAAACACATCCTTAATCCGATGGTAACATGTTGAAAATTGAACATAGACGACTCATCTAAGGATGTGGATTAAAGGTTGTATAGATATATGATTGGTAGTCTTTGATATACAACAACCTTCCGGCCAAATGTTATGCAAGCTGTTCGACAAGTAGAAAGATTCCAAGCAGCACCAAAAGAATCACATATTATTGTCATCAAAATAATTCTTCGATATCTAAAGGGAACAATAGAATATGTCGTGTGGTATCCAAAGGGTGACAATCTCATTATTTATGCCTTTACAGATGCAGATTGGGTAGGAAGTGTTGATGATCGTGAGAGTACCTATGAAGCATCAGAAAATCTTCGCCAGAATCTTGAGATTCTCCCAAGTTATCATTAGATTTTCCTTATTCAGAATATAAAGGGGGAGTGGAAGTGTGTACATGTCCGCAAGATGGTTGTGTGTCAGGGGGAGTTACCCTTTTCCATTGATTTCAAAGGGGGAGAGAATGTTATAGGAAGACATGTCATGATTGCAGAGGGAGTACTTTTGTTTCCATCAATGCCAAAGGGGGAGATTGTTGATCAGCTATTGTCATTGATGTCAACTGAAGTAGCACCAAGGGCTACCCCAATATTGCATGGCAATTTAGACCTACCAAATTACTATACTCTGGGTCAAGATTTCTTTTGATGGTTTCTACGTGTCAAGATTTTTCTGTTGATATATGGCACACCATGTAATTCTTCACAGTTTGATAGATATTCATGTTTGAAATTTGTAACCCCAATTAGTGTGCTAAAACCCCATGGGGTTGTGGAATGGGTCATTGAAAAGTCAATAATTAATAATTTTTAAGCTCCTAAAATCCCTCCTACGTTCACTTGTTGAAGCCCCTTTCAACCTAATTATTTATATAAATTGTGATCCTCATATCCTCCTTATGTAGGGATTTCGCCATCTGAAATAGGTCATCGTGGAATTTTTTCTCTAAATTTTTTTCTACAAAATTTCAGAAGATGAAATTATTATGAGCCGAAGCTGAATTCCTGAGGAAGCTCCTATAAAAATTTAAGATCAAGGTACGCAATATTTTCAGAGATATGATCTTTGGAAGTCAATGTTTTTCCAGGCTCCTGAATTCATCTCAAAGAAGTGACCTTGGGAAAATAATCGTAACTATCTCTCTCTGAGCATTCAATTAGAATTTTGTAAAAGGTAATAGATAGTGCATGAGTTGTAGTTTTCTCTTTATCAATTTCAATATGGCACGTTGTACAATTTCTCTCTACTGAACTAGTCCATAATTAGGCCATTGTGAGAGATTGGGCATAACCCTCCCTTGAAGAATCCAAATGAGAACAGACCTTTGGCATTGGAAGGAAGACTCGTATGACTACTATAGGGCCAAAAATCACGTTTTGGGGAGCTGAAATAACAGAGATACACCAGATTCAATATCAAGTTCCTAGAAGGCAAGAAAAAGATACATCATGTGTTGTCAAGGGCTGAAAAGGACTAGACTTTCTAGGGTAGCAAAGAAAAGCAAGGTGTAGCAGAGGGTAGCATGACAAGAGTAGCAAGAAAGTTTTAGAATAGCAACAAAAATTTCGCCACATGAAGTCTTCATGTGAGTGGCACTGCATACAGTCATTGTAAAGGTATCATTGTACTAAGTCACTGTAAATGAATCAATGTACGTATTGTAGAAGTGTCTATCTGCCAAGAGTTGAAGAGGCAGTGTCGATAGGTCTAGAATCATCATTAGGTGGTTGTGTCATAGTTGGGGTTATGGCTTAGTATGTCCTATATCATTGTAAAGTGGACCATTTTCCCTAGTACAAGAGTCCATTCTTGTTTTATTCTTCTATAGGGTGGTAGGGTGGTGCTAGGGTGAGTTGTAGCTCATTGGTTGTTGGGGCATCCGTTTAGTTCACTACTGAAGAATCTCGGATGTTATAGCATCCATCCAGTGGGAGCTGGAGAAGAATGCCTTTCTAGATTCTAGGAATTTGGAGCTTTATTTTCAATTCGAGTTGAATATTAAAGAATTATTAGAAAATCATTAGGTGGCTTTTGTCCCAGAGTGGGTTTCCACCTTAAAAACTGTGTGTATTTGCGTTCCTTTTGTTTACTACTATCATTATACAAAAACTGATAATAATTGAAGATTAACTAATGCTCTAATTGAAAGGAACATTGATTCACCCCACCCTTAGTGTTAACAACATTGTCGATAAATGTAAGTTAACACCATTTGGATTGATAAATGTGTCATACAAGTCTAAAGGTCCCATGAAATTGAGGTGGGTGCAATAAAGTCAATCATTTGATATAATGAAGTCACGAATCTTTTTGATATAAAGAAGAGGCTGCATGATCGATCATACACAACACCTTATGTTAATGATGTTTGCTGAAAGCATAATCAAATTGAAGAAGTTGAGTTTAGAAGGAACTTGAGTCAGTGTAAAGAGTGGATGAATTATCAGGGTTAATCGACATCCAAGTATGGTTTGGTCATGTCACTATATGAAGGTGAGTCAGTTTGGCTTTTTTCCTTTTAAATGGCATTAATTTTGATCAACTATTTTCACAAGTGAAGTCAATGTTGGAAACAATCACTCCAATATTAGACAACGCTTATAGGTTCCAGATAACGACATGATGAAGAGATTCACAGTTTAAGACCAATTTTGATAGAGGAGGGCATCCTTCTTACAAATATTGTGCACGTATTGGAGACTCAAGCATGAAGATGAGGACTAAATATATATGCATTTGGAAAGAAGGAACAACTTCCAACTGAGGTTGGGTAGAAGTTGTTAAGACAACTCCACAATTGCAAATGTGGGTAGAGTTATCTGAGTAACGAGAAATTGAAGCTTTTAAGAGTGAGTGTCATGCAGAAGCCTAAGAGAAAAGTAGATTCTCATATGGTTCTAGTAAATAGAACCATGGGAAGACCAAGTTTAGATAAGTAAAGCTTGGTAAGATACTTGTAGTAGGGTGAAAAGAACTTGCTATGGCAGAGGCTTAGTAACTCACAATGGGCAAGGAGAAAATTACAAAAAAGCAACAAGGAAGTGAAAGAATACTTCATGACATCAAGGGAAGAAATTAGTTGGCGAAAGAATAAGTTTGACAGTTGTGAGAAGTTTCATAAAGAAGAGTAGCATCCAACTAAATAGAATTGGAACCCAAGATCAGGAAATTCAAAGATAGGTGTCAGCTCATAATAGGATATAGGTCGTGAAAAAGTTTGTAGTAGCATGTGAAGTTCAAGATCCAGATTCGTCAAGCGTAAATACATCTAGCATATGACACAAGTGTTCAATGAAAGGATAAAGAGCCGAGAGAGCAAGACAATGACATAAAGGATGCAAAAAAGGAAGTAGCAGAAGACAAAAAAATTTACGCAACAGAAGCATGGTAAAGGAAGCAAGGTACAAGTGTGTGTGTGTGTGTGTGTGAAATAATTCCATGAGCAAGTATCCCCAAATCATTAAGTGGTCCACATTGAAAATGTTTGTCAAATTAAAACTTGTCTTAGGCAAAGTTAGACGAGTCTTGAGTGAAATTGTGATTATGCAGGTATATGTACCTGATGTAAGCCTATGAGGCAAGATAAATTGTACCATTCAAAATTTTGTGGTAAGCTTGAATCCATTATGTAACAAGTGTGGTCCGTAAAAAACCATTTGTAAAGGTTGTCATCATGTACTGAGAATGTGATAGAAAGGTGAACTGTGGAGAGAGAGTTTGAAAAGATTTGGGGAACACATGGTTAGGAGACCATGAAATGTTTGTTCCTTTGGAGTCTGATGCAGGAGCATTGACAACAGGTTTAAGTATGAGACTAAAACACAGATAGAAGATGGTGACATACAGGAAAAGGGGAAATCAGCTACAATTAAAAGGCTTGTGGGACGAAGACGGTTGGTTAACCATGTACGAGAAAGGGTTTCCTAGATAACTGACGGATATAGCGCTTGGAAACCCATGTATTATGGTTGATGATGACTCTTTTATATGTAAAATGGCATGAATTCTTGCAAGAACGAGATGAAAGTGATGTGTGATAAGACCAATAAGAATTGAAGACCAAGAAAGCAAATTTGAAGGACCAAGTGATAAAAAAAATTACAAATATGAATTAAGGGAGTGTGCAATTAATTAACTACTGTAATTAATTAATTGAGAAAAGTGGACAATTATAGAAAACTATATGTGTCCATGAGAGAAGATACGAATAAGAAATTAAAGGGATGAAATAGTTGTGCAAATCATGGGGGTATGATTGAGAGATTCGTGGAGAGAATTTAGGAAGATTTTTGGGAGATTTGTAAGAGAGTATAATTATCCTCCTACACTATATAAATATGTAATTCGTAAACTATGAAAGCATATTTGAGAGAGTGCATGAATTAATATAAAATTTCCCCTACGGGGGAAATTATAATTTATGTAATCTTTTTATTTATTTAATGAGTTTCAAGTATAGTTTTATATTTTTCATCTTTATGTCTTACTTTTTTTTTCCTATCTTATTTGTAGAAAATCTACCTGCATCAACAATACATCCTAATTAAAATCCAAATTAATGAGGAGTAGTGAGTGAAGTAACTATTGTTCCTTTCTTATGTTATATTTAACACTAGAAGTAAAGTTAGGAATTGAGTCTTTTGTGCCAAAGGTTCTCCAGAAATAGTGCACATTCAATAGATCCTAATCATGATGTAGTGTGTTAAAAGTGTACTTTCTCCCAAGGAAGTAGCCATGTATGTAATAAATGTGTAAAACTCTACCTTTGACATTAGTGTTAGAAGTATTAGAGTAGCCGGACGAATGACTTGCAGTTTTTCCTCCATAGAAGAAATGACTATAGCAAATGGATTGTATCTTTTTTATGAATGAATCTCAACATAAAAAGACATCCAATAATTTGAGAAGTTGATATTGAAAATGATTATACTTACACTTTCAGAATCCATACCAATTACTATGATTAGTCATGCATAACCTTGAAGCTGCATTATTATTCTTACCATGTCATCCATGTATGTTAGATATCAAACCATTATGCCACTTATCAGCTTACCATGAATTTTGAGTGTATGATAAAGTTTGGAGTCATATGAGCTAGAATCAAAAACTCTTTTTGAGATAAATGAAGAAAGGGATGATGTAGCCATAGTCCCAATAGTTCATTTCAAAAATAATGGTTTCATGTTAGTAAGATATTGTCATAAATTAGTGTGATTTTTTTTCAATTTCAATAGCAGGGAGCCTTATAATATTGAAAGGGCCAAATTTCAAAATGGCTTGAAAAATATAATATCATTTGGGTTTTTGATAGAAGGTTGAGTATCCAATATTACCCTTGTGTTAGTCCATTCACCAAAAATATTTCCTATGGGAAACTAATTTCTCATATAGAAGGCCTAAGTAATTTTATATAAAACGTTATTTTAAGTTTGTATGTGAACTTATAGCAACAACATCAAAGAAAGTTAGAATGTTTTCCAAATAAATTATTTAGGAAAGGTACTTCCCATCTTCAATATGCAATAACCATGCCCTTTCCCAATATGAGAATATCACGATGCAATGTAATCAAATTACAACACTTTAAAAATATCCCTTCAAATGAGAATTCATGGCTAAGGATTATTTCTTGTTCCAAATTCAACTAAGGCTTGAACTGAGCACTAACCATTTAAGTCAACCCACTTGCATAGGAAAGATGGCCCTAAATGGGAAAAATGTGTCCCTAGGGATTTGAACCATGGTGAGGATTGTGAAACACCCCTCATTTACCATCTAACCAAGACCCTATAGTGACATATTCTAAAATGTCTATTGTGAGGTAAATATAAATCTGATCTTTTTATTGGTCCCACAATTTAATATTGCTTTTGTAATAACTTATGCTTATTTTAGTAAATGGTAAATTGAGATAGGTGAGAACAAACTTGATAATCCCAATAAGTGGCCACAAATAGTTATCTTTTAGTGTGAAAGAGAAGCTATAAATACCATCATTTGAGTTTTGCACGATATGAAATAAAAATAATTTGTGAAGAGAATCATCTTATTGTGTTACCTAATTCATGAAGATGATGTAACACTATTCTTCAATAGATTACCATCAAAACCGTATAAAATGAACTATGCATAAAATACCCACATATAACAACAAAAATAAATACAATGTCTAGACTTTATGAGTTCAAAGACACTTTCTCTTGCTTACCTATAATAAATCTACATGGAAATAATGAAATTGGATGTTATATAAATTATCAATGTCAAGAAACCCAATGGGATTGGAGTTGATGGCCCTTTCTTGGCATCCTATAATGGCCATGGGGAACATGGAGGTAGGGCTTGGACTTGTGGCTCCCAGAGATGAATATTTAGTCCTCATTTTACAAACAAAGCCCAACCCATGTTCTCCTTAAGTCCTGGGAAAAAATTAGTTTAAACTATTGTCCAAGGTTCCATTCCTAAGGGATTTACTAGGCATATGTGTGGGAACATAGAGGTAGATGTTGAAATTGTGGCACATGGAGATGAATATCAAGTGCATGTATTACAATTCCAATCCCACTCCTTCTCCTTGAAGTTTGGGAAGGAAAGAGCTCAACACTATTGGACAAATTTCCATTCTCAAATTATTTACCATATAATCATGAGGGAACATATTTCATATTACATACCCAATCCAACATAAATCTTCCCCTTAAGGCTTGTGGAGTGGTATATTAACACCATCAAACTATGTTCCATTCTCAAGGGTTTTACTGAGAACCTTAGGGTAGCCTTAGGGCACTTTAAGGTAGGGATCAAACTCATGTAACCTAGATATCAAGGCCATGTGTTTATATTAAAAACTCAAGCCCATCTTCATGTTGTGGTTTTTTATGAAACGGTAATTAAAGTGCACTTAATTCTACTTGAGTTCAATTTTCCTAAAGAACATGTAAATGCAACCAATTGTTTTGTGATATTTTCATATGGATTCCGATGAAGACAACGTTCGATGCAGGTTAGAAACAAAGCCCCATTCCTTGATAAAGTTCCATTTGTATAACTCTACATCACTAGTAGAAAATGGGGAAATTATTTACCAAGTGACTAAAAACGTTAGTCACCACAACTTTTCTAAGTCAAATACTACTAAAAATGACCAATGTTAAGTGACCCAACTACAAACAAATAACATAAATGACCAATTTAGTCCCGGGTTTAAATATATGACTAGATAATAAATAACACAACTAAAAATGACTAACATGAATGAATAGTTTAGTTTAGGAAAAAAATACAACTACCTAACAAGTACTATAATAATATGAATCAGTCATTGATGGTATTCATTTTCATTGTGTCACTTCAACATTCTAAACTTACAAGTGATAAGGGATTCAAAAGATGCTATAGATTGGGTAAAAGGTTATACTTCCTTAAACACTTCTTTATTGGACGAGTGGATGATTAAATTTATGGAGCTGACTAGAATGTTCATGGTTATATCCTTTAATCACATTCACAGGGAATTAATTTCAACCGCTAAAAAGTTATTCAAAATGGGAGTGGACTTAACACATTCTTTTGCAACACGACATAACCACCTATATATGTTGCAACAACTTTCCAACTTCTTTAGTGGGTTGAACATTTATTTCACATTTCTTCTCTGTTTTGAAAAGTGATAGTGCTAAGGAGAGGGTATCAAATTCGATCAAGGAATGTTCACTTGGTACCACTACCAAGTTTCCTTCGTTCAGCTTCTCAAATATCCTAAGTTTGCTTCATGACTTATCATGGTGCTTAACTTACTTTTCTACACATCTAAATGAAACTACAACCCCCCAAGCTCTCGAAATATTATACCTCTTCAACCCTTGTTAGAATCTTCTTAGACGTGCACTCATTCATCATGCAGAAAATAACACTAGCATCCCAAAACTCCATGCCTATTACATCTTTTAAGGCCTCGTTGAAACGAGTCCTACAATGGCATTCGTGCAATAATTTGAATATATTTAACCTAAAGAAGGAAACACACCCAACTCCTTCCAAATTTGACATATGGATTTTAAGAAACTTTTAACTATTAAATCAACTTACTATATAATATATATTGTTTGCACCCATCTAATATGCAAGAACACCTAAATTTTTTCAAAACAACCAAGTTAAAAGAACTTGTTTGCTTTTTATATCTTAAATTTTTCCTCCATAAACTTTAACAACAAAATCATTACATAAAAACCACAACTTTAAAATTAGATTATTATTATTATTATTATTATTATAAATACCCTATAATATGCAATAAAATTTTTCAAACCCAACCAAAAAGTTGTAAGATCCCCCTTACTTTTTCAAATACAACTAAAATGTTAAAATGTAATTTAAGTGAAATTAGTTTATTAAATGCAACTAAAATTTGATGTAAGTGGTAATAAAATATTATATCTAAATCCTTTTACAGAAAGGAAATTTTAGCATTTTTTAAAAAGTAAATCTTCTATTTTTCTTCGAAAAAAACTCTATCTGTGTTATTTTCACAGGGCGGAGGAGAAAACAAATTTTTTCACAGTGCGGGAGTGAAAACTAGATTTCCGAGAGTTGTGAATTAGGGTTTTACCACTAGAAGACTAGATATCGAATTCCCCCAGATGATCTTCAGTCCATTTATGTTACAGGCCAAGGTATGTTACATTATTAACTTCAATGTATTTCTACCCCACATTCATTCTTCTTAACAGACAGGAGTACACACACTTCAGGTCTCTTGTTCAAAATCCATTGTTTTTTCCAGCCACACTTGTATGTTAGGCTTTAATCTATGTCTTGCACTCTATTACTATCTGTAGGGATGGCATTAACATTTGAATAGTTCTGGAGGCCATTTATCATAATAAAGGAGTTTTAGTAAAAGACCCGGATAAGAGGTTTAGATGGTCAGAAGGCCAATATTGCAGCTTCCAGAGCGATTGCAAGAATCCTCTGCACCTCACTCAGCCCCAAGGGAATGGAGAAGATGCTCTAGAGCCTCCACCATAGCAAAACATATGTTAAAAAATCGGGAGGAAAGATGGATGTATGTTAAAAAATTACTTTGAAAGGTTATCAATTGGATGAAAAGCTAAGGCACAAGCCAAGGTAAACTTGTACACGAAAAATTACAAAGCATACGGTTCCTGGAGATTCCAGTTTTTTTACTATCTAACATTTCTGCATGTTTTTACCATTTACGTACAATGGTAGTGTCCCCAACCTTTTAAATGAGCAGAATTGAGGGATTCTAGCTTACCATAAATGCGAGTTTAGGAATATTGTTATGCTTCCTCATATTCAAGAAGTTAATTATCAGAGAGTTTCTTCAATGGCTTCTACCTTGGGCACGATTAATACTTCCACAAATCCTTCAAGGTATGCATTACTTTTTCCAGTCTTCTCCTCATGTAAATATGGAGTATTTCATAGCCTCCAGAAATATTGCTAATGTACAATTTCATGGTTTCGAGCCTACTACTGAATATCCCTATTACATTCAGAGTCCGCACCATGTTTCAATGCAGTTAACTTACGTTGGCTTTGCTTTCTCAAGGTCAATTGGTTCATGTGTTAGATAATTTATAGTACAATACTCTAATTGACATAGAAATTTGGTTGCAAGTCCTTCAAGGTTGTTTTCCGAGAGACAATTTACTTGCATTTGATTTATTATATAATTTCTCAACTATTTTTTTTAGGTGGAAAAAGTTACCTTTTTGCCCTGTCTAGTCTATCTCTATATGCAATTCCAATTTCTTGTTTTGTATTTTGGATTTTGATTGCCTACTGGCATGGCATATCGATTCATAATATTTGTTTATATTTTTAAAACAGTCTGATTATGACCAATGGGTAATTTCTATAGGATGGATTTTGGGGCTGATATTTTGGGCATAAAAACCTTTGTTTTGTAACTATTTTGTATGGGACCCTTTGGTACAAATACATGAGAAAATTTGAAGAAAAAGGAACCAAAGTACCGTATAAGGGTGAGTTAGATAGACAAAGTTTTTTTTTTTTTTGGTGGCATTGATACTTTGATTACATATTGCAAGTTTATGTTGAATGAATTTAATATAATTTACAGTTTCATTTAAATCGGTTTATTATGGTTTTTAGAATTTTGTAGATTTCCTTGATTGTGTTTCAAGGTATGTTATAATTTAGATATCATCACTTATATGATTGTCTCTTTGAGATGATGTTAATATATATCTATTCGTCTATTGATCATGAATTAGTTATGATAGAAACATAATTTAATTTACATATGGTGTGTTCTTTTAATTTATGAACAATGTTTTCATAAATTAGATTAGTTACACATACGTATATGAATACAAGTAGAATGCATTATATTGTTTTATTTTCTATAATCATTTGTTGTCTTTCTTTTGTCATAAAGGGATGAATATACTTAGTTTTAAGTCAATGATTAATATGAATGGAATACGAAATAGAAAAAAACCTTATGTTTTAAGAAATTTTACTTTCTAAGGCATATTTATAATTTTTCATTTCATTTCTAAATTTTTGATGTAAAATCTTTAAGACATGTTGAAAGTTATTTCATTTGTTTAATGTAATAATAAGTATAGATGTTTAATTTCTTCATATATAAGTTTATATTACACGAAAGTCAATTGTATTTTATTGTAACACACGTACTCCTGGTTGTAACACACGTACTCCTGGTAAAAAAATTATTACGTAACCGTTCAAACCCAAGAAAATCAAGATTCAGTTAATGTCAAACCAATTCTTGATAACTATCCAAATCGTTATGCATTTATGAGGGTTAACAGTTTCTTCGTGGATTTTTCTCATTCGCTGTCGATTTATGGGGATGGATTTTGTTGGAACATGAGGAATGAAGAACGACAGTGATTGCCTAAAACTGGAACTGCAATTTCACGACCTGTTGCAGTGATCGGGCTCGTGCTTGATGAACGAATAATGATAGGAATGAAGAATGAGAATGAACAAAGGAGGACAGTGATGGAGAATTGAGAGAAGACTCTGCACAGGTGGAGGAAAATTCAAAGGAGCCAGAGCAGTGTTTACAGTTCTTTTGCAGCAGTGAATGAGGTCTTTCCAGCTCTTTTGCAACCACTAGTTTCCAGATTTTCTTAGGAAACAAGTTTGGCGAAGGTTATTGTCGTGAGTCTAGTTTCTTTAAAATCTTGGGAACCAATCCCAAGTCCCTACAGTTTATGGAGTATGGCTTTGAGGTATGGCAAGAGTTACGATGCTGTCCATCAGCTTTTGCACAGATTCACAGTTTTTGTGAAGGACGTGGATTTGATCGAGTGAAGAAATAGCATGAAGCTTGGCAATAAATGAAGATTCGCAGTTGGAGTTGTGGAGTTGTCGTAGGTAGCCTGTACAACTTGGTTACCATCGCATATGGAAAGATAAGTATTTTACTAATTTGTTTTACTGAAAAGTTTTGAAATAATTATTCCCAAGATTAAATAAGCAGTCTTGAGTTATTCCATATGCATTTTTACTTGTGGAAAAGGATAAGAATTAATGCTCTTATTTGGAAAATAACACTGCATACAAATATTTGTATTGGTGAATATATTTATATTTATATATATATATAACTTTTCTTGGGAAAATATTATGGGAAAGCGTTAAATAATAAGTAATAATGTTGTTCATCTTTCTTGGGATGAGTTACACAGAAAGAAGAGGGTATTTCATTAGTTATTTGGAATATGTTTCAAGATTATGGGAAAACGTTAAATAATAAGTAATAATTTGATTATTTACCACAGTTATCTTTCAATCTCATTATAAACAAGTTTTATTCCCATATCAAGATGAGTAAATATAGGAGAAAATATTTCAAGGGAAATAAGTTGAGATTTTCCTCCTTAAAGTGAAAATATGTGTTGGTGGACATAATGAGATTAAGGCTTTGGTAACCTTATATTGAGACATTTGAAATGCATGCATATCTAAAATTGGCATTGCGTCTTTTGTGTGTATTTGTTTCATGCATGTTTGGATAAGTATGCATGTTTCCTATACAATGTATTTAATGCATATAGATAGGAATTTTTAATTAAAAGATGATTAACCACGTGATCTTGTGGTTATTTCCTAACAAGAATCCTTGTTGTCTTTTCTTGAAAAGACTCTTACTTTAATATCTTAGACACATAATGTTATTAGAGAGATAGAATGGTGAAAGGGAAACTTATTGGCGGGTTTTTTTTTTAAAAGAATCCATGTTAACTTTCTTGAGAAGATTTCTATTATGTTATTCCTTGCTATTATGTCAATATTTTACATAATAGTTAAGAGTGGTAGTATACTAAGAATTTTTTGTGAAAAGAATCCATGTTAACTTTCTTGAGAAGATTTCTATTATGTTATTCCTTGCTATTATGCCAATATTTTACACAATAGTTAAGAGTGGTAGTATACTAAGAAGTTTTTGTGAAAAGAATCCATGTTGTTTTAAAGATTTCTATTATGATAATCTTTATTTTACATGAAAATAGTAATTTCATGATGATAGAAATCTAAGAAGGGAATATGTGTTTCCTATAGTAAAGGAAGAGCTATATCTCTTGCATGCACAAGAGGGAGAGTTATCTCTCTTGCATGCACAAAGAATATCCATTATCTTATAGAAGCATGTTCTTTGCATGTATAAAGAAATGTTGAGCTATCTTACTATTTAGGAAAATATGTGAGTACATTTGTGATATCAAAACTAATATGTTAGTTATGTTAGTTCTTTTGGAACAAGGTCATGCATAGGCATGCAACCTATGTAGTAACTTTTATTGAAGAATAATATACATATCTGTATGTAAAAAGAAAGCTTGTAGTATTAAAAATATATTTAATATGATTGTTAGTATAATCTTGAAAATGAGACATGTATTTATATTCTTCATTGCGTATTTTTACATATGTTTACATGCTCACTAGCGTAGAGACTTTCTTTGGAAAGACTCGTGAAGGAGGTTATGTGCTTCGTTGTGTAAGTACTCCTTAGGGAGAGTCTTTTGGAATTCGGTATGCATTCACATGCATGGAAGGAACAATTTGTTATGTTAGATGTAGCCATTTTCTTGCAGGAATGTGTGCTTATGCAACGGAAGAATGAGTTATTGTGATGACTTATAACCAGCACATATGAGGTATGTGTTGTTAAGGTAAAACGTTAGAGTGCTTTACTTGTTTGTCATGAATATACATGAGTACAGATATGTGAAATGATTGATTAATACTTTGTGAATCTTGACATCATTTTATGTTGGAAGCATCATAGCAGGGAATGATGGTGGTAGCTACAAAGGAAAATTATGCTTGTCCTGGCAGGAAAAATGATTAATGCTCATGCAGATGAGTGCGAGTTGCAGGAAGGTCCAATGCACGATGGTCCATTGTAGGTACATCCATGCCACCAAGATGTGAAGATCTGAAGATATGAAGACCAGAGGGTAAATGGTATTATATATATTGTAGTGGCTGTAAGCTAGTTATTTGCATATTTCCTTGTAAATTATATAAACGATGGTTAAGGGATGGTCTCCCTTATAAGCCATTGAGTGATGGGCTGAACACCCTCACGAGCGTTTAATAATAAAATTAAACGTTTGCTGGTTTTCACCCTACGGGGTTTCCAGGGTATATTGGTGTTCAATGGTGTGATTGATTATTGTGTCAAGATGATAATGTGGATTCCCTTTCTTGTTGTGATATTTACATCATATAGTATTAAGTTAATATATTGTAATGGAGGTTGTTAAGGGTTAAGGAGTTTACTATTCTTATTTATAAAATTACACTGTGAACGGTTAAACATTCTATGTAATGATGAGTAACTTGTATGAAAAATTTTAACTCCTTAAATTTCCCTGTGAAGTTAAACATTTCCCTATGAAGTTAATGGTGTATGTTACAAGTGGTATCAAAGCTAAAGGTTGCAACACTGGCGCCTTTGGGAGTTAGCGAAAAGAAATTGAGAGATTCAAGATGAAATGCGCGTATGTGAAGGAAGGCATCGCGTCTCTAATCCAAGTTGAACAATGAGTTTCAAGAGATAAGTATTAATATCTTTCTTGTCATGAAAGTAATAGTTATTGCATTTATGGAAAATACAATGCTTACAAAGTAAATATCTGTTGAGTTAGAGTTTCTTTAAAAAAAAGGATATGTGTTTTCCATTTACGTAAAAATTCCATTGTTGTGTTGAAGTTTCCTTGAAATGAGTTGGGAATTTGGTTTCTTGAAGAAGAAACACGTGTGTGCTTGGAAATTTAACTAATATACATTTGATTCTCCTTGACAGAAGTATGTGTATTTTGGAAATAAATCCTGCATGTGAATCTTGCAATTAAAAGAGACAAATATAGAGTAAAATGTGGTTTTACTTAATATACAAGGTTGTGCTAGTATTCTTTTGGAAAGTAATAAAGCATTGCTAATATGATAATCTTTTAGAAAGATATACCATAGTAAAATACAAAACTACTATGCTTGTTTTGCTGATAAGAACCCATGTGAGTTCTTGCAAACATTACTAGTATGTATCTTGAAAAGTGTGAGCAGTAGTAAAACATAAATAAGTAAACTTGCTTGCTTATATATATATCTTATTTAAGAAAAGATAGGAAGATTGATTTCTTTCAAAAGGGATTTCGTACTTGTGTGTTAAGTGAAAAGGAATCCAAGTTATTTTCTTGAAAATAAATATAGGCTAAAGAGAATAATCTCTTGAATATACTACATTGCTAGATGGATTATGTAAACTTCTTGATTTAGGTATGTTAAAGGTTAAGTTAACCTTGTTAGTGTTGCATAGTTTTTTATGCATAAAAGAGGCAATCTATGATAAATTATTGGAAACAAAGCATGATCAATTTGCATGTAGAATCATAGAGGAACAAGGTTCTTTGCATGCAATAGTTGTATTAGATTTCATCAGAAAGAATGTAAGTCTATATGTGGAAATGATAAACATGTTTTCTTATCATACTTTAGAAAGATTCTTTGGAAAAGAAGACGAATTACATGTACAAAACTAAATTAATGTTTTGGTGTCCTTGCAATATATACATGGCTAATGTGGGTATAATATTTTGAGAATAAGTTATGCATTCTTATGTTTTATTACATTAGTTTTATGGAAAAGAAAACCATGTTTTGCATGCCTAATATGTTGTGTGTCCTCGAAGAGGAATCATGAGTTGCCTACTCGATTATGTTAAGTACTCTATTAGGAAATTAAGATTAGAATCTTTATGCATTGTATGCATAGGAACAATAGCCAATGTGTTAGCTTTAATATAATAGCATGCTCCAAAGGCAAAAGCTGAAGTGGTGGGTCTTTTGTAAAAGTTTAAGTAAAGCGAATGCACAGTGTGTTATTTTCCATTAAAGGAATTTCTGAACAGATATAGTGATTTGTCTTGTATAAATATGTGCGTGTGTGGAAAATTTCATAATAATGTGGGAGTTATATGACATGAATTGATAATTACTTAGTCACACTAATGTAGAGATGTTAGAAGAAAGCATGTTGTGACATGGTATTCACATCTCATATATGCAGTTGAATAGGTGTTAAAGGATCATTCAGAGATTGATTATTTATTGATTAAGGTTTAATCTAATCATGCTATAAAATCTTATCGATGCTGCTAAAAGAAAACATTGCTGTGGAGGAGCAATGTGAATTCCTGATGAGGATGAGTA
Source organism: Pinus albicaulis (assembly GCA_034641835.2). Lineage (NCBI taxonomy): Eukaryota > Viridiplantae > Streptophyta > Pinopsida > Pinales > Pinaceae > Pinus > Pinus albicaulis. Next base: position 810,777,732 of record CM076570.1, read on the forward strand.
TTGCAGTAGGGAGAGAAGTCCTTCAAATGAAATAAAGATAAGTATTTTATGTTATCTTATTTTAAGAAGTCTATGCATATGCATGTTGATTCCTTTAAAAATGAATTGTTACATACATGGCATTGCATGAGCTTCCATTTAAGAGAGTTGTTAAAAAGTACATGCTATTATAACTGCATAAGAATATGCATATGAGATTAATAAGTGTATTATGCTTTATTTCTCTGGGAAAGAAAGTATAAAAGCATGAAAGCAAAATAGTTACTTTTCATTTGAGCTTGAAAAGAAGCAATTGTTTTTGCATGCAATAAAATTTCTAAGTTACCATGCACTACTTTAAAAGAGATGAATGTGTATAGTGATGGTGTGTGAAACTAATGCATGAATGCAAAATATGAGGAAAGTCCTACTATAATATGATAGAGTGTTAAAATTAAATCGAATAAAACCTCTTAATAGGTCAAGTTGTGAAACTTAACTAAATGACTAGTTGACTGACTAGTGTTTGCATAAGTCGTCATGGATGCATTAAAACTATTGACTAGTTATGAATGAATAACTAATGAAGGTTATATGCATGAATCGATTTTGACTAAAGCTATTTAAAAGTTGTGAACAAGTGTTTATGATAATTAATTCGTGTGTCAGGCTGGTTGGACCAGAACATTAGGGGAATTGGAAATGTTGTACTCATACCCTAATCGTTATTGACACATACGCATTAATGGATATTTATATATACTGGTATGCGTGACAACATTTTATGTAGGAACTTAAAATGATTGCATAAGATAATATGTGCTTGAGAAATGCATATTTACGATTAGCATTGTTTCTTATAGTAAGCATGGGTTGCTTAATGGAAACATAAAATTTGTGAAAATAAAGCATCGCAAGCATTGCAATGTGAATTGCAACAGTAAACGTTAAAGTATCATGTTTTAATAATGTACAACACATGTATGTTATTTCCAGGGGGAAGTTGTGACAGCTTCAGTAAAGCTAACTAGTATTAACTAGCTAAAGACAAACTTGTTGAAATTAATTAATGAAAGAAAATCTTTCTAAGCTGATGGTAAAAATGTTTCCAAGAATAGGAAGTGGTTGGGGACAGTTGGTAAGACAGTTACCTACTCCTCTGAGGATAAGCTGGATCCCCGGGGAGGAGTAAGGCGTTCTGTGAAATTGGTAAAGGGGGAGTATTTTCTCGAGTTGGTTGGGACCAGTTGAAAATAACTCACAGCAACCCTTGTAAAGCCAAAATATCTGAGTGTGACTGGAATTGGAGAATTGGACCGGACTGTCCCGAATTTCTCTTCCATGCTTTTGTGAGTGTGACTGGATTGGCCATCCCGATGTCACAGCAGAAGAATCCACTGTTGACCCGTGACACTGTCCAGATTCTGGAGCTAGGGGGCAAGTGGAGGACGTAATTGCCTCACTTGATGGTTGGGAGGATCACAGTTTGAAAGACTAAATTCCCAGATAAATATAAAGACATTTTAGTGTGGAAATATTGATTGTCTAGATGTGAAAAATGACTTGATCCTATGGATTAGGAGGAGCATTTTTTTTTTACCATTGTGGTTCTCATAGTAGAACAATTTAAGTAAAATTTGTGCTATATTAAAATGAATTATTGAATGTATAAGTTCATTTATTTTATTACTAATTTTTTTGAATGTCTTAGCAGATGCTAGGATATGACCATGGTGCATTGATTGACCCTTGGTATGATGAAGGGAGCTAGGTGCTCTCTGAGTAATTTTTTTTAAGTACTGTATGGATGTCTTTGGCAGGAGCTAAGACAGTGTGCACATGATGCATTTATGAGAGGGTTGGTTCTCTCTGAGTACTTATGGAAGTACCTTGATTAAAACATCTCTTTATATTGCAATACTGTTTGATAGTTGCAAATATTTTCATTTTGAAAACTATGTGACTAATGTGATGGAATTATTAGTCATACATTACAGGTGTTCATGGGTGTTCAACCATTCTCAGAAAGCTTGCGGAAAAGCCATAATTTCCTCCAATAGTAATTGGTTGTGAGAGAAGCACACCGAGGACGGTGTTCTCTTCAAGGGGGGGAGTATGTAACACACGTACTCCTGGTAAAAAAATTATTACGTAACCGTTGAAACCCAAGAAAATCAAGCTTCAGTTAATGTCAAACCAATTCTTGATAACTATCCAAATCGTTATGCATTTATGAGGGTTAACAATTTCTTCGTGGATTCGGCTCTTGATATTGTCATGATATTCGCTGTCGATTTTTGGGTATGGATTTGGTTGGAATATGGTGGATGAAGAACCAGATATGATGTCAGTAAAATGTGTTGCGGATTCTTACAGTTTGGCGAAGGTTATTGTCGTGGGTACTTTTGGTTATCTGAACTCTCTGATTAAAACATGAGAGTAGTGCTAAATTGCCCCACCAAGACCGTTCTTTGTAGGATGAGAGACGGCTCATTGGATAGAAATTGAAAGGGAACATACGTTAGAATGTTTAGGACGCAACCCATATCATTATTTCTTCACCCTTTGTTCTGTTAAGAGATTCGAAGAGTTTCGCCTGCCATGGATTGCGTCCTCACCATTTTTTTGAGCACTTTCTTAGCACTGGCCATATCTGTATCAGCTGCCAAGTCGTGTGTCCAATTTCTTTAAAATCTTGGGAACTAATCCCAAGTCCCTACAGTTTATGGAGTTTGGCTCTGAGCTATGGCAAGAGTTACGATGCTGTCCATTAGCTTGTGCACAGATTCAAAGCTTTTCTGAAGTTCGTGGATCTGATCGAGTGAAGAAACAGCATGAAGCTTGGCAATAAATGAAGATTCGCAGCTGGAGTTGTTGTAGGGAGCGTGTACAACTTGGTTACCATCGCATATAACAAGATAAGTATTTTACTAATTTGTTTTACTGAAAAGTTTTGAAATAATTATTCCCAAGATTAAATAAGCAGTCTTGAGAATTATTCCATATGCATTTTTACTTGTGGAAAAGGATAAGAATTAATGCTCTTATTTGGAAAATAACATTGCATACAAATATTTGTATTGGTTAATATATTTATATTTATATATATATAACTTTTCTTGGGAAATGATTATGGGAAAACGTTAAATAATGAGTAATAATGTTGTTCATCTTTCTTGGGATGAGTTACACATAAAGAAGAGGGTATTTCATTAGTTATTTGGAATATGTTTCAAGATTATGGGAAAATGTTAAATAATAAGTAATAATTCGATTATTTACCACAGTTATCTTTCAATATCATTATAAACAAGTTTTATTCCCATATCAAGATGAGTAAATATAGGAGAAAATATTTCAAGGGAAATAAGTTGAGATTTTCCTTCTTAAAGTGAAAATATGTTTTGGTGGACATGTTGAGATTAAGGCTTTGGTAACCTTATATTGAGACATTTGAAATGCATGCATATCTAAAATAGGCATGTGTCTATTGTGTGTATTTGTTTCATGCATGTTTGGATAAATATGCATGTTTCCTATACAATGTATTTAATGCATATAGATAGGAATTTTTAATTAAAAGATGATTAACCACATGATCTTGTGGTTATTTCCTAACCAGAATCCTTGTTGTCTTTTCTTGAAAGGACTCTTACTTTAATATCTTAGACAAATAATGTTATTAGAGAGATAGAATGGTGAAAGGGAAACTTATTGGCGGGTTTTTGGAAAAAAATCCATGTTATCTTTCTTGAGAAGATTTCTATTATGTTATTCCTTGCTATTATGCCAATCTTTTACATAATAGTTAAGAGTGGTAGTATACTAAGAAGTTTTTGTAAAAAGAATCCATGTTGTTTTAAAGATTGCTATTATGATAATCTTTATTTTACATGAAAATAGTAATTTCATGAAGATAGAAATCTAAGAAGGGAATAAGTGTCTCCTACAATAAAGGAAGAGCTATCTCTCTTGCATGCACAAAGAGGGAGAGTTATCTCTCTTGCATGCACAAAGAATAGCCATTATGTTATAGAAGCATACTCTTTGCATGTATAAAGAAATATTGAGCTATCTTACTATTTTGGAAAATATGTGAGTACATTTATGATATCAAAACTAATATGTTAGTTATGTTAGTTCTTTTGGAACAAGGTCATGCATAGGCATGCAACCTATGTATTAAATTTTATTGAAGAATAATATACATATCTGTATGTAAAAAGAAAGCTTGTAGTATTGAAACTACATTGAATATGATTGTTAGTAAAATCTTGAAAATGAGACATGTATTTATATTCTTCATTGCATATTTTTACATATGTTTACATGCTCACTAGTGTAGAGACTTTCTTTGGAAAGACTCGTGAAGGAGGTTATGTGATTCATTGTGTAAGTACTCCTTATCGAGAGTCTTTTGGAATTCGGTATGCATTTGCATGCATGGAAGGAACAATTTGTTATGTTAGATGTAGCCCTTGTCTTGCAGGAATTTGTGCTTATGCAACAGAAGCATGAGTTATTGTGATGATTTATAACCAGCACATATGAGGTATGTGTTGTTAAAGGGAAAATGTCAGGGTGCTTTACTTGTTTTGTCATGAATATACATGAGTACAGATATGTGAAATGATTGATTATCACTTGAACTTTGACATCATTTTATGTTGAAGGCATCATAGCAGGGAATGATGGTGACATGTACGAAGGAATATTAAGCTTGTCTTGGTGGCAGGTAAATGATTAATGTTCATGCAGATGAGTGCGAGTTGCAGGAAGGTTCAATGTACGATGGTCCATTGGAGGTACATCCATGCCACCAAGATCTGAAGATCTGAAGATAAGAAGACTAGAGGGTAAATGGTATTATATTTATTGTAATGGCTTTAAGATAGATATTTGCATATTTCCTTGTAAGATTATATAAATGATGGTTAAGGGATGTTCTCCCTTATAAGCCATTGAGTGATGGGCTGAACACCCTCACGATCATTTAATAATAAAATTAAACGCTATTAGTTGGCCCTTACCGTGGTTTGTGGCATATTGGTGTTCAATGGTGTGATTGATTATCATGGTCAAGATGATAATGTGATTCTTCTTGTTGTGATATTTACATCACATAGTATTAAATTAATATACTGTAATGGAGGTTGTTAAGGGTTAAGGAGTTTACTATTCTTATTTATAAATTATTTATAAAATTACATTGTGAACGGTTAAACATTCTATGTAATGATGAGTAACTTGTATGAAAAATTTTAACTCCTTACATTTCCCTGTGAAGTTAATGGTGTATGTTACAATCTTGCTAAGACAATCCTTTTGTGAAAGTATCCTAAAGACTGAAGGAACCTTCCATCAGTTAATTCTGCCATAGCTGTAAAGGCTACCTTCTCGAAGTCTCCACTATACACCCATCACCAAAAACTGTTCCTGGAAAGACATGACACCATGGTGAAATCAACTTGCCACACCTAAAGCTTGTGTACAATCTAATTTTACTAGATAAATTATTTCTTCAAAAAGTTTATATATATTATTATTTTCTTCTCAATTTTATTATTATTTTAATAATAATAATTATTTAAAATTTTAATTATTTAAATAATTTAAAATTATTATATTAATAAATAAATACTTTTTAATAATAAAATAAATTAATTTTAACAAATTGTTTGAATTCAAATAAATATAATTAGCTTCATAATTTGAAAATTTTATATTTTTAAATAAATAATTATTATACAAAAAAATTAAAATAATATTAAATAAAATAATAGAAAAATCATAAAATAAACCTTTGTTCTAAAAATTTGTCTATTTGTATAATAAATTTTAAATTTAAATTTTATAAAAACTCTCCGTGGCACATTTTTATTTTTCAACAAACTTGCATATGTATTAATATTACACTTTATTATTTCTTTTACCTTCTGCAACATGCTTGAATATAAACTGGATACTACTTTTTAATATTGCATTTATCTATACCTTAGGTCTTATCTTTTCATATATAGAGATAATTACAGTTTTCAATTTAAATTACCATGTATGATTATGGAGTTAACATTAAATAAATGGTATAAAATATGATTATTTTTTTAATGTACTTTTATAAATATGTAAGTTGATAATATTTAATGTGTTTTTAAAAATAATGTTTCATACTATTTACTATTATTAAATAGAAATGTTATTGTAAATATAAATATTAAAAATATTTATATAAAAAGAAAATAACATATTAATAATTGTTATAACTGTAAAATATAAATACTGTCATTGTTAATGTAAAATATGTGTGTCAAAATATTTATCAATAAATGTTAATGTTATTATGTTCGAATGTATTTGAAAGTAAATTTTTTTTAAAGATAATCTGTAATTAGATTTTCCAAAATTGAAATTTATAAAATTTTGTTTTGAATAGGTTAATATTAGGTTTTGAAATTTAAAAATTACAAATTTTTTAATTTTATTATGTAATTATGATTTTTGATACTAACATATTTCAAAATAAATATTCCATTTTATTATTTTTAATTTTATATATAATTAATTTAAAATATAGAATTCAAAGTTTTTATTTTTTTTTAATTTTTCACATTTATATTGTTATAATTATAATTCTTTAAAATTATATATATTTTTTCATTATAATTATATAGATTTCATATAAATTTCTTTATAATTGCACAAATCATATTCCCAAAATTAACTTTTAAAAATTTAGCGTAACAAGTTATCTATAATTGAATTTCTATTTTGTTATAATTATATTCTTAAAATATAATACTATTTAAATTAAAAGAAAATATCTATTTAAATTAAAAGAAAATATAAAAAATAAAATTTAGTTATGTAAATATTTTTCCTGTCCGTCAAAGGATGTAAAAGAGTGGTAGTCCATATAATTAATGTAACGATGGCAAGATTATTATATAAGGACCGTCGGAGATAGGCCGAGAAAATTGAAACCATGATTGTAATTGTTTATCTTTGATATTCAAATACTTTACCTTGCCCCATATAAGATTTCGTGATGAAACCTCAAGGTTTTATCATGTAGGTTTTGTATGTAGGTTTTGTGTATTGTGTGTTATGTTCATTCTTTTCATTATTTTCTCTCTTAATTATATTTCTTATAGGGCTTTTAAATACTAACCGGTGGTATTGAGTCAAAGTATATTATTTTTTTATAGGGCTGGTATTGAGTCCAAGTATATTTTTTATAATAGGGCTTCTAAGTACTAACAGTTGGTATTGGAGCCAAGTTAATGGAAAGTCTGAGATGAGAAACTAAGTCACATTGAGACAAAGGTCAAAACTCATAAAGAGTGGTCGTCATATGAAAAAATGGTTCATTCAAATAGTTATAGAATAATGTCTATGTGTGGGAACATTATGCAAGGTAAAGACATTAAAGAAAAGTATTGTGAATGAAGAAAATGTAGAGTTAATACTTACATATTATATTTGATAGGTTGGTTTTTAAGTTGTTGGTGATTGTTGAGAAATTTTCTTAGCCTCTCTTCCTAAAATAACAATAAATCAAATCTCAAACACTATATTATAGGGTAATACTCTATATTATAGTAATGGATGAATGTAATTTTTTTTGTTAGGTTAATGCATGCCCCAAAATAAATGTGTGTTTTATTCATTCTTTCTTGGTATCATCGACTAGGTCGAGAGGCTTTAAACATATGTAGCCTGGCAAGTGATCAATAAAGTTTTTAGCTTTGTGTTTATTTATTCAGGGATGGAGTCTTAGCAGAGCTGGGGAGTTTAGGGAGTCTATGTGTTGCCCTATTTTGAGCTGAGTCATTGAATAGTTGAAGCAAGGTGCCGCCCAGTGTCGTGCGGTGGGCTCAGCGTTGTCAAGCCTATGTTCAAGCTTTGATTAGCTTGTGAGTGTAGCAGCGGATTCGTTTGAGAATCCGACATCATTGTATCACACAGTTTAACATCAACGTAGTGTGGATTGAACATGCGATTTTTCTGTGGAGGTCTGATCGTTTTCGATTAATTCGATAGCCCCATTCTTTGAATTACACGACGGTGACCCCTGTTACATTTGTTGTGGCTGGGTTTTATGTATATAACACTACTATTTATTATTTATCAAATGAGCCAATGATGTTGACAAAGGAACTCGTAATGGCAGGGGATGGACTTACTAAAATTGTGACTAAATTCCGAGTTGAATCGTTGTCTATTCCAAACCTCTCTTGTTAATTGAGAAAGAATATTTAGTCTTCTCTTCTATTCATCAGGTGCCTCCCACGTATTTCTTGTCACCTCTTTGTGGGTCGTTATTCCTTGATTGCAGAAGAACATGTTTTCTTGAGATTGTTTAGGCTAGTTGTGTGACATATGTGTTGTTAGAAGAGGAGTTGGATGCACGAAAAAGTGGAGTGTGAGCTGGATGCACGAAAAAGTGGAGTGTTGTCTTGTTGAAGATTTTTTTTTTGATTAAGGAGAGGGCATTAATAATTGTAGAAAGGTACTTTGGTGTTAAAGTTTAAAAGTAATTTTCTATTATTTTTAATATTTTCTAATCATAGAATTCATGGTAGTAGAAGAAACTAATATTTTCTAATCATGGAATTCATGGCATTAGGAGAATTTAGTGGTTTAAACTTCTATTCATGGAAAGTGAAAGTATAGATGTAATTAATGAAGAAAAAATTGTGAGGCATAATGAAGGGTACAAAAACGGTACATGCAGATGAAAAAAAAAAGTGAACTTTAATGCTATTATTGTAGGAAATTTTGGCATACAACATGGAATTGCAAAGAACCTGCCAATGGTTTGTTAAAAGGGAAGGTAAAAGAATCAAGTAGCATAGCCACAGATGAATATTCCTTGAATTGTGATGATGATGAATTTAACGAAGAAATTGAACCTCTCAAACTTTTTAGAAAAAACTCTTTAGAACTAATACAGTTCAGTGAAAAGTCTCAACATGGATGGTTGTCTAGATAGTATGGTAGTTGTGGATATAAGGAAGGATCCCTCATTTGTGAAGATGTGAGAGTGGAATTATCATAATGTTATGCGATATCACTGGACGTTGTTCAATATTTGACTTTGAGAGATTTCATTCGGGAGTTTGGGAGTGGAACTAGGAAATCGAGCTTGTCGACTAACAAGGGTGATGAGGCAACTTGATGAAGCCTATGTTGATTTGGAAGTTGTAAACTATTTGAATAATTATTGTGTATTTTTTGGTTTATGGGTAGTTTTAATAAGTTTACGTAATGTAAGTATTAATTGGCAGAGTTAGAGTTAACGTTTGCATTCTATATCTGATAAGTTGGTTTGTGAGTTGTTGGTGATGGTTGAGAAATTCTCTCAACCTCTCCTCCTAAATTAGGAGTGTGAAATAAATGTGTTTTTATTCATTCTTTTTCAAAAGTCAATTAATGGAAAATAACAAAGTTATTCGAGATGAAAATTGACTGAGGAAAAATGTTTGACCCATCAATGCCACACAAAGTAAACTCCAAGCCATGGGAATAATTTGAATCTCAAAATCGTGAACATGTGCATAGTTCAATGGAGTAGTTTTCTCAATAAATTGTAGTTGCATACCAAAAGAGGAGTCGTAGTTCACATTGGCCACTTGAGTAACTATTTGTTAGTTAAGTAACCATTCAAGTCAAATCGATCCATTATGTGGGGAGAGCTCTGCATAATATCCAAAATAACCACTGTTCATAGTGAAAATTCCATAGCTAACAATCGAAGTAGAATTCGAGGAGCAAGTACAAGGGTTAAAAGCTTTTTCTTTATTCTGTTTTTTTTTTGGTTTATTCGTGTTGTATTTTTATGGTTGAATATATATATCTTTGCATGATGTTTAAAAAAATGGTGGAAGCTTTTAATTTTAGCATAGAAACCAAAGTCTAGGCCATTTTTGGTAAAAGTTTATATATAACTTTAAATTCATGAATTTGTTAAGGCTTCAGAGTCACATTATGTTGTGCTATAATGCAAGGAACATCTAAATATGATTTCAATTTTTCATTAATAAATAAAGAATATATGTATGAACTTGTAATTTTGTTTAATTCTAGTAGGTTTATTTTTGCATTTTTAAGTTTTAGCATGCATGCAGCTTAGGGTTTCAATAAAAGACAATTGTAATATATATAAAAAAATTCAGCAAGTTAAATGAGATATTGTTTTTCTCTGTACACATTTGTTTACGATGGAATGATAGTCTAAAATTTACCTTTCAATCTAGTAGTAGGTTTTTGTGTATTTCAAATATGAGCATTCACGCAACTTAACTTCAACATAAAGTTGAAACAAGAAAATAGAAAATATCCGAGAGTTCACATCAGAAAATGTCAATAGTTCATAAATGTTTTGTTGGGTATAATTTCCACACATTTTCATGTTATAACATCCATGTGCTTTGAGTTTCACAAAGGAACAAAAAGGGTTTAACGAAAAGAAAAAGATGAAGAAAACATTTCAACAAACTAAATTGAGTAATTAAGAATTCATTTTAACTTACTGCTATAAAAGGGACAACTAAGGAATTAAGAATTAAGCTATAAGAAACATAGTAATTTAAATTTATACATTTTAATTTAATGTAAAATCTTACCAAAATAATAAAAATAATATTCGCAATATTGGTAAATTCTAGAGAAATTTAAGAAAATAATCATACTCATTAGAGGAAATTTTTTCCTAAAAGTGCCCATGAAATTTTCATGTATTTTCCATGTCATAATATGTAAACCAATCAAAATCATTTAATTTTAATAATACGCACATGTAAATATTTTGGAGGGTAAAGAATGAAAACTACTTTTTTAAATTGTATTTTTGGCTTATCCCCTTATAGGTTTACTCAAATTTCAAGTGTTGACACTCTTTCGATGCGGAATTAAATTCCACATCCAACTAGCACCCATTATGCATATTTTTTAGAAGACCCACATTGATAAAAATCACAGATATATTAAAAAGTGTGGTGGCTTACTTTTTAATGTAATTTATCAATGGTCATCTGGTGTAAAAATACAAGTACGTTCTGTCTACATGGAGATAAGCCAAAAATACAATTTAAAAACACATTAGTTTTCTTCTTTTCCCTCCAAAATTCATAACTCCTATTTTATTATTTTAACTATTATTTTATTATTTTTCCTTAGGAGGCCAATTTTACCCTGAAATTTCCTCTAACGAGTTCAAAATTTTATTTAATTAAAAATCAAATTCACATTTTTAATTTAATGTAAAAGGTTAACAAAATAATAAAAATTCTCTTCACAATATTGGTAAATTCTAGAGAAATTTAAGAAAATAACCATACTAATTTAGAATTTTCTTCAATTAACAATCAAATTCACATTTCACACAAAATCATGTTTACAACATCCTTTTCCATGAAAATTTTTAGCAACTACATTAATATGTTGCAAAACTAAAATTACAAGGTGGGTTTTTAGAATTACATGGAAAGTACTGACATTCCAAGACATAGTTCAGAATTCCTCCCCTTACAACAGCTTCAACATCCCAACAATTTCTAGAATTTTTTTTACAGAGTTTTCTTACAATAAAAACTTTCCCCTTGATGCATACAAAATGAGGCCTACATATAAATTCTCAAGACTCAAGACCCTAGACCTAAGCCACTAGTGGTATTTAGTAACCACTAGGAGTCATTTACAAAATGACAAATGTTTTGTAACTGAATTCTTCTAGAAGTTTCTAGAAAGTGTGCCAGTTGTAGGGTGGGTCCCATTTTCTTTTGGTTTTAGTGGACTTGTGTATATCTTTCTTGCATATACAATTTGTTCTTTCTCTCTCTTGCTTGGGTGTTGATTGAAAAGTGCACATCACCTTAGTTGGGTCACTAGTGGGGGCTTCCTCTACTATGTTGTCACATGTGGTTGTAATTGCGTCTTGGAGACATCAACTAATGTTTTGGTGGTTTGGAACTGGAACCTATTTATGTGGAATACATATGGAGTATCGCTCCCCCAACATATCACTGTACAGATCCACCTTGAGTGGCTAATTAATATAGGTCCATAAAACCTATCCACTGCCTTCTCAAAGACATTTCACATGACTATGTGTCCAAAACAAACCCTTCTAGATTTGTGACCGCATCATAATAAACCTTTCCTTTCTATCAGAAGAGTTTCTTTATCATGAACATGCTTTTAAAATGGTATCCATATATGTTTACAATATATTTTCCTTGTACGACAGGGTCCTCCTCCAAAAATCCTTTCTGATCCTCTATAGTTGTAATGACGATCTTCATGAGGCACTCCTTTGAATAGAGTTCCCCATTACCATCAATGAATTTTGGGAATTTTCTTTTTTAAAACATCTCACATTTATCCTTGAAGTTTTGTAGTTCCTTTGTTAGTGCCTTTGCTCTTTTCTCGACCAATGTCACCATTTTTTTTTTTTTTTTTCTGTTCATTTGATTAACCCTTGCTCAAAACTTGGATCTATAAATATTCTCCTTCATGACATCCTCCTTATGCATATTATAAAGGAAATATATTATCACTCCATCCTTGTTGGGGGAATCACCAATAGTGATTTTAATAAATTGATCTCACTATAGGCTCTCTTGAGAGTGCTAGTTTTCTTTCATATTAGCTCCATATGATCCCATAGCTTACCTATCACCTTCCTTTTCCTCTCCCATATTACTATTATGTAAGCCTTAAAAGAGGATTGGCTGGGGTGATTTATCCTCAAAACTTCCAATAGTACTTCAAACTTTTTATCGTACTCTTGAGTTCGGTACGAAACCATCTCGGTACTTTCTGGTTCTTCTTCCTTGTTCTTCAATTTTTTCTCTCAATTTGAGAGTAGGAATTGCAAACTTTTGAAACCATTTGATATTTTCATTGATTCCACTTGCCCAATTAGAACATCATGGGTTTGGTGGGAGTAAGAAGTCTCACATGTATTTTCCTACATTCCCTAATATTGTGATTCCAATAGCATAACTTGGTCTTTGTACTATTTGTTCCTTATCAGTGCATCATGGATATTTTTCTCCAACTCATGGTTTTATTTCTCCACCTTTGAAAACTCATATGTCTTCATAGGATGTGCATATGTAATTTTGAGTTACCTTTCCATGGAGGATATTTCCCTATCCATGTTATCCAACATATTTTTATATTTCTTAAAATCACAAGGATAGGTTGCAAGGTGAGTGATTTATCCTTCAGGTCCTTTATCTTCATTTTACTAGATCTAAACACCATCATTTCATACTTATGATGGTTTCTTCCCTTATTGTACAACTCCTGAAACTTCCTAGTTGTAGCATTAGATTTGTGCATTTTTCTATGCACCATGTGAGTCACATGCATATTGAGTTCCATAATATCTATATATGGAATATCATATACTAGCAAGGACAACTGATGCACATCATACTCATCCAAGGATCTAAATATCTCCACCATGGACTATAAAAATTCCAACTTAAAAATTCCCCTTTCATGGTCTAATGCACTCGTAAGTAACATAGGGGGAAATGGTTGTTTTTATGCTATTCTAATGTCCCTTTTCATTTTTTTGGTTGCTTGCTTATCCAATTTCTCAAAATTTTCCACCATTGACACCTATCTATTCTTGGACATCTCAACCGACTCTATATCCTTGGCTACTGACATGGGAGAGGGAATATGTTCCATAGTAAAATCCTGCTTTAAAGGGGTTGCCAAGTAATTATTAAAAAACACTGGTGTTTGTGACTTTGTCTCATCATCATCCTCCTCAACATCATCATCTCACCTCACTTATTCTACCTTGTCTTTATTAGATCTAGGATCCTCCCCTTGATAAACATCCATGGGTTTTGAATTCACCCTTTTCTTCCATGATAGGTGAGAAATTCTTGACGTAACTAGCTGTCGGATTGCTTTAACTTCGTCTTGAGTAGACTTAATAACAAAATATTCCAATATGGAATCTGAGTCATGCTTGTCAATTATCTATCCTTATCCTTTCTCATCTCTAAAATTATATTATGAGGGTCATACTCCTAAGATTCTGCTTGTGGAAATTCAAATCTCTACAAAATATTCTCCACAGGATCTAATGAATTACTTGAATTTAACATAAATGGGCCTACCTAACGAGGGATGTGAAAAGATATATCTTCTTTCCTGGAAATACAATGATCATTATCGTTGTTGAAACTTTGTCTAATGTACTCTAATGCAAATATGCATGGAGTCAAGAATGTTTCTAATTTATAAGGTTTACCTCGGAACCCATAAACCCTGATGACTATATATTATTTGAAATTTTGAAAATGTTTAAGTCGCCTATTATGGTATGAGGAGTGAACTATAACTTTTCCTTCTTGAATTGAGCATCTCTAGGTAATGGTTCACCATGTAACAAGGTATAAACAGTTGACATAAACGAAGATATATATTTTAAGTAATCATGGTTATATAATAGTTTTCTTACCATGGGTAACCATTCATAGATAGGTAACAAGGAATTGTGTCCATACACCATCTAGGGTGTTTGGAGTTCATTGTGAGAATGCTACTAGTGGATAAATAACTGGAATAAGTAATTTAGTTAACAGCAAGATATCCCTTCTAAAAATTATATTATTTGGGAATGGGTCTAATTAGAAAAAAATTATGGAAAATCCAACTTTTTACAGGCCTTAGTGGCCGAGTAACATAAGGAAAACAAGAGACTTGGCCAACCATAAAATAAAAAAACTTAGGCGTAAAATCAAAGGGAGTGATCGAGTATGGAGGAGGATAAAAAGTTGAAACTACTTCCTCTTTGACATATACAATGATCATTCGTTTCTTTTTTCTGAAGAAATAACCTCCCACTTCTCTTCAAGTATCTATTTATCCAACCTTTGAAAACCTACTCTTTCTAGGAATGAAATGATGTCTGCAATGGCATCAGTGTTATTTTAATTACTTCTTTATCTCTTTGAGACAAGATAATAAATATTTGGTTTGGAAAGTATCTGTTGGCACACCAAGATACCATATTTGGAAAGTGATATTGTTGTGGAACCACAAATAGGACCAAGTTTGAATCAAATAAACTTTTCTTCTCCCCTATTATATCACGGGTGCTTAATAACACATGAATGGACTTTCTCATGTCATAGGAAGCTATTAGTGGGTCCCACAATTTTTCCTCGCCATCATAAAGGCCAAGGCCCTTGGTTTTCTCAACCATTAGGATATCACTAGAGCTTGGAGGAGAAGTGGTGGTCATTGGGAATATGGAGTTTGTTGAAAGGTTGCTAGTTGACTAAGTGAGAAAAGGACAAAAGTGAGATTCTCAAATGGATTAAATAGTCAATTATTGGGTGGCATGTGGCAATAGGATATTGGAAAATAAGGTGGAGGGAAGCTTATTAAAATTTGTTGAGTGATAAGACTATAAAACACACACAAAGGGGAAACTAATGGTTGTTGAGTAAATTGGGCTCAAATTTGGGGCATTTAGAGGTGACTTTGATTATGATGTCTCCTAAAGGATTAATTACTCTAAGGAAAGTATTCATTTGTTGAAAATAGGAGTTTATTGAGTAAGGTGTGTGCTTTGTTTATAATAAATAGCTAGTGCTTCTCTTCGAATTCATATTTCTTGTAAATTTGGAAGTAGCAAGGGGTATTAATCGGTCAAATCCATGAACAGGGGAAATTTTGACAATTTGGAATCACGAATTTGAGCTATAATGGTGAAAAATCACAAAATTTAGGTTTATGGGAGGGTTCAGATGATATGGAGGCCAAATAGGATATAATGGCGATAAAATGGTCCCTGAACCCTTTTTATATTTCTTTTTTTCCAGACCTGGTCAGGTCCTTACTAGGCACAAAATTTGGATTGTGTCATGTTGACATTAACTTGTCATTGACCATTCCATGCGTCAGGAGTTGATGTAGTAGAAGGCTTATATATGGGTGAAAACATGAAGTTGGGAATCACTTTTTTCTCTTTTTTGACATTGAAAATTGAAAATTTCCATGTTTTTTCAACTTCAACTCCATTAAACTCATGTTTTTAATGCAAATTATGCTTTTACATAAAAACAAGATTTGTAGAGAATTGTCTTACCTCCATAGTCATATATATATATATATATATATATATATATATATATATATATATATATATATATATATAGAATTAATTATTTGTTTGTGCTTGCATATATTTGAAATTTTGAGGCAAACAAAAATAGTCATTTTTTGAACCATAACTTTTTTTAGGGAAGGTTATTCATTTTTTTGAAATAAACCATATCATCATAATCTACATATATTTCACTAGTGCACGGACTATTTTTCGGTAATTTTCAGATTAAATTACTATTTTTTATTATTTTTTGAAATGGACGAAGACAAAAAAATGGTGATGTTTCAATACATTTTATGACCCCTAGATTTTCTTTTCAATGTGATCGTCAATAAGAAAACTAAGAGTACCCTTTTGAAGTAGACAAGGAGAGGAATTGCAATATGATTTTTCTGAATTTTTTGGTGTTGCCATTTTAAAGTTGTTGAATTTCCATTCAGTGCAATTTTCTGAATAATGAAATTCCACAGTGACACAGTTTAGTATAAAATTAATAAAAAATTGAAATTTTTAATGAAACTCCACAACTCTTACATCATCAGAAACTAGATTTAGAGATGAATCTAGTGGTATCTGGTCTGAAATATAACATTTTGTTTTTGTAGGTATTCCACCCCTCCAAAGTTGCAGGTTCCTAAAAAATGAAAAATTTTCTGGGTTTTTTGTTGACCAGAAACTCTTGGCCGAGATAATTTCTCGAACGAGATATTCATTAAACTCTCAACCGAGGAATTTAAACTCGCAACTTAACTCTCGGCCGAAAGTTTAAAAAAATCTTGGCCAAGAGTTTGTGCTCGAGAGTTTACCCAAGCCAACTCTCGGTCGAGAGTTCAGCGAAGGCCAACTCTTGTCCGAGAGTTTTATAACCTTTTGGACGAGAGTTTATTACAAAAAATTCTCTAAATTTTAATTGAAAACTGACGCAGTATTTTAGACGAGAGTTTTATATAAATACTCTCGTTCAAAAGATTAATTCCACACATCATTCTGAACCAACGAAAATTGCGAAGTTGCGAGGGTCCGAAAATTGCAAAGGTGCGAGGGTCCGAATAATTTTTCTGTCAAGGTGCGAAAATTTTCTATGTGCAAAATTCTTTTTGGCAAAAAAAAAAATTTCAGTTTTTTTGGGTGAATTTTTCTTTTGGCGAAAATCTTTTTGAAAGTTTTTCTGGGTGCAAAATTATTTTTTGAAGTTTTTTTGGGTGCATGGATGCATGAAGTATTTTTGCAAAATGCTCTATGAATACATGGAGTATTTTTGCAAAATGTCTCTATGAAGGCATGAAGTATTTTTATAAAATGTCTTTATGATTTTAATTATTTATTTTTAATTTTCTCTCTTATTGAAAGCATGAAGTACTTATTCTGAAGTCTTTATGTTTTTTTGGGTATTTGGTCCAAATAGAATTGGATTTTAGGTTTCCAATTTTTTGAACATGGGAAACCAAAGGAATTTCCTATCAAGGAACGATCGAAAAAGAACTGATTCAATGGTTAAAAATGAGAGATTACAAAAAAAAAGGCGAGAGGAAAGGGAAAGATTAAGCCATGAAATAAATGTGGAGGTAGAGCATCGTGAAATAGATGTAGAGGTGCATGACAATGACGAGGAAATGAGAAATGTTGAGGAACTTGTCAACGAGAATATTGAAAACACAAATGTCTAAGAGAATATTGATATCGATCTCACTAGTGAGTCAATAGTTGAACTTCAATTTGAATTTTGTATTTTTTTTTTTTAAACATTGTAGTTCAAGATAGTTTTAAAATTAAAAATATTTATATTTCAATTTCAAATTAGAATTTAATATTGTTATTTATGTAGGGGCAACATCAAAACCACAAGAAGATACTACCACACCTCGAATTTCACTGCAATTAATTGGAAGTTCCAAGAACGTTGTATACAACTACAAGTTTCTAGAAAATATGGATCCCACTAAAATTGAAGAATTGGGACCACCAATGGCTGAAAGGACACTTCGAGATAAATTAAAATTTTGGATTGAAACATACTTTTGAAGGTAAGTCTATCATAGCACAAGCTCAGATGTTACATGGATTTTTGAAGCACAAATCTCTCAAAAATGTCATGGAATTATTGGGCATTAAAATTGAGAAAGAGGTTTTAGAAAATGAAATGGTATCAAAAAATGTGATGTCGGCGCTTGCCACACTAGCCAAAAAGTCATCTCAAGTTGAAAATAATGCTCGTAGAGCACTTTTAACAGGTGTAGTCGCGAAACGAACTTCATCAAGTTGGTTGATGTCAGCAACTTCAAAATTGTTTAAAACATCAAGAAAAAGTTTATGGACGCATACAAAATTTAGAATTCAATTAGATGAGAATGATGAACTTGCATGTTGGGCTAATATCTGCAGGCGTTTATATCATGATAGACTTCCTGATGGTGTGAGGGATAGGGTAAAAGAGTTTTGTGATTTGAATTCTCATGTGTCGCCAAATGAAAACGATTATGTGCGACATCGTATATCTAAGGGAGTTTATGAATCTCATTCCAAACATATAACAAAGGTTAGTCAAGTAGAATTATTCCAGAAATTTATGGAAAGTAATACTGATGTGAAGATTTACCTTAGCACATTTGTGAAGATTAAACCATGGTATGTCAAGCCTATCACTGTTTGAGACACATGTTGTTCTCGATACCATGTAGAATTCCAATTATTTTATGAGACATTTGTAAATTTTGGCATAAAATATTGGTCAAATGACCCCCCTCCTTCAAGTGTTCGTGAATTTTTATCAAAGATATTATGTGCACGAGAGAATAATGAATTATTTTATAAAAAAGAATGTGTTGGTGAAAGAAAATGCGCAGAATGTTCTCATTTGGCACTCTACGATGAAAAGTATCCCATTGATCCTAATGATCCCAGACTGTCAAATCTCAGTCTGAATTGGAAGCGGTATGAAAATGTTACTTACACTCCTGTTGCAGATTCAAGCACAACATCAAAAGAGATCACTTTACTTGATGACGAGATTTCAGTGACATCTTTTATGGAGAAGTTTAGGGTGCAAATATAAAAATATATTAAAAATTATCATATAGCACGATGGCAGGATTTACAGTTCAAGCAATCACATGATGTTTTCCCAAAAGGAAAAATATTATTAGTGGTTGATTTCACTGAGAATTACACGTTTAGTCCACAAAACGAGATACAAAGTGATTATTATCATTCAGACCAAGTATCTATATTTGTGCATATTTTGTATAGACATGCAGAGCTTGCTATCGATGGTTTTGATAGTGATAAAAATAATCATGAGGTGATTAAGGAGTACCATTTCTACATCAATTATGATCGAACACATGATACATGTTTTGTTCAACATTGTTTTAATGTTATTTATAACGAATTGTTCAAACGAAGGGTCACTTTTAAAGAACATTGGGTATGGTCAGATGGTTGTGCTGGTCAATTTAAATCAGAAAAATCGTTATTTTGGTTGTCTCGTCTTCATAAGAGAACCAAAATTCCACATACATGGAATTTCTTTAAGACAAGGCATGTAAAAGGAGAGCACGATGGTTCTGGGGCATGCATAAAATGTGCACTTAGGAGGCATCAATTGAATCACTCAGCTTCCAGACTTGCAAATTCTTTAGATGTTGTTAATTGGTGCAAAGACAATTTAAGTCATGTATCAAACCCAATGATGGCTGATATACACAGGTAGGTGAACACATTTAACTAAAAATATATTATACATGTCTAGATATATATCTGTGTGTATTTTGTTATCAAAAAAATATTAAATATTGTTCAAAATTTGACTCATACATGTGCACGTGTGTTTTTCTCAAGCAGGTACTTTTAGAATATTTCAATGGCTGATGTTGATAGATCCCTGCCATTTAATTTCCTTGGAATCCCCCAAACAAGAAGTTTACACTCAATTAGGAGTAAGAACATGACAAATATACATTGCATTGAGAAACGAAAGTGCTCTTGGTTTTGTTCTGCATGTATTGATCAGACAGAGTCCATCGATGACTATGGAAACCAAATTAAGAAATTTGTTAAACCATGGAAACACAAATAATTGAAACCATTTCCGCCATTTGGAAACTTGAATGACAAGGAAATGGACAATGAAGTGGTTGTGATTGAAAATGATTATGATCGTGTTTATGATATGGTTAGAGAAGGTGATGTCTTCGCTGTCATTGCACCAGAAAATAATCAAGAAAAAGTGCATTATTATTTATTACGATGCACTATGTCTAAATCCACGTTGCTGGAAGAGTATAGTGATCCATCAAATTATACATACCCAATTGGTTCAATGGTGTTAATGGGACATTTCTTTGAAGAAGTAAAGAAATGTAAAGATCATATTATTTTTCAAGAATACCAACCAGAGGTTATTTATGCCCAATATAGTCACTTGGTCATAGAAAATTGGTTGCAGTTGAAGAAAGTGAAGACTAGAAAAAAACAACGACAATGGAGGTTATCGATAGATGATCATGATGCCATTCTGGAAAATTTTCCACTAGCACATTTCATATGAGTGGAACACATTGTTGAAGATGAACAATGAACTTTGATTCTAGGATTAGAACATATAATTGCTACAATGCATTCGAATTTATATAGTTTAATACTATATTGTGGATTGCTTTCAAATAAATGGACATGTGGATGGTTAGATGTGTGTTGGTACGAAAAATATATTATGATCTAATGGATTAGGGTGCTTTGCTAGATAATTTTAAGTTATGGTGATTTAATGTGTCCATCATGTTTACTCCTAGATGATCTTAACTCACCCCCGTTTTTGCATGGATATAATGGTGATGAATGAATTTTTAGTTAAATGTATATATATAATAATTCCCAAGGCACCCGTGTGATCACAACTTAGAAAACCTGATACAGGAGCCCTATAACCAAAAGACCCGACCCAAACTCGTTTCATCGGGTGCCCTCCCAAGGCACGACGCCCTTCGCTCGATCGAACGAATGCACAAGGGAGAAAATGACAAATGGCCCGCATGAACGTGCACAAGGCACCCGTGCAGTCACAACTTAGCAAACCTGATACAGGCGCCCTCAAAAGAAATGACCTGACCCAAACTTGTTTCATTGGGCGCCCTCCCAAGGTGCGACGCCCTTTGCCCGACCGAACGAACGCACAAGGGAGAAAGTGGAAAACAACTCGCACGAACGTGCACAAGGCACCCGTGCGGTCACAACTTAGAAAGCCTGATACGGGCACCCTCAAACAAAACGACCCGACCCGAAATCGTTTCATCGGGTGCCCTCCCAAGGCATGACGCCCTCCGCCCGACTGAACGAACGCACAAGGGAGAAAATGGAAAACGGCCCACACAAACATGCACAAGGCACCCGTGGAGTCACAACTTAGTAAACCTTATACGGGCGCCCTCAAACGAAACGACTTGACCCAAACTCATTTCATCAGGCGCCCTCCCAAGGCACGACGCCCTCCGCCCTACTGAACGAACGCACAAGGGAGAAAATGGCAAACATACCGTACAAACGTGCACAAGGCATCCATGTGGTCACAACTTAGCAAACCTTAAATGGGTGCCCTTAAATGAAACTACCCGACCTGAAATCGTTTCATCGGGCACCCTCCCAAGGCGCGACACCCTCCGCCTGACTAAACAAACGCATAAGGGAGAAAATGGAAAACGGCCCGCACGAACATGCGCAAGGCACCCGTGCGGTCACAACTTAGAAAACTTGATACGGGCGCCCTCAAACGAAATGAATCGACCCAAAATCATTTCATCGGGCGCCCTCCCAAGGCACGATGCCCTCCGCCCGACCGAACGAATGCACAAGGGAGAAAACAACAAATGGCCTGCACGAACATGCATAAGGCACCCATGCGGTCACAACTTAGCTTGTTCAATGCAATGTAAAATAAATTTTCACCTGAAGAAATTTTATCCCTCTCACCTCATTTTTACACTCTAAAATATATTTGAACCTGAAGAAATTTGATCCCTCTACATCATCCATTTCGCAGACCCTATGACATAAAGCCTTCAAATTGCCTCTGATGAAGTCATTATGCCTATCTTTTATGGGGAAATCACCTCTATGACACTAAATCAAATTGCTTCTTTGGAGCAACTACGCAATCCTCTATGCTGCCTCAGTGGGAATAAATCGACCCTCTTGTTGCTTCCTCTCTAGATCTGGAAAACTTCTTCTAGATCTGTGTCCCTACCCCTCACTATCTCTGCTGCCACACTGAAGCTAAAACTTTCTGGCAACTGACTCTGCTACTCCAGAAAATCAGATTCTCTATGTGACTCTGGTGCGTTCTCCATCACCACATTGATACCTTCTTGTGTCTTCTTGTTGGGACTCCAAAGACAATTATTAAATCCTAATTGATGGCTCAAATCATTTCTGGATCGATCCGAAGCGAGTTTCTAGATAATTCTCACCCGAACTCGTTTCAATGATGAAGTGAAATTCTTAATGATTGGGAATGCTATTTCTGAAATTCTTGATTAAAAGGCCCAACCTTAGGTTTTCAAGATGAATGTGTTCAAAACTTTTATAATTGAAAAGGTATGGTTTTCGTTGTATTTTTAGTTAAATTATCTAATTTTTTTTCCATAGAACATCCATAATATCGGGTATTTTAGTGTGCATCCAATGACATCCCGTGAGATGTCCTATTGTGATTTAGATGGATCCAAGATGAACACATCGCAATTTACCATTTTCAAGGCAGTCTTTCTGGTTAACAAATCATGTATGAAGAAAATGTTTATGGAGATTCCAACATGATTATAAATTAGATTCTAAAGAATTTAAAATTTAGAATTAGTATGTTTATAAATTGGATAGATTGTATTTTTTGATGAAAAATCTGTATAGTCAGTTTTTCTCATAGAGAAAAATTATGTATCAGATTCTCTCTCTAAAATAACAGAATAATTTACCAAAAAAAGATGTAACAAGCTACTGAGATAGTATATTTCACAGCACTTTTCAATGATTTTGGCCATAGTTCCGTGAGTGTAAACATCACATAGCCCTTCTTTATCTTTTTTTATGACATAGTCACACAGTCATGTAATTTCTCTACAAATTAGTTTTTATGGGATTCTTTAGTCAAGAAAACGTACATAAAATATGAAAGTATAATTAGTGTGAGATACTTAATTTAAAATGGATTTTTTTTTAAGTTACAAATCCATGTTCAAGATATATTGTTTAGACAGCAAAGTGATGCCCAAAAAAAAAAAAAAAGATTATAAAAATAATGAGGATTGTCGAGATAAACAAATATATATATAAACAACTTTTATGTAATTGAAAACTTCTTAGTTTTTTCTATTGAAAAGAAAAAAGGGAAAGAAAACCAACTACACTTGAAAACTCAGCTCATAATAGACATCATGAATAGAACAGAGCTGGCTAAAAGCAACCCATGGAGAGGGTTCCATAAACAATATTGACATTGAAATTTAACATTTTATCACTAGAAAATCTACAACTCTCTCAGAGAGATACGCTGAGGAAATTAATATGAAATGCATTTATTCCATTTCAAAAAGTGAAATCAACAAATCTTCGTATTTGAGTCCAACTGGTTGGAAATTGCTGTAGTAGAAAAATAAAATCCCTCTTATACGTAGTTCATCATTAGAGAACAAACTTTGATGGTGTTCCAAGGCTCCAAATCTGAGGAACAGAGTAATCCAAATGTTTCTGCAGAAACAAGCCTGCAGAGCCACTATTGACCACAGATGCATTGAACAAGCCTGCAGAAACAAGCCCGTAGAAAATTTTCTTAGCTGAATTAGGGTAATTCACCTAGGGTAACATATGGTTGAATAATTCTCTTTTCAAAACAAATGTGTCAGTTATAGGATTGATTATCTATTAGGGTAACATGATGATGCAATAAAACTGCACATTTCTCAATTTCGTAAATTTGTGGGTTATTGGCCCACGATCTTTGTATTAGAAGCAATAAAATAATGCTCTTCACAACCCTTAACAATACATGCAGAATCTACTTTAATGGCTTAAAACTGGAACTCAAAAACATTCCACTTAATATATAAAACATCAGGTCCGATGTAAATATTAAAACCTCGAGCAATTTTATTTGCCATAATCATCAATCTAAGATCAGACGGTTGTCGCTCCAAAAAAATCACATAAACATTATGCGAAGTGATACAATGGTCATCATAATTGAATTTCCCGATCTGACAGATATCGTATCCGAACTAACCCGACCTTTAACATTTTTTAACCCGCGTGATAAAAGTGGTTTTGCGATGCCACGCGTCACTTGCTACGGTGTATAGCATAGGTTTCAACGTTTACTGCTAATAGCCATCAAGCTGTGCGATAACCCTTCGTGGTTTTCAAAAAACCATATTCACTGTTCCTTCACTCATGGTTCCAAAATTCATATTTTCACCACGCTTCCACTGTGCCTTCAACTCATGGTTCGACATGAGTGTGGTTCCAAATCACATGGCTCCAACGTAGGTTTAATTCCTCCATACTCTGCAACCATTTGTATTCCTCCATACACCAACTCATTCAATGACATCGTATTATCACTGGATCGCCTGTCGCTCATAAAAAAATTAACTTGCAGATAATCAAAGGAGCTAATAATCCCAATGATGAGGAAGTCACGGGGACTGGTAATTCAGATGCACATTTCTCAATTTTGTAAATTTGTGGGTTATTGGCCCACGATCTTTGTATCGGAAGCAATAAAATAGTCCTCTTCACAACCCTTAACAATACATGCAGAATCTACTTTAATGGCTTAAAACCAGAACTCAAAAACATTCCACTTAATATATAAAACATCGGGTCCAATGTAAAGATTAAAACCTCGAGCACTTTTATTTGCGATAATTGTCGATCTAAGGTCAGACGATTGTCGCTCCACACAAATCACATAAACGTTATGCAAAATGATCCAATGGTCATCACAATTGAATTTCCCGATCTGACGGATATCGCATCCGATCTGACCTGACCTTTAACATTTTTGAACCCACACGATAAAAGTGGTTTTGTGACGCCACGCGTCACTTGCTAGGGTGTATTGCGTAGGTTTCAATGTTTACTGCTAACAGCCATCAAGCTATGCGATAACCCTTCGTGGTTCTCAAAAAAATATATTCACTATTCCTTCACTTGTGATTCCAAAATGCATATTTTCACCACGCTTCCACTGTGCCTTCAACTCATGGTTCGACATGATTGTGGTTCCAAATCACATGGCTCCAACGCAGGTTTAATTCCACCACACTCTGCAACCATTCGTATTCCTCCATACACCAACTCATTCAATGACATCGTATTATCACTAGATTGCCTTCCCCTCATAAAAAAATTAACTGGAAAATATATCAAAGTAGCAGATAATCCCAATGATGAGGAAGTCATGGGGATTGGTAATTCAGATGCTCAGTCCACAGTCATGTTCAGTGGCTAACAAAGCTTGCATGAAAGGGAAAAAAGACTACGTTTATTTCAAACACTCTATTTTATTAAGTCATTATACTTGACCTGTTGGAAAGTGGATTGCTATATATTTATCATTTACGACTCTGTCCAAGGTGAAGAAAGGCTCTATATAAATTTGTAAATACTAGTCAGTTTCACATCTAGTGCCAGATTGGAAAGAATTCTAAATTCAACAGAGGGAAAAAATTTTCTATAACGAGTCCAATGTCTTGAGATGAGAATTTATGAGAGGAACAGGGAGTTCTGCATGACGTTATTGCATTTTCAACAAACAGGAGTTATTCAAAATTATACATATGTGGTTGGGATTTTCTTGAATACATGACCCAAAAAAATTTCCACCAGTTACCACAACAAATGAATGACTAAATAAAGTGATCTTAGCATATAAATAACCAATGTAAAAGGAGAAAGGGTACTATAACTCCACCTGTAACCCAAAATACCACATAATGTTTTAATTTATCCTTGGAACCCATGATCGATGATAACAGTCAAGGAAATTACAGCAACCAAGGTCTTCACCATTCTGAGAGGTAGTTACTACATAGGAATCATTGTAATCTTCCACAATTTTAGCTTAGGAGTCCACCATAGCTTGAGCAAGGCGTTCACCACAATCTTAAGGATTCCACCAGAGTCTAAGGTAAGCTCTTTTATGACATTGTCTGAAATTAAGAAGTCTGAATTTATGTTGTCATTGTCCTAAGCTATAGAAAGGGACACATAAATACATGTCGATAGCAGAAAGGGCCAATACTCTGCTACATGTTGTAATTGTTAATAAATACTTGGTAAAATTAAATAACTTTTTCAAAACATAAATTAATGATCAAGAAGAATTATAAGTTAAAATTAAATTTAAAGCAAATTATCAACAACCAAGGATATTGATAAGCAACAAAACATTTAAACCAACATTTTCCAGAACAGATCACTTTCCTCTTATGAAATATTAGATCATTGATTGGAATCTATATAGCTTGGTGGAGAAATATTAAAAAATTAAATTTCATTAGTGATAGAATATCACTTGAAATTATTCTCTTGATGACAAAGATAACACTCATATTTTGAAATTTCTTTTAACCCGAGAAACTAGACTCCATCCGAGCTTCCACAAAAATAGTAAATAATTGTAAGTTTGCTTGCAAGGTCAAATAAAGTACTTAAAATATATTTGATAGCATGTGGAAATAGAGTATACACAATGCACGCAAGAATACTTGACTATGTAAATCTCTCTGACTATGTAAAGCTCTTGCATCTATTCAATTTGTTCTTTGCAACCTCCAACATCATTTTTAGTAGCATCTGGATTTTCTTCAACAGTCATCATTATCACACTAGGATCAATCTTAGGAGGAAAAGGGATCTGAATCTGATACTTATTGTGATGAACCCTACATAAAGAAAGAAGACCATCAATCATTATATTCCAGACAAAACCCACAAGGTGTGACCTGAAGCAATCTCTAAATTTTTTTATGACATTAATGCAAACAACATAAAACATTAGAGTTGAAAACATAGTAATGTTGAACACTAAGAGACTTTATCACCCAGTCCAACCACAAACTGCATTCCAAAGAGACCAATTTGTAAATACTACATGCAAGTCAATGTGGCTTTCGGGAAACATTGGGTTTTGAATTCATAAGTTTTGTTGCGAGAAAAAGACTAATCACTGCAGCTATAGTTTTAGTGTAAGAGTAAAGTAGAAGTTTTGATTCTTGCTACACCTATAAGAGAATAATGACTTTGCTGTATGATCACAACACAACCTGGAGAAATAGGCATACCTTGGAAATTTCTTTAACATTTATGACATACTTGGAATCATCAGTTTCTGGATTAATGATCTTCGTGCACCTCGCTACTTGGATGAAGAAAAAAAACATATTGAAATAAACTAGATGTGACAGAGACTGATATGTTTGACCATTTTTACAAAAAAAAACATTATGATTAATCAAACATAATGAAAACTGATTTGTTTAACATAAGAGAATTGACAAACCTTTGGCAGATTATTATGTACCATTCCAACTAGCGATCAAAGGCTTACTCAGATTGTTGGGATTAAGAAGAAAAATAAATTCCACTCCATAGATATTACCATAGTGATTGCGATGGCTAACCCACTGGCAAACCAAAAACTCATTAATTAGAAATTTGCAGTTCACCACAAGTTAATTTTGTTTTTGTTCCATTTTCAAGAATCAATACCAAAAGGAAAAGGATTGTAAAACCTACAAACCTATGACCAAAATACAGGTAAATGGTACAAACCTTATGAGCATCGGCATCACTGTCTGTGTAGTGGTGAGCAGTATCATAGGAAGAAACAAAACCTTGAGACTGCAGGAATTTGTAAACATGCCCCCATTTGCTTCCGTTCCAATCCCTGCATGGTACTACTACTTTAGATACTGTAACCAAAAAAATATTGTTAAAAGGAATAAAGCACGAACCTTACCCACAGAGAATAATAGGGAGAGAAGGAAGCTTATAGTCTTTCTTGTAGGTTTCCAAATACTCTAGGATTTTGTATACCTATTACAGGTAAATTAATCATATTAATACAAAATTAAATTAAAAAAGTAAATTAATCATAATAATATCAAATGGATAGGATCATAATCTAACATAGTTGTTTCACGTTGAACCAAAATTCATTAAATAGAAGTTGTTTCAGGCAATCACCACTGCATAAGGAATCCCAATAGCAAGAAACTCTAAAGGTGAAGGGAGGAGACTTGGAATTTGAGTTACACACACCAATACCAAACAATTTCAAGAAATAAGCTTGGATATTTAATCTGGGCTCCATATGTATCCCAATCATCTAGTCCCATGCAAGGAAATTGGTTAGCATACCCTTCTGCTACATGCAAAACACACCACAAACCTTTACCCTTTTCTTCTGTCAAATAACTATGCTACAACTAATGCACATAGCCACCATTAGCAAACCATTAAATGCTTGGAAAAAACTAGTTAATAATTCCAAAGGGTCAAAGATTATGAAAATACAATGCATCACTTTGACTTAGCACTTGCACACAGGTTGACATTATTGGCAGAAGTAATGGGACCCCAAAATACATATTCTAGAAGCTCTGAGCTCATCATTGTGACTAGAAAATATAGAAAAGGATAAAATATGACCAAGCTACTCATCCTCGGGATAGCACTGAAATAGAATCCAAATCTTATCCTTGGGATAGAACTGATATAGCACTGAGATCTTATCCTTGGGATAGCATTGAGATTGCACTGAGATCTTATCCTTGGGATATCACTAATATTGCACAAACACCATGATTTGGATAGAACTGAGATCTATGATCATCATGGCACCAAGACTGTAGAATCATCATGACTTAGATAGTAACCAAACTATGATATCAATGAACTGTGGTGGCGCGGAATTACACCGAGATCCTTACAGTGATATAGTACCAAGACAGTGAGAGAATGTCACTGTGGCATCACCAAAACTTTTCCTAAGTTCTCTGCTAAAGTATGAATTGTAATCTTTACAATTACACTGAGATTATGTGTATCCTTATTCGAGCCTCTTCCAGAAATGATATCCGAACTATTGACTGTAACTGTCCATCCAAATTTCAGAGTGTGATATTATACTTGGTATAGCATTGAGATATTCCTTGACATCCTCCACAGTAGACCCAATTAACAGCCTATTATTTGAGATCAGTGAAATAGGATTTTTGACCAACACCTAAGTTCAATATCCCATTAAAATAATTGGATTACCAACATCCATATTAAACCAAAAAGTAAAATCATCGGTTCCTATAATTGTTTGAGACATCAAATATCTAATTGGTAAATTCGCAACTCACTACATTCAAGGCTCTCTACATCGGAAATAATAGTGCTCTCCCCATGGTAATTAAAATGGTGCGATGATCGACAATGTTAAATTGTTTGTACATTATATTTTCTCCATGACCAGACCAAATTATTCCTTGATGCAAAATTAAGGTCAAAAAATTATTGGTTGCATGAGTGGAAGTCCTCTATCTCACATTTTAGGTCTTTTAGATCAAGTGCATGGACCCACTTGTATCATGAAAGATATGATATATAACCTATCCATTAGACTCCTCATAGGATTTTGGTTTGCTAATATAATCTTTATGACCCTCCCTCTCACCAAGTGACTAAGCATCATGGTACTATCTTTGACGAGCCTTTTCATGGTGACTACTAGGATCTCTTTTATAGCTCCTCTCTAGTGATGAATCTCAGCATGTATCCATGGAACATGCCTCTTATTCTCTTGTTTGGTTTCTTGTTGATGAATTACAGCTAGTTTTAGTGAACCTTTCCACATCTCTATCTTGTGTTGGTCCACCTATACAAATGTCAAAATCCTCATTTCATCCTTTGTAGTTATTGAATAGTTTATGGGGAGTCAGGACTAAAGGGATTACTTCAACATCTAGTAAATCCTATCCTTTGGATGTTTATTCCATCCTTCCCTTACCAAATGAGGTCATCATTCTTGGTACTTCATCTTGAGGTGTACCACCTAGAAATGCTTCTCCTTCCAGAATCTAGTGATACCAAAATTTGAGATAATATTGTTCATGTGGATGTACAAAAATTTGATGATGATGGTAACAAACCCTCTACTACACCAGAACATGCTCAAAGAGCTTCAACAACCAATAATATTCACAATAAAAACCCATGTATTTAGATTCAATAGTGCTCCCAAAGTAACAAAATCAAGTAATATAACACTAGATGTGCATTCTTCATACTTCCAACTGAGCTAGTATTAGAATATCGATGGAATATTATATCCCAATTCAGTGAATTTCTGACCATAAGTAATAACATCATACAGATATTTCAACAAGAAGCTATCCCCTATGTATAGATCCACACAAAGACATATGATAGGTGTTTATCAAGAGAACCAAGGATCAGCAACTTCTTAATCTCATCATATATTTAAGTGCATCAGGGCTAGGTCTTCATATCTTTAACTTATACTTTCTTTGTAGCCTCTGAGGTAACACGAATATGAGCCATCATACTCAGTTGTCATAAAATAATATTGGACAAGAAAAGTCATCAGGGATTTTATAGCTCCCTTTGAAGTGTTGCTATGCATCAAATTACCCAATCCGTAAGGAGACTTTCTTATTTGAGCATCCATATATATAAAACCATTCTTCATGAGATATTGTTTCAATGAAACCAAGATGTCAGAGTCAGGGATTTTTGCCTGTCAAGACGAAATTTTTCCTGCACTTTCTTCACGATACCTCTTTCATGTTGATAAGGGTTATTATAAAGAACTAATCCAAAGGGTCATTTTTCTTCTTCTTATCAGAGTTCTTCAAGCATGAAATTTTCAAGTGTGCTAAACCCTTGCAATTTATTTTACTAGTAGATCTTTGGAGCTTCTTCATAGTAGATAATCTATCCAAAAGTCACATCTGTCTTGTTCACAACTTCGTTTGTGAACAAAGGTCTATATAAACTATCATCAATTTAGTGAGGCTACAACATAATAATATTGTACTGTAATGATCTTACACATAATCAAGGGAAAAAAAAAATTAATATTCTGAGAAGCTATTAGAATTAATGCCATATATAACTAACAAGGTATATGTGTTGTTGTTCCATTTTCTTCCATATTTCACAGGATTTCATTCTAAATCATATCATTACTACGAGTGGCTTTCTGCAATCCATTGTTTCTGCTAATACTATAATTTATCAACATCCACTTCTGTTATTACTCTTATTGTCATTCTTACTCAATCATAACATTGTTCCACTTTTGTCAAATCATATCTATTGCGTACATTTATTGTCAAATTGTCACAAGCATGTTGTCTAAATGTTACTTACATACCAGGATTTTGGCTGCACATGTATCAAATGATAGATTTACATATGAATTATTGTCTGATGCACATATACCAAAGTTACTTAGGCCAAGAACCCATATCTGGAAGTTATTTATTCCAAGTGAGGTTTATTGTTGATTAAGGTGAGACTGACACCCTATTCTTGTCAAGAGATACTACTAGTGTGATTGTCCTTCAGTCAAGGTAAATGATATACAATGCTTGCATCTGAGTGAATATATTTAATATATAATATGTTTAATGTCCTTAACACTTCCATAGAAGTTATACTCCTAAACTGTAGCAAGGTCATATAGTCTCAGAATGTATATCTTGCTTCAGATAGATTAAGGTATGTCACATAATCTTAATTTTTCAATTCTAGAAATATACTTTTTTTTTTGTTCCAATTGTGAGATATTAGACTTCAAATTTGTTTCTTGAGGGGTTCCTAAGGGTTACCCTTTATCGTAGCTTCAAGTGCTCTGCTGAAGGTGAACTAGAGCTTGAAAATTTATTGCAGTAATTTCCATCAGGAGTCTCACAACTGCCATAATTCTATATCATCAACATATATGATTAGTGGTGGGAAGCTATGCATCTCTAGCTTTCAATCATGATAAATCATATTGGAAGTTTTTACTTCAAACAGTTGTTTAGTCATGATCCCTTCAACATATAAGTTGACCTCCTAGATTTACATAGGATGTTTGGTATTTTGTTCAAAATGAAACTCGTGTTGTTCTGGAAAGACATGCTGAGAGAACCATATCCTTTCTTATTACTAAAAATTGCACTCTACTTTATACATTATGCCAATACTTATCCCATATTGGTCGTTAAAGAGCCATACTAGTTCTTATGTTTCAGTAGGGGTAGTGTCTTCCTAGTGTTCTAGGATTTCTTCTGCCCTTACTTGTTTTTTTGGAGTATCAGGGGTTTGGGTGGTGGTAGGAATGTATCAACCATTCGAGTTGCAATGACTTCTTCCCAGGATTTTCTTGCTTTTTTTAGAGCTTGTACCATGAGTAACCTGATAAGGCCATCGTGAGAGATGAAATATCTTGGTATGTTTTCTTTTTGTGCATGGGCTTCCTTATTTTGCAGGGACTTGAGTAGGAAGTAAAACATATTGACATTGTGAAGGTTTCTGAGATGGTCAAGGAAACAAATTTTCATATTCCTCTAACCCAAATGAAGCACTTATACTGTCAGTAACCTAGTGAATTGACTATGGCTTGAAGTTAAATTACTGAAAATTAAATATTAGTTTTAGCATTCACTAGATACATAAAGGAACCTCTCAACTCTCTATAAATTCACTAGATAACATGATTATAATGTGGCAATGATACCAACAAAGAAATGGTAAGAGGTTACCATGGTTTAATGTAGACTCTCTGACCCACAGCCTACAAGATCTCCTTGAGGCTCAGTCTGCATCATGCCAATATTATCTATAGCCTGAAAAGTAGAAACCAAAGTTAATAGAAAAGTTTGTGAAAATAAATATAATAAACATTATAAATATGCTTAACAAAAAGTATCGATACTTGTGTCACGACTGGAACCTAAAAAGGAATAATCTCTTAAGGCAACCCTTGATGTGTAGCGCTAACCTAAAAATTCCATAATGTTAAGACTCATACGATATAAAATTACGTGACATAAATTCAATTTCAATTTGACATACAAAAATATAGATAGATAGTAATGACTGTGGCACCTATACATGATCATGTCCATGATCTACAGAATGAGCACCAGGGGCAAGGAAATGTTGTTCTATGAATGTTGTAAACTGCATAAGTTAAATAAATATATTGGCGTCAGTTTTTGGAGACTAAATGTATATACACCAAAAAAATATGTTAGATCAAAACTTGCTTGTACATACCTCGCCCACAGTGTGCATTTTTAGTGTAATGGATCGCTCATAGAGGTCTCCACATGAGGATGCATAATCCATAAGCTCATCTCACTCCATCTCCCTCAACATGTCATTTGGAATACTCACAAATGAATGCCCTCCTCCACTAGTTGAAGGTTGGCTTAGTTGGCTTGTCCCTAAGCCGACTTCCACCCCTCCTAAAGCAGTTCCAATATGTTCTTGTATCTTCTCCCTCATTTGTGATGCAGCACTAGAGATAAGGGCTAACTCCTCTAGAAGTGTAACTACCCTAGGTGGTTAAGGTGCTAAACGAGGTGCTGGAGGCCTAAACCCAACATCTCGCTTAGCATCAGGTCGTTCATATGTATGAACTTTTCTAGCTCCATAGAATTATGACCCAGTATATGTATAGTTAGGGTCCATGTGCTCTCGGAATTGAGCAAACAACATCCTAACAAAATATTGCGAGACCTCATAATTATTTGGGAACTTCCCGTATGCATATAGGAACTTCTCATAAATATAAGCTGCAATATTGGGATCATTGAATCTTGAAATCTTCAAACGTTTTTTGTCTTCAGGCCGCAAGTCAAATAGTGACAAGGCCATTTCTTTAGTGAACCTACTTTTAACTTCATTGTAGGAGTGGATACCAATCATTGATGCTCTCCTCCTATGCATCATGTCAAAAAAAACTGGGGTTAATGGTCCAACCCCACGATAAGTCTCTATCAAACTCTCACAATTTGTGCAAAACAATTTGGAGACAATTTCAACAATAAGTAAGGAGATGGTATCTTCCCAAGGCATCTTCTCAGGAATATCACAAGGATGGGTTTAAAGGGGATCATAGCTCGGATTTCGAGCAAACTCATGAACCCTATGACCTCTACCCGTAGGAGGGCGACCACCACCACCTATAACATGTTAAATTATAGCACATATTAAAAATTAAATAATTTATAAGGAAAATTTGTATTTAAAAAACTTGTCTGGTCATTTGAAAATACCTCGTGGAAAAACTATCTCTTCCTCTTCGCTCATACTAGGATAGTTCCCTTGCGAGGAATGAACGTCTCTATCACCCACTGTAGAAAAAATTAAATTGTTTTATAACACATGTACATGAGACACACAATGATTTTCACATTAAACATACATCAAACAATAAATTTTCCTTTATATTTTACCTGGAGAAGAAGTATCCAATTGTGGGATGGATGCCACAGGCTAAGACATTGTTCTCCTTTGCCCCTCACCAGCAATAGGGCCAACCCCAACTCCTACATTTTCACCTATGGAGCATAATGTTTTCACATTAAACACATGTCATTTGAAAAAAAAAATTCACCTGTTCAACATTGAATATAACGTAAAATTGAACATTTTAACTAGCAATTGATCTAATGTGTACCTATACCGTGTATAATATAATCCTCAGAATGGGCTCTATGAAATTGGGGGTGAATGGGAACAAGTCTATGGGGCTCCTCTTGTTCGATTTCCTATCTGGGGGCATGATTCATATGAGTGCGTCCACTTATGCAGGACAAAAAAAAATTCACATTAATCAATTTTTCACAGCGAACAATAAATACAACCTACTTGAAAACATGACATAACTAAACAACCAATGTACCTGATAATCCCCCTCTGATGGAGAGGTCTCTGTAGGGCTCACCTGATGCCATG
The DNA here is from genome assembly GCA_034641835.2 of Pinus albicaulis. Classification (NCBI taxonomy): domain Eukaryota; kingdom Viridiplantae; phylum Streptophyta; class Pinopsida; order Pinales; family Pinaceae; genus Pinus; species Pinus albicaulis. Next base: position 810,812,872 of record CM076570.1, read on the forward strand.
GAGGGGTCTCTATAGGGCTCACCCACCCCTCCTAAACAAATTATCGATCGACAGTCATGTTATCAACCAATGGATAACAAGTACTATATAGGTACTATGTGTGAACACATAGGCATGTTGAAAATTATAACTAGGTCGGTCTTCATGCTGACTATGTAATTATATTCTTCTGTAAAGAAGAAGTCAAAGTAATAATATGTATTTAAGAGTCATGATCATGAAGGATCTAGTCAACAAATATAATCCAAGATCTTGGCAAAATACCGTGAAGAGGTGACTCCTAAAATATGCACAAAGATAACCTTATAAATGCTAAAATATCTATTATTCATGTCAGCCTATAATTAACCATAATGTGGGCTCCCTATTGTGTTTAATGGTCGGCCTAAAATACAATTAGATTGTCTATTTAAATAACCTCTCTACGGCTCATTTGAGGAGGAATTTTTTCGGTCAACCAAGATAGATTTTGCGGATTTATCTGAGATGGTAAAGTAGCTAAAAGGGATGCAGATTCACCTGAAATAGAAGTAACTGAAGGCGTATACTGAAAGTGTAAACTGAAGGTATAGACTGTGGATTGATGAAGCTAGTTTGAGAAGAATACAATGCGGATACTTACAAGGTTACAATGCAGATATCGCAAGGGTTGTGATGAATTCTAAAGTCTAATGAAAGAAAGGTAAATCTGTGATTTACCTTCCTATAATAAAATTATTACTTCTGCTTAAATCATTTGTGTCCTGTACACTTTGGTAATTGACTTGATGAAGGATTAATTAAGAAGAATACATAAGAAAACAAGCTCACAAGTAATTATGAAGAAGAGAATTTATAACCCCTCTAGATTCTCAACATGGTTTCAGAGCTATGGCGAAAGATGATCATCTTATAGGAAAGAAAATTTTGAAATTAGATAAAAGTTACTATTTGGGATAAAATTCAGAGAGAAGAAGTTTTGTGCTTTCACACAGAAAAATTTTGATACAAATTCTCAACAGAAATAGCCCACTGGACTGCGCAGAAAAGAAATGGACAGAGTTCAAATTGGTCTGATATTTTCGAACTGAATTATAGTGAATCAAGTTCAGATCTTCCTTTGAGATTTTCGGATTATCTTCTGGGTTCGGGTCAAAATTTCAGGAGGTCGAGAAAGGATCATATTACAAGTTTGGAGAAAATCTCAGGGACATAGTTTTTTAGTGCTAGTTTACAGTGCTACTCAATAATAAGTTTACAGTGAAGAAAAGAGAAGATCATCATAAGGTGGATAAAAGAGTAGCATCACTATACAAGATCTCAGACTTGGTCAAGGAAGGATATTATCTAAAGACTAGGAACCGAGCTTTCCTAGGACTCGTACAGAAGAGTGCAAAAAATAAGAATTTATTATCATTACAACCAAGATCTAATCCTTGCCCTTGAAGAATATCATTCAAATAGAAATCACTAACACATCTTTTCTCTACCATCAAAGAAATCAAGATGAATACTTTATCTTCCCTTATCAAGTAAGTATCTTTCATTCTATAATCAAATTTTGTTTAAATGAATTTTTTTTTTCAGGGAGATCTATAAGCTAGCTGGGTTACCAAGATTCCTTGCATGAGGAGAATAGTCACAATCCTCAAAGAAAGTAAGGTTAAATGTCACTTAGACAAGATTTATAAAAAATTTAGGTATCAAAGAATGAAGGGATATCTTCATAAGATCTTAACTATGAGACATGGAAACGACGATAAGGTGGAAAACGTAACAAATAGACAAGAAAAATTGCCTCATTCAACTATTGGTCTATATACTAGGTGGAAAAAGACAAATCAAGGGAAAAAATGTTGAAGGATAAAGACTCAAACATTTGCAAGAGGAAAAAGGGAAGTTGAGGAAATTACAAGAAATATGGTCCTATAGGGACAATCTCAATAGGAGTAAGAAAAGAAGATTAAAGAAAAAAATCATGCAAACTTATGAATTTAAAGAATTAATTTCTGTTGGAAACAGTGTAGCATCTTGATATAAGCATCGTAGGAACTCCTGGTTTTTTATTCTAGTTTCGTTAGACCCTCACCTGGTTGATTCTGGTTCTAATTTTCAAAACAAGGTATCAAGATACCAAATGTTGAAAATACTCTTGAACCTACTAATAATGGATGAAATCCGATATTTATTAATTTTAAACTTGGCATGGATGGTTGGGGTCTAAACCCAAAGGACCCACCACCCAATGCTAGGATTTTTAGTCTGGAATAACACTTAGTTAGTATTCGAGGGAAAATTAAACCATGATGAGGTTTAATATGGAGGATCTAGAAATTATAAAGGAAATGAAAACCCTTATTGAGAAATATAAATAAAAAAAAGGTCAGCTAGAAAGAGATGCAAGCTAAGATAGAGAAAAGGAGAGAGATTCTATAGAAATATAGCCATAATTTTCAAGGTTCCTCCTCTAACTCTATAATTGTTATGGAACAATTTAGACATGTTTCTCCCATTCATGAAAAGCATCCCACAGTTTCACTTTAAATTCCACAAACGAGAGAGTATTGTTGGTTTTATTCCACCTTCCTCCACCACTACTAGTTGCACTCAGCCCACCATTGAAACCATTTGAATAAGTACAAGGAATATGCTTATGAGTACATGGCCAAATTGTGGTATGATGAAGATATCCCCTTCAATAGTTCCTACTCAGCTTATTATCAATCTACTATAGAGTTCAACCAAGTTCAACCAAGGGGAATCTCATGAGTTTTGGTGTTAATTTCTTCTCCACTGTGGTGACTAGATATGTTGTTCTTAATGTTATTCCTTCAGAAACTAATAAAAAGAAGAAGTGTCAAAATGATGCCAAAGCCATAAATTCCATCAATGAAACACTTAGTGAGAATGAGTTGATAAAAGCCATGCATTGCAAATCAGCTAAAGAAGTTTGGGACAAACTTGGGAATATATATGAAGGTGATCTGAAGGTGAACAAAGCGAAGCTCCAAACCTATAGGATGAGGTTTGAGAGCTTGATAATGAAGGAAGATGAAACTATTTCAAAATATTTGAGAATATTTGAAACAATGACCAATCTGATCAAGAGAATTGATTTAAAATTTGAATATGAAGTCATTTTTCAAAAAATATTGAGGTATTTACTAATAAGATTTTACCCCAATGCTTCTGTTATTAAGGAAATAATTGATTTGGTCACTCTCACTATGGAGAAATTTTTTGGAATTCTTATAGCTTATGAGCTACGTATTGTAGAAGAGAAATATGAATCTAGTGAATCAATTTTGAGAGGGAGTGTTGAAATTTGGAGTATCTTTGGGATGAAATCCCCCAAGAGAAGCCAAACTACCCCAAGGAGAAACCATCTTGAACCAAAGAGAATTTATTTGGATAAAGGGAAATTGTTATTATTAATGTGTTCAAATCGACTTGGTATACCTCCTATCATTTAATGTGGCATAAAATTTATTTGGGTGAGCAATCATCAAGGTGAATATATTTAAATATTCTCGAGGGAAAATTAAAAGAGGCTTTTCATCAAAGTCAAGCTCACAAATGAAGGGTCACATTGACAAGAAAAGGCATCCCTTGATTCCTCCATCTATTTATATAAATAGAAGGCCTTGGAGCTCATTTAAATCATATTAACTGCATCAGACAAAATTTAAAAAGGGCTTCTGAGGTAGCCGCAGGATTGAGAGTCCTAGCCGAAGTGGACGAAGGAGAGTTTTGGTGTCTATGGTTTATGCTCTAATTGGCCGAGTAAGGAAGGAAGCTAGCCAATCTTGTTTGGAGTATTTTTGGGCATATTTGGTGACACAATCTCTGTGAATAGGCTGCATAGAAGGAATGAATTCCAACTAATTTGATATACAAATTCCGACTGGGGAGGCAGTGACCAAGATGGAAGTAGCACTACAAGAGGATGCTTTAGTTTGGGATCCTCCATGGTCTCATGGATGAGGAGAATGCATGACACCGTTTCTTTGAGTAGTGCTGAGGCAGAACATGTTGCGGCCTGTGAAGTAAGAAAAGAAGCAGTCTGGTTAAGGAAGCTGTTATCTGACCTATTTGAAGGACTGATGGACCCTACAGTGATACTCTGTGGCAACGCTAGTTGTATAAATTTTTCTGAAGATCCAATATTTCATGGAAAGACAAAGAATATAAACGACAAGTATCACTATGTTCGAGAGCTAGTACAAAATGGTGTGCTACAACTTCACTACATTTCCAGTGATGAATAAGGTAGCTAACATATTGAAGAAATCACTTCCAAACAAGAAGCTTGTGTATTTAAGACACAAAAATATACTTTGCGAAAAAAAAGGTTATAGGCGTTCCTCCTTTTTGTGCTTCTAGAAACACAACATTCGTGTGGTTAACCAGTCCATTTCACCGACATTCCTTGCACTATCAAGTAACTTACTTTCTATTTTTTTTTTCCTTCACTAGAACCGTGGGTACTCTATTACAGGCATTTTTTTTCCTGCTCTATTCTAGCCATAAAATTTCACTTAGGTACCACATATATTCTCTGCTACAGTTCGTATCCCCATTTCTAGGCTAATAGGGTTTTTTTTTTAATATTACAATTTAATTTGTCCAAAAATTAGTTCTTTTATCCATTTTGGATTGCTATGCTCTTTCTTTCCCCTTTCCCATGCAATAAGAATCAGAGTACAAAATCCTCGATATAGTAGCATCAATCTCCGGAGAAAAATATGCTAGTTACTTTGAGGTATTTTCCAAATTTCATGTATTCCTTTCGATTAAGTAAAATATGAATTTTCATGGGGTTACTGAGTTATAAATATGTAGCTAGATATTATTACAGATCATTCGTAATTTTTATTATTATAATTGACCCTAACTTTCACATCTTCGACTGTGGATTTGCAAGCGTGCTACTCTGGGTAGGCATATATGGGATTGTTATTAAACACTACAACCCTGGTCTTTTGTTCCAACAGGTTTGTGCAATTTGAAATTTGATGCCCTAAGGAGGGTCAAAGGTCTGTAAAAAAAAGTATAAATTTTTAATGGCTAGATGAAGGCTTACCTGGATCCTCAAATGCGCGGTGACAGGTCCAGTCCAAAACGACAACAGTTCCAGTCCAAAACGCGATAATGATAGCATGGATGAAAATGGTAGTGCAAAATGTTGGGCGAATTAAAAATTTTGGGATTTTATTATAACAATCAAACTCTCGTGCGAGAGTTTTTTTTAACTCTCATCCGAGAGTCTTCCCGAGAGTTTATGTCAATACAACTCTCAGACGAGAAAATTCATAACTCTCGTTCAAGAGAATTTTAACTCTGGTTAAACCCAATTAAACTCTCGAGTGAAATATTTAAAATCTCTCAGACGAGAGTTTTTAAAAATCTCAGTCAACAAATATAGTTGACGATTTTCTCGAACGAGAAATTAAAAATTTCTCCCAAATTCTAACCATCTGCCAAAAAGTGTTTCCTGACTTTGATATTTCACCCTTATGTGTCAGAGGGATGATGTGTTAGATGGGTGCGCATGGTAGGAGATTGATGTGGCAGGGTGTTGTGATGTGGTGTGCTTGTGTGAAGGAAATGTGGCAAGTCCAGCATGGTGAAAATGGGGCACTTTGCATGACCCTTGAACTCAAAATTGAAAATTTTGGAGGGTAGTGGAGCACACAAGGGGCTATCACATGTCTTGGTATGCACCCCTTTACAAATTGAATATCGTTCATTTTCATGGTGCAGATTTTCGTGGGTCATATGATCACTCGACATGATCACCATTAGATCTCAATAGGAACACCTCCTTTGTTCACCCACTACAAAATTTTCCATTATGAATTCATTACCAATGCCCATGCCATTGTTTTGTGTCAGCATTCATACATCAACACCTTCCATTATATTTTTCCCAATCAGCACATGGCTTGTACCTCACAGACCATTTTTTTAGAGCCTTTATTCAGATTTTTTTTTTTTAATCTTTGGACCCTTCAGGACACCTTCAACTTTTGATAACTTGAGGATAAATATTCTAATGGGTGATTCATTCTAGCACTAATATCGACTCCATGTGGGGCAACAAACCCCTATTTCCTATTGAGAACTTACAACTCCATTGCCTTTCTTGGGTTATGGCATCTTCCTTGGACATGCTTATTTCCTTTCATTGTGAACTTTATTGGAAATGGTAAAAATTGCAATATTTACACGAAATTTTTTGGAAATGAAAATATTGAAAACACAAATTTTATTTTATTTTATTTTTTATCTTTATTGAGAGGTACTCAAGTGAATAATTTCTTTAGGATCCCGCCACTGACAGGGTTCCTAACGAAATATCCATCAAGAGTGTCGAGTTGATAGGTGTTTGCAATATTTAACTTGTTATACTCGGAATGGACCAATCGATAGATTGTCAAATTTTGCTTGCTTTACTTTGTCTAGTCAGGTTGAGCACCAAATATCCCATTTAAATATTTTTTTCCTTTGCTATATTTTCAAAATCATATTTAATTTTCTATTAATAATCTTCACTCCTTTGGATCTGAAAATGATACACAAAAAAATACCATCCCCGAAATTTTAGTCGCTTTTTACAAAATTCAAATCCGATGCTCAGAGAGAAAGTTACAATTATTTTCTCTATGTCACTTAATTGATATGCAATTTTGGAGTCTGGAAAAATCATAATTTCCTCAAATCATATCTCCAACAATATACCAAACCAATATCTAAAATTCGTAGATGAAGTTCACCAATATTTCTTATCAATCTGGGTGTGATTGAAGCTTCTTAAGCCTCGTAGAAAAAAAAATATAGAGAAAATTCTAAGATGGCCTGTTTCAAGAAAAAAAACACTAGAATCCAAAGCTATGATACCTAATGTTATGCAACGAGCTCCCAAAATAGAATAAAATATAGATCAACGAATAAAAATTTATCCTTTTCGATGGGCAAACCTCATTTTCATTACATAAATGAACAATTATTGGAGGATACAAATGATAATACCTACTTGGTATTTATAGTAGTCCAAGACATCAAAATATAATTAGAGCCTACATAATAATAAAAATGTAAGGGCACAACAATAATAATAGTGGGCTTCTGGTTAATAACATTGATTCATTAAAACCCAAGGGAGAGGAGAGATGGCTTCAGCTAGGGTTTCAACCATCGTTCGGTCAGATTTTGCCGCCATCAAGCTTGCGGATCTTGGAAGCATAGACCCAGTAAGGGTTTCTCGTGGTGCTGCCGCCGCTCTGACTGTACCAAAAACAATCTGGATGAGAGAGGTCACTCATCTCCTATCTCCTACATCTGATCTCTGGATCTGAACCCCATGGGCAGAAAATCCTATATTGAGAGCTACGATTCCTATCCAAAATTCATTAGTTGGCGATTTGCCTAGATTAAGGGAAATCTGCCGCAACTTTTGTTTGGATCAGTGCACTTTGCATAAAGAAGACATCGTCACTGTATTTATTTATGGTTTTCTCATGGTGGGCAGGGAGATCTGGCCATTATGGTTAAGGAAGTTCGCGGAAAACTGTAAAGGAGTGTAATGGCTCTCGCTGCTATGTCCGGTTGGGAGCGTGACAAGCTCTGGCACGGGATCTCTGCTCCTGGTGAGCTTCTTGGCGGTTTTTGGCAGGGAGTCCCATTTAAGATGCACACCCCCACCAATGCCTACGGTGAAGTCAAAGGCGGTTAAGCAAAATTTGCAAAACCCTTTGACGATTCAGAAGAAGGGGGAGGCGGAGCTGCTGTTCGAACAATATCAGAAGGGAGCACCTCCCCAAATAACATGTAATCCCTTGTTTCTGTCGAAACCTAGTTATTTTCAAATTTTTATCAGACCCCCTGTGGGTAAGTCTCGTTTAGTTTGGGTACACGAAGACACCTCTATGTTGTAACTAAAACATAAGATATGGGGACTGATGGGGTACCCAGTACCGATCCAACATCTAGTCAATGGACACAGTTCTCTTCAGGATTGCAGGCTCTTGAAAGACTACAACATAAAAACAGGAATGAAGATCTCCCTAAATCTGCGTCTGAGAGGGGGTGCTACGAACCTAAGCACGCTAAGAACTATAGGGGGAGATAAAGGGAAAAAACCCATCAGTCAGAAACAAGCAAGTGGAGGCCCTTCCTACAAAAACATACTACAGGGGAAAAAAGATGCAGGCTCACCTCCAAAACAAGCTGGAAATGCTCTGAGGCCATACATAGTAGATCAACATGAACAAACTCCAGTACTAAAAATCAACAGTTCAGCAACATAGGAGCATGTAAAGACATACGAAGCCCAGGCATTAATATTTAGTTTCAACTGCTTCTGGCCCAAACCCAGGGACCTTTTCCATTGGATCTTCACCCGATGGACCCTTGATTGTGAAATACATCTCTGTTCCAAGGGGTTTTTTATCGTGAAATTTAAAACCTCGGAGGAAAGAGATATAATCATCAGAGAGGGGCCTTGGTTTTGGGGGTCCATGGGGCTTTTCATCACCCCATGGTTTCCATATTTTGATCCAAATACTATGACAGTATCTAGATTACTAGTATGGGTGAGACTTTCCAACCTCCCTCTTGATTTCTGGAATGATCAGGTCGTCGAGAGCATTGGGAATAGTATTGGGAGATTTATTAAAATAGATATGGAAAGAATAGAAGAAAGAATCTACACATTTTCTCAGATCTGTGTCGAGGTATATCTAAGAAAAGGATTGCCGGAGAATATTATGCTGATCTACAAGAACCAAAATTGGTTGCAATCACTTGATTATGAGAATATTGCGTTTAGATGCAGGAATTGTAGGATGACAGGTCATCTACAAAATAATTTTCCAGAAGCCAAGAAAGCAAACAACAAAAATAAACAGAAAGGGAAGTAGAGGAAAGGATGGCAGTATCCCCCTCCATATTCAGAAGAAGATGAGTCAGAAGAAGAAGAGGAACCAGTTCCTATGGAAAGCAAACATCCTACACAGAAGCCTGAGGTAAAAAGAAGGACATGACTACACTCATGGTCCCACGCTTTTAGGAGAATCAAACCGAACGAAATGTCGATGAAACGGGTAGTGGAGGAATAAAATGACACCACTCATCAGAAACTTCAGACTCAGATAAGGATACAGGAACCCAAACAACAGAAAATCAGATTGTCCTCGCCACTTGTATGCCATCTGTGGGCGAGTGGCATAAGGTTGAGAAGAAGAAAGGGAGAAAAACCTGATTTGCGGGACATATTCCCACGATCTAGAAGCTGATAGTTTTTTTTCTTTCTCTTCTCTACCTTTTTCACTTTTCACTTTTTATCTTTATTCTGAACGGAGACCGGGATATTTTTTACTGTCGGCCCCTCTTTTTGTGAATTTTTTGTATACTGGCTACTTTGGAAATACCCTAAGGTATAGCGAAGTAGCTGAGCTCACCATTCCACTTTGAAAAAGGGAGAATGGAGCTGCACCGAAATGCTCTGCATATGCTCTGTGACTATCTATTTTTAATAGAAAGTTTGATTTTTTTCTGTGGAAAAAAAAAACAATAGTGGGCTTCTATGGGGCACAACAATAACAATAGTGGACTACACTAAAAATAAAAATAAGGGCGATACACTAGTATTATAGGGATGTAACACAAACCCAATATAACATAACATAATGAGCTAAAACGACAAAAATTTAAATAATTTTCATGTTCCTTTTTCAAAATCAATGGAATTAAGCTATTTCTACGAAAGAAAAAAAACAAACATGCATGCAACCAATAAAAACGGAGTTCAGTAGGAAAAGTGTGAGGATAAACCCGTAAGTGTGAGTGGTAAACACTAGAATCCAACGAACTAAGTGGATGTCAGGGGTTTGGTCCAATAACACAGTTCTCAGAAGCAAAAAGGGCATTATCAGCAAAGGTAACACTTTGTATGAGAGAAAGAAAAACTTTATAATGTTATGAAAGGTAGTAGGGGGTTTCGTTATAATCATTTAACTCTAAAAAATACCAGATCAAGGACTAAACAGAGGTTGTGAAAGAAAGTACTAGTTGGAAGAAATTGGAGTGACCAATATTTTGTTTCAGAAGAACATAGAGAATTGGACAGAAGGGGTGATCCAGGAACTAGGAGATCAAATTCGGGAACCAAGAACAATCCCCACCAAAGTCTCCAATTCTTTCATAGGAGTTAATGCACTAGTGGTAGACAAACAATCCTCTTAGGTTTCCTGAAACCTAAGGAAGAAAAAGTCAAGGGACCTGCAATTATTCAAGCGAGATACATGTAACCATAATAATGCTAATATAGGAATTGAAAAAGTGAAAGTGAAGAGTTACCTATTTATCCTCGACACAAATATGTTGGAGCTTTCTGTGTGACAAAGAAAATATTCTCAGCCAACTCTCAGATCAGGACCTCCATATAAGATCGAAACCAAGTGATATTCACAAAATATGTAACTTCAATAATCCAATACATCAAAATATAAAAATATATAAGGATATATTGCATTAGTAATAAAGAGTTACTTTCAGCATTGGATCATATAAAAAATATCATATTGAGATTATGGCATAGATAAAACAATAGAAAATATATTTTATGAGTGTCGAGAAGAATGATTGCAACCATGATTTCTATAACAATTCTTCCCTTAGCTCCTAGCTCCCCCCTCTTTCTCTCTCAACATCATCTCTACAACATAACAATGCACAATTATGATCCATATTACTATGGCCTAGCCTCCAATATATAGGTGATGGGAGACTCAAATTTCTCTAATTTCTTCACAAGTTCCCTTCGGAAAAAGATAGATGTTTCCGCTTCTTAATTATTTCTATTTCCTTGTTCATTTGCTTCTGTTACGATAGGAAATTTCAAAAGAAAAGCCTGAGGTGAATCTTTCCAGCTTTTTAGAGTCAAAATTGAGTAAAAGATGGAGTTTCAACGAGTTAACTTTAGTTTTATACTTAAGAAGCTAATGAAAGTGTAGTAATGCGACCCTATGGGAAAAATAAAGTGTTCATCATTAGTTTAATGTGGTCTGATGGGTTATAGACTGTGTTAGCACACTGTATGATTAATACTGAGGTGCATTACCCTGAAAAATAGGCTTGTAACTTAGGTTTTCTTCTGGTCCAAGTTGTTCTTCTCCTTTGAGCTAGTGAGGAGGTCATTTAATATGTATATCATAGAGGAAATGGCCTCCTTGTCAGCTCATAGGAGAAGAAAAACTTGAGCTAGAAGAAAACCTAAGTTACAATCCTATTTTCTATGGTAACACACCTTAGAAACAATCATACAACGTGTTAACATAGTGCACAACCCAGCATATCACATTGAATTAGGGATGAACGATTTATTTTTCCTATTGGGCCACATTATTGGACTTTCATGAGCTTCCAAAGGCTAAAATACTACTTAAATCACTAAAACGTTTTCTTTTATTTATTGTCGACTCAAAAAAGCTGGAAATATTCACCTTAGACTTGTCTTTGGAAATTTCCTATCCCATCAGGAGAAAAGGAATAGGGAGAGAGCAATAAAGAAGAGGAAACATCTAGCTTTTTCCCAAAGGGAACTTGTGAAGAAATTGGCAAAATTTGAGCTTCCCATTACCTATATATTGGAGGCTAGGCCCAATAATATTGATTAGAATTTATGCATTCTTATGTTGTTGAGAGGATGTTAAGAGAGAGAGAAAGAGGATTTGGAGCTAAGGTAAGACTTGTTACAACAATCATGGTTGTAATCATTCTTCTCATCACTGATAATATAGATATGCTACTATTTCATCTATGTCATGATCTCGATACTTTATTTCTGTATATGTTTATCCAATGGCGATACTAATGTTTTATTACTTATGAATGCTATACTTATATCTTGTTATATGCTTATGTATTGAATTTTTAAAGAAACATATGTTGTGAATATCATGTGGTGTACTACTTATGTGCAAGTCCTGATATGAGAGTTGGCAGTGGATATTTTCTTCGTCACACTGAAAGCTCTAGCAGATTTGTGTCGAGGATAATGAGGTGAATCTTTGCCATAAGTTTTTAAATTCTTAGATTAACATTACTATGCATGCATTTATCTTTCTCTAACAGTTCTAGGTCCCTTGATCTCATCTATCTTTGGTTCTAAGAAACCTGAGAGGATTTTCTATCCACCACTCGTGCATTAACCCCTACAACATATTTTACTAGGAATTTCTCTCAGAGGTTTTCTAGTTCAAAAATCCAAATTTCCAATTACAGAAGGAAAGTTTTATCATTCTAGGAATTATTTTTAATAGAAGAGCTAACATACAAGCAAGTGAAAGATGCATATTTTCGTCCCAGTTCAATTTTTCATAGAGACAGCTTCAGCAGGATCCTAGATCATGACAGCTTTTCCATTCAATGCGCTGACTGGGCCACTCCTTGATGATCTTGAAAATCTGGCATCAATTTAGAGTTTTATGTTTGGGGTAAATATTTTGACAGGGCCCCTTCCATCTTGTCTTGGTGGATGGAGCATATAAACTTCTATAAAGTTATCCAAAAACTAGTTTGAAGGTCATTTACCTCAGGAATTGGGAAACTGTTAATCTCTCAGAATGTTGGGAATTGATGATAACATGCTCTATGGATTAATAACATAAGATTTTTGTAGTTCCAAGAGCCTATCCTCTCTCTCTTTGTCAATGAATCAGTTTACAGGTAGCATAGAGGACACTTTCTAAGAGTGCATGAATTTGAAAAACTTGTTATTGGATGGGAAAAAAATTTCTAGTGGAATCCCTAGCTATCTTTCAAGTATTTATTTGGTCACCTTAGACATGGAACACAATAATTTCTCTGGAAAATTACTATATGAGCTTTTTATTTTGCAAAATTTTCTTGGAATATCACTCAACAATAAATTTCTTGTGGGTGGGTTGTCTTATGGTGGAAGATACTTAGGACATTCGAAGGAGAAAAGGGATTTTTTTGAGTGAATTTCACTCTTTTTTATCAGTACATGCTTATAAAATAGCCTTAATGTATATTTCACCGATATTTCTTAGACTTGGAGTCTTACATAAGGTGCTTGGCCAATGTAAGAAAATATATGTAAAGTTGATCTTTTTTCAAGAAAAAAATTCTCATCTCCCTTCCAATGTGTAGAAGTTTGAGGAGTTGAGGCATTTATGTTACAAACTAGAGCATTTATCAATTGTAACTCGGGGAAGTTCACTTCAAATATTAATCCTGACTTTTTTTTTCCCATCTTTATTTATTTGGAATAACTAGAATTATATCTCATGTGCAGTGTTATTAATTTTTATACAATGACCATATAAAATTAATTTCATAATTTGAAAATTATTTCCAGTGTTAGACACATTTAGTTTGAATTTGAAAGAAAGTTTATAAATCCCTATGACTCTAAAATATCTTTAAATTCTCTTGGACAACAGAAAAATATGTGAGTACTGCAATTGAGATTTTCACAATTGAAAAAAATTGCCTCAAGAGCTAGGAGATTTGGTAAATAGTTTGAAGGAATTATACCTTCCAAGTTTCCAATAACTAGAGGAGTCACCAAGATCAATTTCAAAGCTTGGATCTTTACGAGTATTGTGAATGGAGTCCTTCTCTAGTTTGAGGCATCTATCAAATGACTTCAGATCAATTAATTGTCTCCAAGAACTCAATTTGGGCTCTTGTGAAAGTCTAATTGCGCTTCCTAGGAGTCTGGAAAAGCTTACATCATTGCAAGAACTCTCCATATGTTTAATTTTGTGTATATTTTCACAGGTTGGACTATAACTTCGTTCAAATGGCTTAGATCGGTGGTGCATGCACAATGCCTAATATTTTCCTCACAACCACTCCTCGCGAATTCATATGTTTTTTTTTTATTATATTTTTGTTTAGATGATTCATTACCACAAGTTATTCTCAAGAAATTCATGCTTTGAAAAACCTAAAAAAAATCATCACAAACGAAATTTTCCTCACTGAATAGATGGAAACAAAATCCTCTCCTTGTGCATGGTTGGGTATACAATGTATACAAGGAGGGGTTTTCTCCATGGATTTATCCTTCATGGCTGTACAGGGAACCATATCCCCTGTAATAGGAAAACTAATATTTTTGTAGAGTCTGAATTTGAGCAATGTGGCACTAACAAGGAAACCACCTTCACATCTCTAGGGTCTTCCAAAAATAGAATATATAAACTTAAGTGTGAATGATATATATGGTGTGCTACCCCCTAATATTTATAATATTTTAAGTTTATTTTAAATTATAATTCATTCTTCGATAGCCTTCCTACCGAGCCTGACAATCTTGAAAATTTGAAGTATCTTGATCTTAGTTGCAATATATTTTCTGTAGAATTCCCCCATTTGGGGAATTTTTCAAAACTTTTATGTCTGGATGCAAGTGAAAATTCATTCTTTGGAGTTTTCCCTCGAGTTATAATGCACTATCCAGATTGATGCCAAAGGAAATTCGGAGCATGGAAAATTTTGTCTATCTATGGATAGGATCAAACTCATTAGTGATATAATACCAGTTGAAATTATAAAAATTTCTACGATTAATATATTATATTTTCGGGATTGCAATTTTAGTGGTCAAATTCCCTCAGAAATTGAAAACATTAAATCTCTGATGAAACTTGACCTCTCAGAGAATAAACTTAAAGGGTCATTACTAGAAAACATTGGCAGTTTGTAGAACCTTTTGTATCTAATGACTATGATTAATGGAATAAGTGGGTGGATTCCAAACACAATTTCCAATTTTAGGGATTGGAGGTAATATATTTTTCATTCAACGTGCTAACGAGAATACTCCCCAATGATTTTAGAAATCTAGAGTTAATCTAGAGTTTTATTGTTGGGGAAAAACTTCTGATAGGGCCCCTTCCATCCTGGATTGGTGGATGGAGAAGAAAAAATTCTATGTGGTTATCCAGAAACTAGTTTGAAGGTCACTTACCTCGGGAACTGGGTAATTTTTCATCTCTTAGGTCATTAGGAATTGATTCTAATAGGCTCTATGAATCAATAACATCAAAGCTTTATCATGGCAAGAACCTATCCTCTCTCTCTTTGCCACTAAATCAGTTTATAGGTAGCATAGAGGACACTTTCTGAGAGTGCATGAATTTTACAAACATGTTATTGGATGGGAACAATTTGTCTTGTGGAATCCCTGGATATCTTTCAAGTATGCCTTTGGTCACCTTGGACATGGTACACAATATTTTCTCTAGAAAATTACCAGATGAGATTTGGAGTTCACGGAATTTGCTTGGAATGTCACTCAAAAATAACTTCCTTGTGGGTGGGTTGTCTCCATCCATGTCTACTACCAAAAATATCCAAAGGTTGCACCTTGATAACAATTTTTTACAAGAATTTATTCCTAAAGAGGTTGGAAAAATGAATAATTTAACAAATTTATCACTTCATGGCAATAGGCTCACAGGAAAAATTCCTCCTGAAATTTTGATTGTATCAATATTGTGGCTATTGATTTGGGAACTAATTATTTGTCTAGCACAATTCCAATAAATATTTCAGAGCTATAAATGTTGCATAACCTTGTCCTTTCTCATAACAATCTTTCCAATTCCATTCCAGGTGAAATTTGTGTTGGATACAAGGAAATATTATGATTACCTAATTCCAAATTTAAACAAAACCATGATCTGTTGGACCTTTCATGGAAAAATTAGACTTGTAACATTCTTGAGAAGATTGGGAATTGTAGCGTGATAGTTGAGCTAAATTTACAGGGAAGCCTACTTACTGGTCATGTTCTTTGGAAAATTTCTTGGCTTGCAAATATGGCTTTGATGCATTTGTCCTTACAATTTTCTTAGTGGGCTCATTTTACCTGATTTTGAGAGACTCGAAAACCTTTAAGGTCATATTTTATCTCATAACCAGTTTTCTGGTAGTATTCCTATGGGGTTAGGAATGATTTCAGGCCTTGTGAAGCTTAATTTAACTAATAATAAACTGACAAGAACCCTTCCTATAGCTCTTGAAAATCCAAAAAAAGCTCACTCATTTATATTTGAGAAACAAAAATCTCATCGATGGTCTCTTACCATCATTTTTCTCCAAATATGGGGAATATTTTTTTTTTTTTGGATTTGAGAAATAATAGATTTAGAGGGACCATTCCAGATGCTATAGGAAATCTATCTTCACTACTTTTTTGTTGTTGTTGATATTATTACTGGAAGAATTCCTGCAGAGATGTCCAACCTGGCCTTTTTGATGTATTTGGACTTGTCCCTCAATCATATTGAATGTATCATTCCTCTCAGCTTGTGTAAAATATTTGGCAGTGAATTCCTGAACTTCTGAGAAAATTCATTACCGGGAGAGATTCCCGGGAGTTGCGAGAATTTTAATGTCATTCCTTGCCAACTTGAGACTATGTGGGAAACCAATTGTTATTGTATGTCCCTCATGATCCTTCTTGAGAAAATGTGTTGTATGGGGCATACAAATAGGGAGTACATTTTAATTATTTTTCTTTATATTTGTCATTATTAGGTGGAGTATGTTGATATAGGAGGCTTTCATGAAAAATCAGAGAAAAAAATGCTCACTACTCCTCTTCAACCCAATCACTATCATTTTATGAAAAATATGAAGGAGACTCTTAGTATCAATGTGGCAATGTTTGAAAGGCCTCTATTGCGCCTTATCCCAACTGATATTCTAACAACAACTCATAACTTCAACAAAACCAATATGATTGGAGTTAGTGGGGTTGATGTTGTCTGTAAATTTTTTCTTTCATAAGGTAGGATTGTAGCTATCAAAAGGCTAAGACATGGGCTTGGACATGGTAGCCATGAGTTGCTAGTGGAGATGGAAACTATTAGAAAGGTGAAGCATAGGAATTGTGTATCTTTACTTGGTTATCGCATTTTGGGGGAGGACAAGTTTATGATTTACAAGTATGTGGAGAATGGAAGCCTTGATCTGTGGCTTTGTAATCGTGTAGATGTTTTTGAGGTCCTTGACTAGCCAATGTGCTTCAATATTGCCATGGGTTCTACATAATGTCTGAAATTTTTGCATGATGGTTTCATTCCCAACATTATTAACAAGGAAATGAAATTGAGAAATATCCTTTTAAATGGGTCATTTGAACCCAAGTTTGTGGATTTTGGCATTTCCCATCTCATAAGTGCATATGATAGCTGTGTAAGCACAAATATTGTAGGAACCTTTAGTTATATTCCTCCTGAATATGGGAAATGTTGGAAGGCAACAACTAGAGGTGTTGTTTACAACTATGGAGTTTTTTTTCTTGAATTGTTAACCGATGAGGAGCCTATAGGTATGTAATTCAAATAAGGAGAAGGCAGAAATATAATGGGTTGCGTGAGGCATATGATCAATATGGACCAAATAGAAGAGACCCTTGATTCCTTCATCTCTCACAGGTCGGGGAAGAATCACATGCTGCGGGTGCTACATTTAGCAGAATTGTGCACATCAGAAGATCTAGGGAAGCACCCCAAAATGGTAGATTTGGTCAAGATATTAAAGGTAATTGACCCAGTCGAACAAATACTTAAGCTTGATTCTTGATTATCTCTATGCATATCCTTTCACTATCTACTAAGAAGAAATCATGTGCCTTTCAATCACTCATTTTATTTATTGAAATTTAGTCATAAAACATGATAGCTAAGTATTCTTCCTGTTCGGTATCAAAGAAGTACGTAAATAACTTTTTACTTTTAAATTAGTCTATCAAGAGTGTAATAAAGTATGTGAAAATGAATTTTTTTATATAAAATTAGATGTTTCTTTTAGAGAAAATGGATTCAGATCCACCCCCTTTATACTTTTTCGCCCTTATAGGTGTTAATTCTTCTTTGCTGCTTACTGTAAGTAAGAAACAAGAACATGAATATTTGTGGATCAAGAATTTGAGCTGCAAGAAAATATTATGTTCTTACGAAAGACAAAGGTTCTCAATCTATTTAACAGAAGTAGTAGTTGAGTTATGCTTGTTTTCTAAGAATAAAATTATTTTTAAATGAATCAATAGTGTTTATAAGAATTGATGGACTAAACAAAATATCCAAGACATTTACAACAAATAATATGATACAAAGGCACATAAAACTGAGGTAATGACATATTTTTACAGGCTGATGTAAATCTAATGTCAAAAAATATTGTCCATGAACAACTTAATCCATATAAGAGTATATTGAATTTCTTTGTACATTTTCTGAACATTTGGGCTCCTGTGAAAGTCTAATTGTGCTTGCTAGAAGTCTTGAAAATATTACATCATTGAAAGAACTCCATATGGACAGGTGTACAAGAGTCGAAGCAATTCCTATACATATGGAAAAACTTTCTTCATTGAGGTTATTGGACTTATCCAGCTATGATAACTTATTTAATATCCCCCTTTATGGCTTGGGAAAGCATTGCACAATTGAAGTTTTTGGGCTCCTTAATGTCCTTTACTGTTATAGGTTTAAAATAAATATCCGATGGGTTTTTTAATCTCTCCTTTATAGAAAATATTGACATAGTCTAGACAAGCTTCTAGATAGATTTGGAAAAGTAAAATTTTTAAGACTATCAAACAAGGTAAAGTTGTTATGTGAGTGACTAGCTTTATTGATCTATTTCGTAGCTTTGCTTTAAACCAGTTCATCTAATGGTAAATTTTGAATTTGTCATTTCCGAAAAAAGCTTTGAATAAAACTCTTGTGTTACAAACCATTCCAAATTCCCAAAAGAAGTTATGCAAGGACAAGCAAAGGCAAATCCAATCACCTTAAAAATAAAGTGGTAAGAGAATGCAAGATTTTGATCAAGTGAGATATTTCAATATTGAAAAAGAAAGTATTTTTGAGCAAACATTTTCCATTGGAACTTAAAAGGGCATCTTTGAAGATTCACAAGAAATCTATGGTGGAAATGTTATAGAATCTGTAAATTTTCCATAATGTAAGTGATTTCTCTTTATCTTCTAATTTTGAATGACATTTTGTTTACTAATTTTTATATTTAGTGATCTTCTATATGTTAAGATTCTTCTCTAATTTATGCCTTACGATGTTTCATTTGAAAAATCTGGTGCAATTGCTAGTATATTGATTCATTTCAGATGATTATTTCATTCAACATGCTATTTCTTGAAACGAGTTGATATTTCTCTACTTGTGGTGGCACCACGTATGGTTTCTAAACGCATGTAGTCTGTCCAATTCATTATTTTGAATATTTTTTGTATGTAGCCTCCTGAGTTGCATTTGGAAGTGTATAAAAAAATAATGAATCCACATTTTTTTGTTGTTGGTTCCTTAACTATATCAAATTTGAAGGTACTTTATAAATGATTCATTATTTTCTCCAACTGAATTGAATTGAATGATTTTTTTGAATGCTTGAAGAAATATTATTCATATTTATTTTCATTAGAACTAGTCATTAGGTTGAGGAGTTTTGGATAACTAAAATTATAATTCCAAAATATTTTGAAAATGATCTCCATTATGTTTCTTTGAAACAATACTGGTGCAGCTATTGCTTCTACTCTGTGCGTCAGTGGTAAAAGTGCGTAGGTTGTTCTTGATAGTGAAGTGTATGTTTACAACACCAATAAACCAACGCATAAGTATGGTCTTTTTAGGGAACAAAACATAGTGAAAAAATATTCAAATAACATTTTTTGTTGTTCAAATCTTAGGGAACAACACAAATATTGGAATTTAACCATTGTATCATGAATGAAATTGGAAATAGATCATGTAATTTCTTTGCAGTTAAAGACTACAAATTGGAATCATTATAGAAATATTAGAAGTGTTATAAATCAAAGGTGTGATACTACGAGCGCACAAAGATGAGAAGACACATTGAGACGCAAGTACTATTTTTAAATTGAGGTAGAGGAGGAAGGGTTCAGCTAAATTTGGAGGTGCACTAAAGTTGGCAGAGGACTCACAGGTGCGCCAAAGGTGCAATTTTACTTTTTGTCATTATTTCTGTTGAATGTTGTTGTCATTGATTCCAAAATTGGTCCTTTAATGCTTTTACTATATGTCTGTAGATCACATTTTTTGGAAGCATCGATGGATATGATGTCCTAGAATCCCTAATTCTTGATCATATTTCCCCACAGTGAAATTGAAGTAGACTCCAATGAATATGATTTTGAAGTTGTAAAATTTATGGGTAAGGGTGCATCATACAACAAGGGGCAGGATGTTGAGCCAAAAAATAAGTGGTCGAGGAAGAAGAGGTCAAATATTGAAAACAATGATGCCATGGAAAGTTCCACAAGCAAGAAATCACAGAAATTTGATATGGGAAATACCGAGGAAGAAGAATTAGCTCAGGATATTAATGTACCCGATGCCGATTTCATGACTTTAACAAGTATTTAACTGAGAATCATTTTGAATCAGATAAATTTTTGCCCATATATGATGACGATGATGATGATGATGGGATGTTGCACTTTTATTCTTGTATTAATAAATTTATTTCACGAAGCCAATTCAAGATGAAGATTGTTTGGCTTGAGGCCATCACCGATGAAGAGAAAACTGTCACTAACTGGCTGGATGATGGATTTTACCAGGGTTGTAGGAATTTTAAGCATGGAAAATTTTCCAACAACAATGTACTAAATATTTTTTCTCATATTTTTTCATTGGAGAAAATTCCTAAAGTAACTATTAGGTTATTTCCCCAAAGGATGATGTTTTGGCCCTATATAGAGAGTGAAATTTTGCTTGGAACGAAGACACTCCAAAAGTTAAATATAAGTATGAAATGGTAGAAATTTCAAATTCCTTATGGAAGAGGATGGAGTGTGTGTGGTTCCTCTTGTCAGGATTGATGGTTTCAAGTCTATGTATCAGAGGAAGTAGGTGGTTAACTTGGTTCCCAGGAAGTAGCTTCTTATATTTTCTCATCAGGTTCCAGCAAAGAGACTTTTGGGTGAAGAAGCCCCAAATTTACCCCAAAAGTGTTGTGAGTTGGACCCTGATGCAACTCCTGAAGATGAATTCAAGGAAACTTCATCACTTTTCTTTTTAATTAGGACTTCAAACTTTATGGTTTCGAGGACTAATTTGGATATGTGGTAAGATAAAATATACCAAGCACTTTTGACTTCCATGTAGTAGGATTAAATCGAGTTTTCAACGCTACGCATGACTTCTTTAGAAGTGTAATTGCATAGCAGACTATTAGCATTGGTTACATTGAATGGAAAATCAGATGTTGGTTGTGCACTAACCTTCTCTTCTAGGGTGCAGGTTAGATATGAGGATATTTAACTCTCATTTTTTATTGTTACTAAGAGGTAATGATAATTGTGCTAGATTATCTCACTTTCTGCAAAATGTTTAGGGATAGATAGGAGGATGGCTATGCTAATTTCTCTGTACCTTATCTTTAGTTGATGCGAAAAAATCCTTTAAATAATCATATTTTTGGAATATGTGAAGAGTGGAAACATGCCAAACATAAACCGTTCAACTGTTTTGGCAACATATTAAAGACTTGTGATAATTCTAGTTACTCTTTTTTGTATGACTAGATTAAATAGTTTGTAAATTATTGTGTATTATTAGCTAGCTATGTGAGTCATACTACATGGGTGTGACATCGAGCTAACTTCATTGAGTTGTTTTTATCAAGTTAAAAAATAGGGACTGCATGATTTTAAATTTTACATAGATTACATCATTATGTGTCAAGCATTTTTTTTAAATCAAAGTCTATATACGCAATTTCAAGGACTACCACAACTCTCACATAATTCTTTTAAGGGTGCTAGCTCAAAGGAAGAACAATTACTTTATAAGCACAAGGTTGGTTGGATCCCACTGTGTCCTAATATGAATTAATGAATTATATTGTAGTTTATTATTAATTAAATACTTTTAATAATTTTTTATTTTAATGATGGGATATTTTTATAGATTCATTATTTTATATTGTATGTAAAGAGACAAAAGTGATGTTGTATTAACTTTGAATGTAACTTTTTATTGTCTCTAGAGAGACAATAGTCAGGATCAAAGAGAAATAAGTCTTAAATATCGACTATTGTCTCCAGTGGACAAAAATGAAATTGTCTTTGGAGAAACAAAAATGTTTGTGTTATATATTTTATTTATAAAACAATATTTTAAGACAACCTAAAGACAATATTTAAGACAATACACAAGGTACTCTTCCCACTTCCTTGACAAGGTACTCTTCCCATTGTAACTGTATTGTAACTATATAACATCTGGCTTCAAAGAATTCAAATAAATCAATTTCAGAATAGATAAATTCATAAATAGATTTTACAAGGTATTGGTATGTGCAAATTGGTGTCTTTCAATTTTCGATTATGTTGTAAGTTCTTAATATATCGGCAAAACATAAAAATAGCTGAACGAAAAACAATAGGAAAACTACCTTGGGCGTCTGTTTTCTTTCATGATCGAGCTCGTCTTCTCCCCGCGAGGGCCTTTTCCTTTGTAAAACAAAAGTGTTTTCTTCAAAACGATACAGTGAAGCAACTTGTTGCGGACTGCTTGACCTTCCAGTGACCCGCCCTCGTCAGTCTATTAGTCTGTGGGCAAGCCTTCTCCTAATTTCTTGGAACGAAGAAAAACCATTGTGTCAATCCAACATCATAATCCAAAGCTAAGCCAAACCTGCAAGAGTACAAATTTATCAACTAGATTGTTAGGGACCTTTTAAAATTCAAAAATAATTGATTTTATGAATTTAAATAAATAAAATAGTTTTAATACTAGCACAACCACATTATATTTACTAATGTGGTTGATATACGCCGATAGGAATATATAAAATAGATTTACAACCACATTCACCAATGTGGTTGATATACATCGTTAGGCCTATATCCACTACCCAGCACATAAATTTATATATCAATAAATATTATATATTTATGATTAAAATCACCAAAATAATTTATATATATTAATAAAATTATAATATTTATTAATAATATAATAAATAATAAGTATTAATAATATTAATATTTATTGATATATTAACAATATTAATAATATATATTAATAATGTTTATTAATATATTAATAATAATGAACCCAAAAACTTAAGAAAGTAATAAACTCTAACAATTAATATATTAAACTCAAGAGATTAATAAAGCATATGAAACAATATTTAAAAAAAAAAAAACCTAATAGATTAATAAACCCTAAGAATTAATATTTTAAACTAAAGATATTAATAAACCCAAGCGATAATTAATAATACAAACCCAATGTCATCATAAACCAAAGGTTTAAATATTATAAACCAAAGGAATTGGTGAACCCAACGGATAAATATTATAAATATAAGGGATCAATATTAAAAACACAAGAGATTAATAAATCGTAAGAATTGATATTTTAAACTAAAAATCCTATTAAATTAATAAACCAGAAGAATCAGTATTTTAAACATAAGATATTAATAAACCAACAGGATTATTAACATTATAAACCAAAAGAACTAATAGACCAAAGGGTTTAATATTATAAACCAAAGGAATCAGCGAACCCAAGGGATAAATATTATAAACCTAACGGATGAATATTAAAAACAATAGAGATTAATAAAACCTAAGAATTAATATTTTAAAATGAAAAATATAAGAATTTAATAAAGCCTAAGAATTAATATTTTAAACTCAAGACAGTAATAAACCCAATGTGTGGTTAACATTATAAACCAAAACAACTAATAAACCCAAGGGTTTAATATTATAAACCAAAGGAATCGGTGAACCCAAGGGATAAATATTAAAAACTTAAGGGATCAATAAGGCTAAGGGAAATATTAAAAACAATATAGAATAATAAAACCCAAGGGTTTAATATTATAAACCAAAGGAATTGGTGAACCCAAGGGAATCGATTTAAACCTTGAGATAATTGTTGTCACAATGCGACGTTGGACCAACTATGACCATGGTTGGCCATGGGTGATTTTCATATTGAGACAATATTCGTCAGAATGCGACATTTGATCATGGATGACATTGATCAATTATTCATATTATAAACCAAAAAAACTAATAAACCCAAGGGTTTAATATTATAAACCAAAGGAATTGGTGAACCCAATGGATAAATATTATAAACATAAGGGATCAATATTAAAAACACAAGAGATTAAGAAACCCTAATAATTGATATTTTAAACTAAAAAACCTAATAAATTAATAAACCATAAGAATCAGTATTTTAAACATAAGATATTAATAAACCAGTAGGATTATTAACATTATAAACCAAAAGAACTAATAGACTGAAGGGTTTAATATTATAAAAAAAAGGAATCAACGAACCGAAGGGATAAATGTTATAAACCTAACAGATGAATATTAAAAACAATAGAGATTAATAAACCCTAAGAATTAATATTTTAAACTGAAAAATCTAAGAAATTAATAAAGCCTGAGAATTAATATTTTAAACTCAAGACAGTAATCAACCCAATGTGTGGTTAACAATATAAACCAAAAGAACTAATAAACCCAAGAGTTTAATATTATAAACCGAAGGAATCGGTGAACCCAAGGGATAAATATTAAAAACCTAAGGGATCAATAAGGCTAAGGGAATTATTAAAAACAATAGAGATTAATAAAAACCAAGGGTTTAATATTATAACCCAAAGGAATTGGTGAAACCAAGGGAAAACCATTACCCAACAAATTATAAACCAAATAAATTGGTGAACCCAAGGTAATTGATTTAAACATTGAGACAATTATTGTCACAATGTGACATTGGACCAATTATGACCATGGTTGGCCATGGGTGATTTTCATATTGAGACAATATTTGTCAGAATGTGAAATTTGATCATGGATGAAATTGATCAATTATTCATATTATAAACCAAAAGAACTAATAAACCCAAGGGTTTAGTATTATAAACAAAAGGAATCGATGAACCCAAAGGAAAACCATTACCCAACAAATTATAAACTAAAGGAATTGGTGAACCCAAGGGAATTCATTTAAACATTGATACAATTGTTGTCACAATGCGACATTGGACCAACTATGACCATGGTTGGCCATGGGTGATTTTCATATTGAGACATTATTTGTCAGAATGTGACATTTGATCATGGATGACATTGATCGATAATTCATATTATAAACCAAAAGAACTAATAAACCCAAGGGTTTAATATTATAAACCAAAGGAATCGGTGAACCCAAGGGAAAACCATTAGCCAACAAATTATAAACCAAAGGAATTGGTGAACCTAAGGGAATTGATTTAAACATTGAGACAATTATTGTCACAATGCGACGTTGCACCAACTATGACCATGGTTGGCCATGCGTGATTTTCATACTGAGACAATATTTGTCAGAATGTGACATTTGATCATGGATGACATTGATTGATTATTCATATTATAAACCAAAAGAACTAATAAACCCAAGGGTTTAATATTATAAACCAAAGGAGTTGGTGAACCCAAGGGAAAACCATTACCCAAAAAATTATAAACCGAAGGAATTGGTGAACCCAAGGGAATTGATTTAAACATTGAGACGCATTGTTGTCATAATGCGATGTTGGACCAACTATGACCATGGTTGGCCATGGGTGATTTTCATATTGAGACAATATTTGTCAGAATGTGACATTTGATCATGGATGGCATTGATCGATTATTCATATTATAAACCAAAAGAACTAATAAACCGAAGGGTTTAATATTATAAACCAAAGGAACTGGTGAACCCAAGGGAAAACCATTACCCAAAAAATTATAAACCAAAGGAATTGGTGAACCCAAGGGAATTTATTTAAACATTGAGACAATTTTTGTCACAATGCGACGTTGGACCAACTATAACCATGGTTGGCCATGGGTGATTTTCATATGGAGACAATATTTGTTAGAATGTGACATTTGATCATGGATGACATTGATCGATTATTCGTATTATAAACCAAAAGAACTAATAAACCCAAGGGTTTAATATTATAAAGAAAAGGAATTGGTTAACCCAAGGGAAAACCATTAGCCAACAAATTATAAACGAAAGGAATTGGTGAACCCAAGGGAATTGATTTAAACATTGAGACAATTGTTGTCACAATTCGATGTTGGACCAACTATGACCATGGTTGGCCATGGGTGACTTTCATATTGAGACAATATTTGTCAGAATGTAACATTTGATCATGGATGACATTGATCGATTATTCATATTATAAACCAAAAGAACTAATAAACCCAAGGGTTTAATATTATAAACCAAAGGAATTGGTGAACCCAAGGGAAAACCAATACCCAACAAATTATAAACCAAAGGAATTGGTGAACCCAAGGGAATTGATTTAAACGTTGAGATGCATTGTTGTCACAATGCGACGTTGGACCAACTATGACCATGGTTGTCCATGGGTGATTTTCATATTGAGACAATATTTGTCAGAATGTGACATTTGATCATGGATGACATTGATTTATTATTCATATTATAAACCAAAATAACTACTAAACCCAAGGGTTTAATATTATAAAGCAAAGCAATCGGAAAAGCCAAGGGAAAACCATTACCCAAAAAATTATAAACGAAAGGAATTGGTGAACCCAGGGGAATTGATTTAAACATTGAGACAATTGTTGTTACAATGCGACGTTGGACCAACTATGACCATGGTTGGCCATGGGTGATTTTAATATTAAGACAATATTTGTCAGAATGTGACATTTTATCATGGATGACATTGATTGATTATTCATATTATAAACAAAGGAATTGGTGAACCCAAGGGAATTGATTTAAACATTGAGACGCATTGTTTTCACAATGCGACGTTGGACCAACTATGACCATGGTTGGCCATGGGTGATTTTCATATTGAGACAATATTTGTCAGAATGTGACATTTGATCATGGATGGCATTGATCGATTATTCATATTATAAACCAAAGGAATTGGTGAGTCCATGGGAAAATCATTACACAACAAATTATAAACCAAAGGAATTGGTGAACCCAAGGGAATTGATTTAAAAATTGAGACAATTGTTGTCCCAATGCGACATTGGACCAACTATGACCATGGTTAGCCATGGGTGATTTTCATATTGAGACAATATTTTTCAGAATGTGACATTTGATCATGGATGACATTAATCGATTATTCATATTATAAACCAAAGGAATTGGCTAACCCAAGGCAAAACCATTACCCAACAAATTATAAACCAAAGAAATTGGCAAACCCAATGGAAATGATTTAAACATTGAGACAATAGTTGTGACAATGCGACGTTGGACCAACTATGACCATGGTTGGCCATGGGTAATTTTCATATTGAGACAATATTTGTCAGAATGTGACATTTGATGATGGATGACATTGATCTATTATTCATATTATAAACCAAAAGAACTAATAAACTCAAGGGTTTAATATTATAAACCAAAGGAATTGGTGAACCCAAGGGAAAACCATCACCCAACAAATTATAAACCAAAGGAATTGGTGAACCCAAGGGAAAACCATCACCCAAAAAATTATAAACCAAAGGAATTGGTCAACCCAATGGAATTTATTTAAACATTGAGACGCATTTTCGTCATAATGCGACGTTGGACCAACTATGACCATGGTTGGCCATGGGTGATTTTCATATTGAGACAATATTTGTCAGAATGTGACATTTGATCATCGATGGCATTGAAAGATTATTCATATTATAAACCAGCAAAACTATTAAACCCAAGGGTTTAATATTATAAACCAAAGGAATTGGTGAACCCAAGGGAAAACCATTACCCAAAAAATTAGAAACCAAAGGAATTGGTGAACCCAAGGAAATTGATTTAAACATTGAGAGAATTATTCTCACAATGCGACGTTGGACCAACTATGACCATGGTTGGCCATGGGTGATTTTCATATTGAGACAATATTTGTCAGAATGCGACATTTGATCATGGATGACATTGATTGCTTATTCATATTATAAACCAAAGGATTTAATAAACCCAAGGGTTTAATATTATAAACCAAAGAAATTAGTGAACCCAAGGGAATTGATTTAAACATTGAGACAATTGTTGTCACAATGCGACGTTGGACCAACTATGACCATGGTTGGCCATGGGTGATTTTCATATTAAGACAATATTTGTCAAAATGTGACATTCGGTCATGGATGACATTGATTGATTATTCATATTATAAACCAAAAGATCTAATAAACCCATGGGTTTAATATTATAAACCAAAGAATTGGTGAACCCAAGGGAATTGATTTAAACATTAAGACAATTGTTGTGACAATGCGACGTTTGACCAAATATGACCATGGTTGGCCATGGGTGATTTTCCTATTGAAACAATATTTGTCAGAATGCGACATTGATCGATTATTCATATTATAAACCAAAAGAACTAATAATGCCAAGGGTTTAATATTATAAACCAAAGGAATTGGTGAACCCAAGGGAATTCATTTAAACATTGAGAAAATAGTTTTCACAATGCGACGTTGGACCAACTATGACCATGGTTGGCCATGGGTAATTTTCATATTGAGACAATATTTGTCAGAATGTGACATTTGATCATAAATGACATTGAACGATTATTCATATTATAAAATAAAGAACTAATAAACCCAAGGGTTTAATAGTATAAACCAAAGGATTTGGTGAACCCAAGGGAAAACCATCACCCAACAAATTATAAACCAAAGGAATTGGTGAACCCAAGGGAAAACCATCACCCAAAAAATTATAAACCAAAGGAATTCATTAACCCAAGGGAATTTATTTAAACATTGAGACGCATTGTTGTCACAATGCGACGTTGGACCAACTATGACCATGGTTGGCCATGGGTTATTTTCATATTGAGACAATATTTGTCAGAATGTTACATTTGATCATGGATGACATTGATCGATTATTCATATTATAAACCAAAAGAAATATTAAACCCAAGGGTTTAATATTATAAACCAAAGGAATTGGTGAACCCAAGGGAAAACCATTACCCAACAAATTATAAACCACAGGAATTGGTGAACCCAAGGGAATTGACTTAAACATAGAGACAATTATTCTCACAATGCGACGTTGGACCAACTATGACCATGGTTGGCCATGGGTGATTTTCATATTGAGACAATATCTGTCAGAATGTGACATTTGATCATGGATGACATTGATCGATTATTCATATTATAAACCTAAATATCTAATAAACCCATGGTTTTAATATTATAAACCAAAGAAATTGGTGAACCCAAGGTAATTGATTTAAACATTGAGACAATTGTTGTGACAATGCGACGTTGGACCAACTATGACCATGGTTGGCCATGGGTGATTTTCATATTGAGACAATATTCGTCAAAATGTGACATTTGGTCATGGATGACATTGATTGATTATTCATATTATAAACCTAAATATCTAATAAACCCATGGGTTTAATATTATAAACCAAAGAAATTGGTGAACCCAAGGTAATTGATTTAAACATTGAGACAATTGTTGTGACAATGCGACGTTTGATCAACTATGACCATGGTTGGCCATGGGTGATTTTCCTATTGAAACAATATTTGTCAGAATGCGACATTGATCGATTATTCATATTATCAACCAAAAGAACTAATAACGCCTAGGGTTTAATATTATAAACCAAAGGAATTGGTGAACCCATGGGAAAACCATTACCTAAAAAATTATAAACCAAATTAATTGGTGAACCCAAGGGAATTCATTTAAACATTGAGAAAATAGTTGTCACAATGTGATGTTGGACCAACTATGACCATGGTTGGCCATGGGTAATTTTCATATTGAGACAATATTTGTCAGAATGTGACATTTGATCATAAATGACATCGATCGATTATTCATATTATAAAATAAAGAACTAATAAACCCAAGGGTTTAATATTATAAACCAAAGGAATTGGTGAACCCAAGGGAAAACCATCACCCAACAAATTATGAACCAAAGGAATTGGTGAACCCAAGGGAAAACCATCACCCAACAAATTATAAACCAAAGGAATTCGCTAACCCAAGGGAATTTATTTAAACATTGAGACACATTGTTGTCACAATGCGACGTTGGACCAACTATGACCATGGTTGGCCATGGGTGATTTTCATATTGAGACAATATTTGTCAGAATGTTACATTTGATCATGGATTACATTGATCGATTATTCATATTATAAACCAAAATAACTATTAAACCCAAAGGTTTAATATTATAAATCAAAGGAATTGGTGAACCCAAGGGAAAACCATTACCCAACAAATTATAAACCACAGGAATTGGTGAACCCAAGGGAATTGACTTAAACATTGAGACAATTATTCTCACAATGCGACGTTGGACCAACTATGACCATGGTTGGCCATGGGTGATTTTCATATTGAGACAATATTTGTCAGAATGTGACATTTGATCATGGATGACATTGATCGATTATTCATATTATAAAACAAAAGAACTAATAAACCCAAGGGTTTAACATTATAAACCAAAGGAATTGGTGAACCCATGGGAAAACCATTACCCAACAAATTATAAACCAAAGGAATTGGGTAACCCAAGGGAATTGATTTAAAAATTGAGACAATAGTTCTCACAATGTGACGTTGGACCAACTATGACCATGGTTGGCCATGATTAATTTTCATATTGAGACAATATTTGTAAAAATGTGACATTTGATCATGAATGACATTGATCGATTATTCATATTATAAACAAAAAGAACTAATAAACCCAAGGGTTTAATAATATAAACCAGAGGAATTGGTGAACCGAAGGGAAGATCATCACCCAACAAATGATAAACCAAAGGAATTGGTGAACCCAAGGGAATTTATTTAAACATTGAGACACATTGTTGTCAGAATGTGATGTTGGACCAACTATGACCATGGTTGGCCATGGGTGATTTTCATATTGAGACAATATTTGTCAAAATGTGACATTTGATCATGCATGGCATTGATCGATTATTCATATTATAAACCAAAAGAACTATTAAACCCAAGGGTTTAATATTATAAACCAAATGAATTGGTGAACCCAAGGGAAAACCATTACCCAACAAATTATAAACCACATGAATTGTTGAACCCAAGGGAATTGATTTAAACATTGAGAAAATTATTCTCACAATGCGACGTTGGACCAACTATGACCATGGTTGGCCATGGGTGATTTTCATATTGAGACAATATTTGTCAGAATGTGACATTTGATCATGGATGACATTGATCGATTATTCATATTATAAAACAAAAGAACTAATAAACCCAAGGGTTTAATATTATAAACCAAAGGAATTGGTGAACCCAAGGGAAAACCATTACCCAACAAATTATAAACCAAAGGAATTGGGTAACCCAAGGGAATTGATTTAAAAATTGAGACAATAGTTGTCACAATGTGACGTTGGACCAACTATGACCATGGTTGGCCATGATTAATTTTCATATTGAGACAATATTTGTAAAAATGTGACATTTGATCATGAATGACATTGATCGATTATTCATATTATAAACCAAAAGAACTAATAAACCCATGGGTTTAATATTATAAACCAGAGGAATTGGTGAACCCAAGGGAAGATCATCACCCAACAAATGATAAACCAAAGGAATTGGTGAACCCAAGGGAATTTATTTAAACATTGAGACACATTTTTGTCAGAATGTGACGTTGGACCAACTATGACCATGGTTGGCCATGGGTGATTTTCATATTGAGACAATATTTGTCAAAATGTGACATTTGATCATGCATGGCATTGATCGATTATTCATATTATAAACCAAAAGAACTATTAAACCCAAGGGTTTAATATTGTAAACCAAATGAATTGGTGAACCCAAGGGAAAACCATTACCCAATAAATTATAAACCACAGGAATTGGTGAACCCAAGGGAATTGATTTAAACATTGAGACAATTATTCTCACAATGCGACGTTGGACCAACTATGACCATGGTTGGCCATGGGTGATTTTCATATTGAGACAATATTTGTTAGAATGCGAAATTTGATCATGGATGACATTGATCGATTATTCATATTATAAACCAAAAGATTTAATAAACCCAAGGGTTTAATATTATAAACCAAAGGAATTGGTGAACCCAAAGGAATTGATTTAAACATTGAGACAATTGTTGTCACAATGCGACATTCGACCAAGTATGACCATGGTTGGCCATGAGTGATTTTCATATTGAGACGATATTTGTCAGAATGTGACATTTGATCATGGATGACATTGATTGACTATTCATATTATAAACCAGAAGATCTAATAAACCCAAGGGTTTAATATTATAAAACAAAGAAATTGGTGAACCCAAGGGAACTGATTTAAACATATAGACAATTGTTGTCACAATGCGACGTTCAACCAACTATGACCATGGTTGGCCATGGGTGATTTTCATATTGAAACAATATTTGTCAGAATGCGACATTGATCATGGATGACATTGATTGATTATTCATATTATAAACCAAAAGAACTAATAAAGCCAAGGGTTTAATACTATAAACCAAAGGAAGCGAAATAAATCACCCAACAAATTATAAACCAAAGGAATTGGTGAACCCAAGGGAATTGATTTAAACATTGAGACAATTCTTGTCATAAAGCAACGTTGGAGCAACTATGACCATGGTTGGCCATGGGTGATTTTCATATTGAGACAATATTTGTCAGAATGTGACATTTGATCATGGATGACATTGATCGATTATTCATATTAAAACCAAAAGATTTAATAAACCCAAGGGTTTAATATTATAAACCAAAGTAATTGCTGAACCCAAGGGAATTGATTTAAACGTTGAGACGCATTGTTGTCACAATGCGACATTGGACCAACAATGACCATGGTTGGCCATGGGTGATTTTCATATTGAGACAATATTTGTCAGAATGTGACATTTGATCATGGATGACATTGATCAATTATTCATATTATAAACCAAAAGAACTAATAAACCCAAGGGTTTAATATTATAAAGCAAAGGAATTGGAAAACCGAGGGGAAAACCATTACCCAACAAATTATAAACTAAAGGAATTAGTGAACCCAACGGAATTTATTTAAACATTGAGACAATTGTTGCTACAATGCGATGTTGGACCAACTATGACCATGGTTAGCCATCGGTGATTTTCATATTGAGACAATATTTGTCAGAATGTGACATTTAATCATGGATGAAATTGATCGATTATTCATATTATAAACCAAAATAACTAATAAACCCAAGGGTTTAATATTATAAATAAATTTATTGGTGAACCAAAGGGAAAACCATTACCCAAAAAATTATAAACCAAAGAAATTTGTGAACCCAAGGGAATTGATTTAAACATTCAGACGCATTGTGTTCACAATGCGACGTTGGACCAACTATGACCATGGTTGGCCATGGATGATTTTCATATTCAGACAATATTTGTCAGAATGTGACATTTGATCATGGATGGCATTGATCGATTATTCATATTATAAACCAAAAGAACTATTAAACCCAAGGGTTTAATATTATAAACCA
This sequence comes from Pinus albicaulis, assembly GCA_034641835.2. Classification (NCBI taxonomy): domain Eukaryota; kingdom Viridiplantae; phylum Streptophyta; class Pinopsida; order Pinales; family Pinaceae; genus Pinus; species Pinus albicaulis. The sequence continues at coordinate 810,846,534 of CM076570.1, forward strand.
AAGGAATTGGTGAACCCAAGGGAATTCATTTAAAAATTGAGACAATTATTCTCACAATGTGACATTGGACCAACTATGAGCATGGTTGGCCATGGGTGATTTTCATATTGAGACAATATTTTTCAGAATGTGACATTTCATCATGGATGACATTGATCGATTATTCATATTATAAACCAAAAGATTTAATAAACCCAAGGGTTTAATATTATAAACCAAAGGAATTGGTGAACCCAAGGGAATTGATTTAAACATTGAGACAATTGTTGTCACAATGCGATGTTGGACCAACTATGACCATGGTTGGCCATGGGTGATTTATATATTGAGACGATATTTGTCAGAATGTGACATTTGATCATGGATGAAATTGATTGATTATTCATATTATAAACCAAAAGATCTAATAAACCTAAGGGTTTAATATTATAAACCAAAGAAATTGGTGAACCCAAGGGAATTTATTTAAACATTGAGACAATTGTTGTCACAATGTGACGTTCGACCAACTATGACCATGGTTGGCCATGGGTGATTTTCATATTGAAACAATTTTTGTCAGAATGCAACATTGATCATGGATGACATTGATTGATTATTCATATTATAAACCAAAAGAACTAATAAAGCCAAGGGTTTAATATTATAAACCAAAGGAATTGGTGAACCCAAGGGAAAAGCATTACCCAAAAAATTATAAACCAAAGGAATTGGTTAACCCAAGGGAATTGATTTAAAAATTGAGACAATAGTTGTCACAATGCGACGTTGGACCAACTATGACCATGGTTGGCCATGGGTAATTTTCATATTGAGACAATATTTGTCAGAATGTGACATTTGATTATGGATGAGATTGATCGATTATTCATATTATAAACCAAAAGAACTAATAAACCCAAGGGTTTAATATTATAAACCAAAGTAATTCGTGAACTCAAGGGAAAACCATCACCCAACAAATTATAAACTAAAGGAATTGGTTAACCCAAGGGAATTTATTCAAACATTGAGACGCATTGTTGTCACAATGCGACGTTGGACCAACTATGACCATGGTTGGCCATGGGTAATTTTCATATTGAGACAATATTTGTCAGAATGTGACATTTTATCATGGATGGCATTGATCGATTATTCATATTATAAACCAAAGGAATTGGTGAACTCAAGGGAAAACCATTACCCAACAAATTATAAACCACAGGAATTAGTGAACCCAAGGGAATTGATTTAAACATTGAGACAATTATTCTCACAATGAGACGTTGGACCAACTATGACCATGGTTGGCCATGGGTGATTTTCATATTGAGACAATATTTGCAGAATGTGACATTTGATCATGGATGACATTGATCGATTATTCATATTATAAACCAAAAGAACTAATAAACCCAAGGGTTTAATATTATAAACCAAAGGAATTGGTGAACCCAAGGGAAAACCATTACCCAACAAATTATAAACCAAAGCAATTGGTGAACCCAAGGGAATTGATTTAAACATTGAGACAATAGTTGTCACAATGCGACGTTGGACCAACTATGACCATGGTTGGCCATGGGTAATTTTCACATTGAGACAATATTTGTCAGAATGTGACATTTGATCATGGATGACATTGATCAATTATTCATATTATAAACCAAAAGAACTAATAAACCCAAGGGTTTAATATTATAAACCAAAGTAATTGGTGAACCCAAGGGAAAACCATCACCCAAAAAATTATAAAGCAAAGGAATTGGTGAACCCAAGTGAACTTATTTAAACATTGAGACGCATTTTTGTCATAATGCGACGTTAGACCAACTATGACCATGGTTGGCCATGGGTGATTTTCATATTGAGACAATATTTGTTAGAATGTGACATTTGATCATGCATGGCATTGATCGATTATTCATATTATAAACCAAAAGAACTATTAAACCCAAGGGTTTAATATTATAAACCAAAGGAATTGGTGAACCCAAGCGAAAACCATTGCCCAAAAAATTATAAACCATAGGAATTGGTGAACCCAAGGGAATTGATTTAAACATTGAGACAATTATTCTCATAATGCGACTTTGGACCAATTATGATCATGGTTGGCCATGGGTGATTTTCATATTGAGACAATATTTGTCAGAATGCGACATTTGATCATGGATGACATTGATCGATTATTCATATTATAAACCAAAAGATTTAATAAACCCAAGGGTTTAATATTATAAACCAAAGGAATTGGTGAACCCAAGGGAATTGATTTAAACATTGAGACAATTGTTGTCACAATGCAACGTTGGACCAACTATGACCATGGTTGGCCATGGGTGATTTTCATATTGAGACGATATTTGTCAGAATGTGACATTTGATCATGGATGACATTGATTGATTATTCATATTATAAACCAAAAGATCTAATAAACCCAAGGGTTTAATATTATAATTCGAAGAAATTGGTGAACCCAAGGGAATTGATTTAAAAATTGAGACAATTGTTGTCACAATGCGACGTTAGACCAACTATGACCATGGTTGGCAATGGGTGGTTTTCATATTGAAACAATATTTGTCAGAATGAGACATTGATCATGGATGACATTGATCGATTATTCATATTATAAACCAAAAGAACTAATAAAGCCAAGGGTTTAATATTATAAACCAAAGGAAGGGAAAACCATTACCCAACAAATTATAAACCAAAGGAATTGGTTAACCCAAGGGAATTGATTTAAACATTGAGACAATTGTTGTCATAATGCAACATTGGACCAACTATGACCATGGTTGGCCATGGGTGATTTTCATATTGAGACAATGTTTGTCAGAATGTGATATTTTATCATGGATGGCATTGATAGATTATTTATATTATAAACAAAAAGAACTAATAAACCCAAGAGTTTAATATTATAAACCAAAGGAATTGGTGAACCCAAGGGAAAACCATTACCCAACAAATTATAAACCAAAGGAATTGGTGAGCCCGAGGGAATTGATTTAAACATTGAGATAATTGTTGTCACAATGATATTTAGACAATATTTATCAGAATGTGACATTTGATCATAGATGAAATTGATCGATTATTCATATATAAGCCAAAATAACTAATAAACCCAAAGGTTTAATATTATAAACCAAAGGAATTGGTGAACCCAAGGGAATTGATTTAAACATTGAGACAATTGTTGTCACAATGCGATTTTGACCAACTATGACTATGGTTGGCCATGGGTGATTTTCATATTGAGAGAATATTTGTCAGAATGTGACATTTGATCATGGGTGACATTAATCGACTATGGCTAAAGAAATTAGTAAACACTAATAATTAACCCAACGTACTATTCATAGTATAAACCAAAAGAACTAATAACCCAAGGGTTTAATATTAGAAACCAAAGGAATTGGTGAACCCAATGGAAAACTATTAGTAACCTAAGGGACGAATAAGGTGAAGGATCAATAAAATTAAAAAAAAAAAATTCTCAAGTTGAAGAAATTAATAAACAGTAGTAATTAACCGAAGGGGTTATTCACATTATAAACCAAAGGAACTAATAAATCCAAGGGTTTAATATTATAAACCAAAGGAATTGGTGAACCCAAGGGAAAACCATTACCCAACAAATTTTAAACAATATTTGATTGTATGAATTTGATTTTTTTATACGACATCTTGAATAAAAATAAAATAAAATAAATAAATAAATAATACAGATTAAAATTATATCTTTATTATTTATATCTATAAGTTTTTTGATAAAATAAATAAATAATACAGATATCTTTATTATTATTTAAGTTTAAAAATATGAACATTATTAAACACTTAAAAGTTGAGAAAATAGAAATTATTATTCACATTTATTATCATTTAAGTTTGAAAATATGAACATGTGCCTATATTTATATATAAAATAAAAAAAAACCTAATTAAAATAATTTCCAATTTATTGTAAATGAAAAAATTATTTTGAAAAAAAAATACATCACTAAAATTATATTTAAAATTGAAATAAATATACATAAATTATCTCACTTATAAATTAATATGTATTTTATTTGGTTTATAATAAGAATTTTTAATTAAAATAACTATAATATAAAATAATTATTACATAAAAAGTAATAAACTAACTTAAAATGTTTTAAAAAATTATATTTAACCTTTATTAACAATAATCTATTACACAATATTTTAATGATGTGCCTAGGCAGAGAATATTGTGAGCATATAATGATTCTCCGTGGACATAGATTATTGTAAGGAGTTTTACTATCTTTATATAAATATTTTTATGGATTTTTAGGAACGTAATGTTTCTTTATATTAATTTTTTATAATAATTACAATTTTAAAACCTAAATAAACCTAAATATGAATCATTCAACATGATAAACAACTCTATCAACAAGAATCTATGAACCTAACTAAGAATTAACAAGGAATCATTCAAAGAATAAACTAAGAATCATTCATCGAGACCCACCCAAAAAAAAGAGAATCGTAGTTTAGAATATGATTTTAAAAACTAGAAATACTTGCATATTATTTTAGAATGTAGACCCAGCAATATCAATTTATATAAAATCTCCAAATTCCCAAGGAAAATAGAAAAATGGCTCGTGCTGGCATATATTTCCGTTATTGATCTCTATTGAAAACTGTAGCTGCTTGTATGTATATATATGCGGGACCCAAAAACATGAGTTACAGATCTTTTACAAATTATCATCATTGGATCCACATTGAATTTTAAATTTGATACGAGAATCGTATATTGTCCCTCCCTTCCTTCTCACCTCCATTTATGTACTCACGTAAGTTTTTCACAAAAGTGGCAACACAATTATTTCGCTGCTCTCAATAAATTCACTGTTGATCGTAACACAATTCTGTTTACTGCCCTCAACAAATCCAGTATCCCATTTCACATGGGCAGGAAAAAAAACAAACAAAAGGAAATTGATGTTGAGCACAACAACATATTATGCCAAAACAATATTGGTGTACTTCTTTCAATATGGAAATTGATGTTGAGAAAAACATCATATTGTGCCAAACTTTGGTGTGTTTTTTTTAATTTGTAAAACTACGTTGAATGTCGTTACTGAAAACCAGTGCCTTGTCTTTATGCTTTACATGAGAGACAAAGAGAGACATGGAATCGAAACCCACGGGCTCCACTGGTAGGGTTTGCTCAGTAAAATAACTAATATTCTATTATTTGTGGGGTTCCCATTAGATGCAGCCGAGCATGGCCAGCGCTTTTAACTGTTGCCTTCCAGTAGGTGTAAGGCGGTACAAAAACGATATAAACCCAATAAAGAATGTTGCCTTCTTTCTTTTGAAGAAAGGAATGAATGATAGAAAATAAGCCTACACATATGATGGAATGATTCTCAAATATTATTTTTACCAACAAAATTTAATTTCGATTCAATTTATTCAGATTACTTTTATACACGCTCTGGCTCTGTCCTGTGTCTCTCTGTTAGTCGACCATTGCAAATTCAAATCAACTACAAAACCATTCTTCCCCTAGAGCATATTATACACATGCTGAGAAAGATATGATGGATGAACTGGAGACTGGTCTAGCTAGTTTACTATCATGAGTATTAAGCAATACAGAGCTGGTATTTCATCAATGAACCAATCAATCAGAGCTAGTACTTTACTTCATCAATGAAGCAATCATTCGGAGCTGGTACTTCATCAACAGAAGTGTTACATCTTTTGTTGGATTGAATCCTTTCGAAGTGTTGGCATTACACAGAACTTGAACTGAATTCTTGTACAATAATGGATTTTCCTTTGATGCAAGTGGCCCCTGCATATATTTAATGGTTAAAACCATGCAATAAAATCAGAAACCTGGAGACTACCATGCTGATTTTCATTCCAGAACATAAAATACTACTGCTGATTAGCATTCCAAAACTTAAAATATTAACAATAGCCTTAGAAATGGGAAACTGAGGGTAAAAATATGGAACAGTAGAAGTCTAACTGTGATGCGACATTTAATATAAAGATGGAAATATGAATATCAGAATCACAGATACCGAGTCATGGCATGCGGGCATAAAATGATCGGCTCCCATACTTCGGTTTCAGAAGGGGTACTTTCTGGAAATGACATCAATTTAATCACTGACGACGCGCTGTATGGGCGAGATATCATGAGACAGTGGCTTGTAAATGTAGTTTACCATCATGGTTATGCTAAGGGGAAGAAAATGAACATGGGCGTGCTCAGGGTTCGATGTCACGAACCGATTACCTAGGTCAACCTCGTGAATGAATCTACCTTCAGTCATATAAATATTCTTACATGGCCCGTCATGTGCCAAAGGCGGTTCACCCTCTGGATACACAAATATCTTGAAATGCTTCTCCATTTCCATATAACTCCTGATAAAGATACAGGAAACAAAGATACAAATCAAAGCCACACATTAAAATATCATGAAGCAAATTAAATATTCACATAAATTCGTTTCATTCCTTGTAACTCCTGATAAATATAAAGGCGACAAGAATACAAATCAAAGCTACGCATTAAAATATGATAAAGAAAATTAAAGATTCACATATATTCTTCTCCATTTCTCCTGATAAAGATACAGGCAGAAAAGAAGAATACAAATCAAAGACACAGAAAAGAAGAATACAAATTGAAGCCACGGATTAAAATATGATAAAGCAAATTAAAGATTTGCATATATCCTTTTCCATTTCCCTATAACTCTTGATAAAGATGCAGGCAGCAAAAGTACAAATCAAGGCCACACATTAAAATATGATAAAGAAAAGTAAAGATTTGCGAAAGCGAAAGAAACGTTTCTTGCGTGTTCGTTGGCCGAACCTTCCACTTCCCGAATCGCACCGCTTGCCGCCACTATGGCTCGTGTCAAATTCATGGGACACGTTGCACAACGATTTCAACACGCACTGCTTGCTGCCACTATGGCTCGTGTGAAAGGCATGGGACACGTTGCAGAACAATTTCAACACTTGGAGAAGATTTAATGTTTCAGTTTCCTTCTAGTTGTTAATCTTGATAGGTGGCAATAAATAAATGGTATAGTAAATTTTTAATCAAGATTTGTAAATTTTTAATTTAAGTATGGTTTAATCACATGTTTTAGATATGCAAGGAATTTAGTGGGGTAGATTTGATCCATTGATTGAGTGGTGACGATGAGAATATACCGACATCTTTCAATCTAGACCATCAGATCAAAAAGATTAATTAGCATAATCACAAAAGATGCTATTTCCGATAGGAAGCAACACATATCGACATAGATATAAAAAGACTAACATTTTAAATAAACCATTATAATATATAAAGGTAGTATTAATAAAAAATACTTAAAAGTTAAAAACCGAAAATTATTAATATCCACCTCTCTTGGAAATAAGTTTCTAAATTTGTTATAAAGAGTTCGACTATAATTTTCAACGTTGCCAAGATTTGCACCATTTTTTTTTGGAACGTGCTTGATTATATTTTGAATATAACTTTTTAATATTCCTTTTTTTCGGAACATGTTTGACTATATAGTGGCTATCACCTTTTAATATTCCGTATATATATAGATAGATTTAATTTTCAATTCAAATCACGATGTCTATTATTTAAGTAATTAAATTTAAAAAAAAAAAAAAATGATTAACTTTTAATATATTTTGAAGTTATTTATATACCATTTTTATATAATGAAATATATTAAATATTCATCAAAAAATAATATTAAATAAAATAATATAACATTAATTACTATAATATTAATATATAAATATTTATTATTGACGTATAATATTTATGTTAAAAGTTTTATAAATAAATTTCAATTTCATTTTTTAAAACAATTCAAAGTAAATTCTCTTAAGATAACTTTTAATTAATTTCTGGAAAATTCAAGAATAAAATTATAAAATTTTGTTGTAGATATTATAATATTCCAAAATAAAATTATAAAATTTTGTTGTAGATATTATAATATTCAACTTTCAATATTGAAAATTAAATTTTTAATATTAAAATTTGAAATTTTAGAAGTAAAGTTTATATTTAAATTTCAAGAATTACATTTTATAATTATAAATGTTAATATTGATATATTTAAAAATAGTTTTCATAGTTCTAATTTCAAAAATGTTAAATCTAAAATATATAATTCAAAGTTTTTAAAATTTATTTGAAATCTTTTAAAAAATATATTATTTAGACTCTCATAATTATAAATCACTGTAATTACATAAATCTCTTATTTTTAGTTATATATATATATATATATATATCTTTATCATTTCACAAATTACATTCCTCAACGTTACCCAAAATAGTTGGGTTTGTGAAACTATAAATACCATTAAATACAATGTTTCAAAAAATTTATCCAAACTGTTATATTTAATTGATTTTCTCATATTGTGTTCTTTTATTGTTAAAATATGACAAATGAGTAAAATAAAATGAAAAAACTAATTATTTTGTTCTTTTACTGTTAAAATATGACATTAAATGAGTTAAAATAAAATGAAAAAACATAATTTTGAAATATTTTGTGGCATTTTTAATGATGTTGGTTTATAGAAAAATGGTAGTTTATATAATTAATGTATCAAGATAGTTATATCAATTAAACATGAGAGATGTGTGAAGTGACTTGTAATCATGATTATAATTTTTCATCTTTGATAATGAATCAAATACCTTACTTTGTTTGATCAATTTTTTTATTTTATGAAATACCTTACTTCCTCTCATCAATATTTTTATTTTTTTTTAACAACTAGGTTTTCACAACGTAAATTTTATATGTTGCATGTTATTTTAATTCTTGTCATTATTTTGTTTGTTAAACTTGTATAATATATTTATTATATATGATCTCAAATAAAAATAGGTGGTCTAAGAGGAGAAACAAAGCCACATTGACATGAAGGCCAAATCGTGTAGAGAGCAAGTCTCATATAAGAAAAAGGTTGATTCACATAGTTGTGAAGTGTGGATGTGTGTCATGTAGCAGAAAGAAACTAAAGAAAAGGCTTATTGAAATAAAGTTAGTTGAAGGGAAAGAGGAGAGTTGTTCTAGATGAAAATTGGCTAAGGAAAATGTTTCCTAGACATAAAGGATTTTGAGTCATCAAGGCTATGCAAAGTAAAAGCTAAGCCATGGGAGAAATTCAAATAATGAAATTCTCAATTGTTAGACAACTAATCCTCAGGTTAGTTTGTGTTAGGGAATTGGTTATTAGAGTCCAAGATACCCTAAGAACTCGTTCAACTATTTCTTGATGTATTTATATGTACATTATTGTACAACATTCTTTGAGACATTCACTAATATATTTTTTAGTTTGTTTCCAGTGTAGTGTGCCTTACAGTGATATCAGAGTGGGTGAGATGCTATATTGAATGATAACACAATTAATTTTCTCACTTAGGAGGTTAAGTTATTTATAAACTCCATACCTATGGAGTTTTTTAGGAGGTGTGGTATGTTTGAAGTTTATGGAGGTAAGAATCTACGGGCTTCATAAAATGCATTTTTAGGACTGCATTTCTTGCACACGCATGAGAGAAACATTGCAGGACTGCTGGAAATTAAGTTAAAAACAACCAAGGTAAAAGCTATTGTGAATATTGATTAATAATAGCATGGTGAAACGAGTGTTTTGGAGGCTATATCATGATTTATTTTCGTTTATGAATTTTTATGGGTGAACTTAATTTCTTTGGAGGCCATATTGTGTTGGTGAATCATAAACTCTTTTGGTGAATCTTATTTAATTTTGGAAGAACCCAGGTCAATTTTTTTTTAGAAAAAAACTTTTATCATATTTATTGTATAGAATGAGAAGTTACAGTGGTAGATATGTTATTTACTGTAGAAATTCATTTACTACAGTAAAGTAAACTAGAAGTTTCATTGGTATCGAATTGTGAAATTCATTGTGAAAATGAAGGATATTTTTATGTGGGTGATTTGAAATAAATTTTAAATTAAAAAGAAAATATTTTTGAAAGAATTTTTTATCAAAAATTTTAAAGGGGTAGCAGTGTTACATTTGAACCAAGATCCTTTTGAAACATACCATTACACCACTAAGCCAACTTAATTTGCAAAAAGAGGAATTTGAGGAATCAAAACGTTGTACACTAGAAAAGAAAACCAAAAATTTGAAATGCAAAGGTATTAAAAAGAATATTTAGCAACCAGAATTTGGAATGTAAAGGTATATTTAATAGGCAATCTATTAAATCGATGAAGTTCAAAATAAAATCTAAAGAGAGGTACATGGTGGTGAATTAAATAGTTGGGAAAGTGATAATTATTTTCACAAAGGGTGATATTTTTTTATCTTCGCATAAGGATATCATTATTTAATATGCACATATTAAGAATTTATGAAGGTTCAAATTATCTACTTCAAGAACGAAGACTTTATTTGAAGACTAAATTTAAAGACAAGGGTGTGTTGTAAAGGGGTTACTTCGAGATATTGAAGCCTACGAAGTTGACATCATATTTCATGGAGCTTTGAAGTTTAATTTGGTTAAATTATTTATGAATATAAAAACAAGAAAAGAAAAGAACATTAGGGTTAGAAAATCTCATATAGTTAGATGGACTATTTGAGGTCACAAGTTCAAATCCATATGTTTGGTAATTTTCAATTAACAAAAGAAGATAAATTTTGGAGGTTGTGACATTTTTTTTGGAGGTTATGACATTTTTTTTGGACAAGAAGAAGACAAAATAATTTTGGTTTCCATGGGTTGGTGACCCTGATCATGTCACAATTTTCTGTCACTATTTGATGAGCTCTATTAGATATTTGAGTTTGCATATTCATTTATCATTCATTGTATGGGGAAAATATATAAAAAAATCCCTACTTATGTAGTTGTGGCGATAATTTTTTTACTTGAATTTGTATTTTTGATGGGTGCATGATCGATTGAACCCAACACCTAGTGAAATCATTGAAAATTTGTTTGTATTGGGTGCATTTTTTGTGGTAGCTGACACCCTTTTTTCTGAGTTGCAAGTTTACTTTGATATTGCACTGGAGAAAATTGCCAAAGTAAATGATTTAGTACATTTATTAAGAAATTTAATGCTATATACTATCAATTACAATGTCCAATTTAGAAAAAAAAATACTCTCTGACATCCAATCATGATTGCAAAACGCTAAAAGAAAAATTGAATTCTTGGAGCTAGAGTCGTAGTTTCAGCGAGATGAATTACATGAATTACAAAAGAAGAATTATGAAAATGTTCTTGTTCATAAAAATAGGTTGTTTGAGCCTGATCATCAATTAGAGAGTGGTAAGAGAAATGAAGTGGTTTGAGGTGAAAATTTGGATGTAGTTAGAAGTGCTGATGAGAATCCTGTTATAAGACCATGGGAAGAGATTACACACAATAAACTATAATTGGTCTAGGTTATAACAATGATGTATCTTTTCACATTTCATATTTCGCTAAACCTATAAAATTTTGAAGTGTAGGATTTCTCGATGGTGTGGATCCAGAAAAAATTGATAAATGCCAACAGTGTAACAGAGTTGGACATATGAAATATCAGTGTTTTGATATTCACCTATATGATCATTGTGGAAAGCGTAATCACCATTTAGAGAGAGGTTCCAAAAATAAGGGTACTACACGAGATAATAAAATATTTTTGGATGGATTTCTTCTTGGGAATGGTTGAAAGCAGCCAATAAGATCTACAGATCAGACCGTAGGATTTATTTGAGAGTGATGATGAAGATTGCAATGATGAATAATACTTCTCACCTTGTATCTGACAATGGGGGAATTTTTTGGTGGTCTGTAGCAGGTTTGAGTTTAAGATGTCAAGCGAGATTGAGTAGGTGATCAACATCCTGAGCCAAAACCTGTATGATTTAGAGTCAGATTTGTGAGACTTTAGTTGATTGAGTTGTTTGTGAGTGAGCACTTCCAAATTCGGAATTGTTCGAGGAACTATTCTGATAGTTACATAGTTTGTGGTCATCTTAAAACCACATTTTTTTATTGTTTTGAGAACCAATATATAGGTTCTATAAGTGGTGTTGGTGGAGACCTTGAGTTCTCCCTTCTCGGGTTTATGGTAATCCTTAAAAACCATTTCTGAGAGACATTCAGCTCTTGGCTGAGATGAATTTATGAATTCTGAGCTCTCTTTCTTGGACTTAGGTATATCCCTTCGGATTAAGAGGGGAATGTTAGACAACTAATCATCGGGTTATTTTGTGTTAGGTAATTGGTTATTAGAGTCCAAGAAACCCCGCGAACGGATTTAACGATTTCTTTATGTGTTTATATATACATTATTGTAGAACATTATTTGAGGCATTCATTAATATATTGTTGAGTTTGTTTACAGTCTCATGTTTCTTACATCATCATGTGAAAATTTTAACAAAGTAGTGGTCCTGATACACCATAGTTGCATACCTGAAGTGGAGCCATAGTTTACATTGGTCACTTGAGTCACAATTGGTTAGTTTATTCGCCATTCAAATTATATACAACCATCGTGTGGGGAGGGATAGGTATGCACAATATCCACAACTAGGATTGGTCATAGAGAAAATGCTATAGCTAGCAGTTGGAGCACAATTCAAGGGGCAAGTAAAGAGGTTACCATTTTTTTCTTTATTTATTTATTTTCATTCATGGTATAATTTTATTAGTGAAGAAACATACAGAAAAATATTATCAAAGTTCGCAATCTAAGTATAGAAGAAAATTCCAAGTCGTTTTTTATACTAAAAGTTCATGTATGATTTTAAATTTATGAATTGACATATATTTTTTAAAGAAAAAATAACTTGTAGGGATAGTATATGTGTAGATAATAATGGCTGAGGTAACGAATTCCAAATCCAAGGTTTGAAAATTTAATACTAAAAATAATTTGATATTACAAAAATTTAAAATACAATATTTATCAGTAAAACAAAGGTTACATGTGGCATTAGATGATATGAGGAAGAAACATGCAAATACCTAGTCGCTAGCTATCTTAACAAAATTTGGTTATACCTTGTAGATGATGTATTGTCTAGCATCATAAGAGAAGTAACAACAATAGGATTATTGAGTAAGATGGAAAGCCTTTATATGATGAAGTCCATAATAAGTGAGATCTACTTTAAGAGACAACTGTATAGTCTAAAAATTAATGAAAGTATGAAAATTACAAATAATTTGAATTCGTTTAATGATTTTATATTTGAGTTGAATAGTATGTATGTTAAAGTTGGTGATAAAGATAAGGAATTACGTCGTTGTTTTCATTTCCTAAATCATCGGATTATTTCATCACTTTGGATGAATTTGATTATATTTTTGGATAATTATTATCATAGGTGGTAAGGAGGAAAACTATAATTGGAACATAGAAAATTCCTTTTCCATGCATGAACCGTAACCGAGATCTATAATTTCGAGCCAAAATTAAAATATAAACAAGTAAACAAACTCACAATGGAGAATGAGGTTGAGAAGGGAAAACATGTGGGATTTTCTTATTAGAATTGAAGAAATTCCCCAACTGAGCCTAAAGGGGAATTGTTAGATAAACTAGACCCTACAAACCTTTTTAAGTCAACATCTATCATTCAACGCAACTGTTATTTGTGATTAGTAGTGTTAATCCCATGGTATTACATGTATTTGAAGTATTTAATTTCTATTATATACTAAATTTAGAAATTAAAAGCTCCATGGAATGAGACTAGAGTATTGATCTAAATTTATTCATTTAAACCAAAAGAAAATAGATTTATTATTAAGATAATTTTATCATTTATAATTTTTCTATATACACATGTTTTATTATAGTTATTTCTCACATATTTTTATCTCTAACATTTATTAGTTATTAAAAAATTACCTTCACTTAAGATAAAATTTATTATTTTTGATAAAATAGATATAAATATGTAAAACGTATATATAAAACCTTCTTAAAAATATATGTAATATATGAAACATTGTTTACAATATTATTAACATTCATTCATAATAATAATAATAACCATTCAAAAATGAGCCATCACAGAACACTTGAGTGAGATATCCTAGAGAGTTAACTTTTACATTACAACGCAACCATGAAAAAGAAAAACAAAAAAATCAACATAGAATTATCACAAAACAAAATTTTCACATATTGAAAATCTGCACATTTAAAAAAAAAAATTTAATTTAGCCATTCTAAACAAAATTGTTCGATATTATCGTGAACTAAATTCTAATTTCCTTATATGTTAAATGTTTTGTAGCATACCATAAGGTAAACATGAAATAGGAAATAAATATATTGCTAAAAAAATCCACTATAATATAGCATTTAACCCACATCTTACAACTATCTATACTAAACATTAAAATACATACAATAAAACAAATGTCATGTATGAAACAAATATAATATTAAAAAAAAAATCACTACCTCATAACATTTAGCCGAATGTAGCCGAATCTTGAGACCGATTATTCAGAAACCGTTTTTCATGTTAATCATTACTCATGACACACTTTCTTTATTCATTGGAAATTTACTTCTCAACTACATGCAAGGCGGCAATAGTATCATCCAATAGCCCTTAACACACATGGATGTGAAAAAAATCATGGGGAAAGTCAGGATTGGAGCTCCGCATCGCAACCTCCCTTATCGATTCCTAGGGTTTGTGTAGCCCTGCAACGGATTCGTTAGGGCTCTCTTCTGCTCTACTAGTGACACCTCACAACCACAATAGCTCTTCTTCCTCGCTTCCCTCTACACTCCATTAATGGCAGCCCCTTTGGGAGGGGTGGGAACCGCACCGCCACCTGAAAACCTGCCTTCTGACATAGCTAATATGGCTGCAACCGCGCAAACCCCGTCCACTGACTCTGTAGGGACGCAAGAAGATCCAAATGCTGAGAAAAATTACAAAACAGAGAATCAGAATGCTTTTGAGGCACAAAGGAAAGCCTCCTCTACCACATGCATACATATCGCAGCAAACCGCATCAAAATAGACCTTCCAGGACACCGTATCAATGGCCATATTCAGTACATGAAGGACCATGCCCTCATTGGCAAATTTATTAGATTTTGGCCGACTGAGAAGGCTCTCCAAGGATGTATAGCTTAAAAATGTAAACCAAAGGGACATGTCACCCTGTAGCTGGGACCAAAAGGATTCTTTAACACTATTTTCAACTGCATAAAGGATAAAAATCGCATTCTGGAGAGGGTCCTTACTTTTTCAACTCAGCAGGCTTGTATCTGAGAGACTATATTGAAAGATTCAATCCCTATAAGGAATACTTTAACTGGGAACTAGTTTGGATCATAATGTACTCAGTACCATTGGAATACTGGGCTGAGTAAACCCTAAAAGAAATTGGCAATGTACTGGGAGAGTTCATCAAGATAGCTAAAGAAACCAAGCTCAGAAGATACATGTCCTATGCAAGGATCTGCATATACATGCACCTAGCCAAAGCCCTCACAGATTCGGTAAGCCTTTTCCATGATGATTTTGAATGGATCCAAACCATTGATTATGATGATGTTCCTTTTTGATGCCGAAAATTCCATGAACATGGTCATATTTTCAAGGATTTCCCCTTAAATCTCCCTCCCAAAAATACCCCAGCCTCTCAACACACTAATGCGGAGGGATTCACCAAAGTCCCTAGTCACAGAAAGCATACCAAGAAATCCACTGCCAACCTCAAGGCCTCCCCTGCCCCTCCTAACAGCAAAAAATTTGATATTCTCTCTACCCAACTGATCTTGGAAGGAGAATCCTCTCGACCCTCTACTGATACCCCCAAAACCACAGCGCTTGACCCCTTGGTCACTCCTCAGATGACTCCTATCCCTCCTCCACCCCTTTAACCCTCAAGGATCCGTTCCTCTGATAAATAAAGACAAAGCCATTGTTATCAGGAACACCATTCAAATGGAGATCGATAGAAATTCTCAAGCATGAAGAGTCTAAGAAATAAATGAATCAGCCTACACACATGGAAGAATAACTAGAGAGCATCGATCTAGGAGATATGGACATATTAGCTCTGGAGCTAGCTTTCCATCAAAAGGACTATGACAAGATTCCCCTCTGGAAAATTGAGAGCCTAGAAGTTGCACTCTTTCGAGCACAACAATGCAACTCACTGGGTATTCAAGAAAGAATCCCTTTGGACGGAAAAAAGATAATCAAAGAGTCAAAGAAAAGGGGACACAGAATAGATTTGCAAGGAATGATCATTGTAGGAGAAATGATTTTCAAATCTGGGAGATATCCCAAGCTGACCAAGTTCTACCAGTCGATCTCCCATAGTTCTTAATGAAACTCACCTCATGGAACATTAGAGGGCTTAACAACCCAACTAAACATCGAATGATCAAGAAAATTATTCATTAAGACAAGCCTTCTGTATTTCTTTTACAGGAAAATAAATGTACCAGTAATACCCTTGACTCCTTTCTCACCAAGGTATGGTATGGATGTAGCACCACATCGGTTGATGCCTCTAGCGCCTCTGGTGGTCTAGCCATAGCTTGGGATCCCCAGATCTTATCTCTCCCTAACATTCATGCAACCCACAATTTCATTCAAGCTTCCTTTCACTCGATAGGTTCTAGCATCCATTATCACCTTACCAATGTTTACTTCCCTCAAGATCCTCTTCAGAAAGTATCCCTAGTCAACACTTTGGGCATCCTTAATTATTTAAGACACCATCCCCTCTGGATTAGTGGCGGAGACTTCAACATGATCACTAAGTTAGAGGAAAAATAAGGACGCCAATCCCGGCTTGAGGTGGATAGTCTTCGCTTCAAATATTTAATTCAAAATAATTGGCTGATTGATCATCCTTTCTTGAATGGGATGCACACTTGGAACAAAAAAAAATCCAACTCACAACAGATTGCATCTGTAACACCCCTAGTTTATGTTTTTCTTTCAAAGCTAGACATGTGAACTTTAATCCTAAGGGGATTGGACCCCAAATGGATAAGTATATTTTGTGGATGTAATTAAATATTTCATTATGAAAATAAAATAAAATAATGCTGTACAGATTGAACAAATGAGAATTGCGAGATCACTTGCTAAATCCATGAGGATGGATAGAGGCAAATATTTCCCCAAAATTCTTTCAAAAATCCTTGAAAGAATTTATTTCCAAAATTAGATTTTGAGGAAAATATAGCTTCCCTAATGATGTGGAGAGTAGTTGGGAAGAGGTAAAAATCCGGGAAAAGCAGAAAGCAGCTTTAACAGTCCCTAAAATGGGAAGCCTAGGCAAACGGGAAGAAAAGCATCCTGTAATTCTGGACGCAGAATTAGAAACAGGCTTTGTGGAGCAAAATCTTAAATTAGCTATTCCTGCACAGATTAGAGGTGGGTCTGGAATGGAAGTGATCTCAGCTCGGGGGTGAGTTTTGGAGATAGAGGGACTCTACGGTAGGGAGGATTGGTCAAGTACCAAAGTGGTATGCTCACAGTGTTATTAATGAATTAAAGTAATTGTTGTTAAGTGTAGAGGTTAATGACTGTATGATTGTAGTTAGATATTACGTGCAATGTTTTGTGTTGTACTGGTGTTCCATACATTTACAGAAGGGTAGAGAATTTAAACTCTCTCTCTGTTCTGCATATTTGTAGGAACAAGAATTATGGGGAAAAATCAACCAGAAACTCTAAACCAGTGATTCGTTTAAATCTAGAGATTTATGTGACCTCATAATTCCTACACTGTGTAACTTTAATCTGTTTATGTTAAAAATAGAATTTATTTAATGAACATTAGGGAAACCCAAACCATGTGTGTAGGAGAAATTAAGTACCTACAATGCAGATCTATAGATCTATTGAATTAATTAAGTGGAGAACAGATGGGTAGATTTCCAAAATAACATTGCATGTCTATTTATAAAATTCCCTCTGTAATAACGATAGAATGGAGGAGTCTAGATTCTAGTGGAACATACATATTCATATAGCAAAGAAACTAGAGCTAAACATGCCTACTAAACTCTTGATGTATGAATAACATGTTCAACTGAATACTCATTAGAATTATAAGCTATGCATGTGAAATTTTATAAATTGCATGCAAACTATAGAAGCTGTGAAAGGGAACAAATATTTTCCCCACCATATTTTTATAAAGTGCCAGTTAAGAGTGGTTGTTTAATTACTAGATATGCTGAAATTGTTATACTAGGAAATATTATATGGTAATAGTTGCAGAGATGATTAGGAGTGACATAAGTGAATATTACAATTGAATCTTCAACTCAGAAGCATAAAGAGAATCCACTGTGGGAATTATATAACACATATGAAATTATAGACCTTGTGGAAATTGTAACATCTCATTCACTGCAAAATTGTAAACTTGGAAAAATTCTTGCAAAAAAAAGGCTTACATTCCCTTATGTTATTATAATGATGAGGTACAGAAGGAAAAAAAAATTAAGACTGGCGAACTTACAAAATTCTTCACTCAAATTTAGGCAGAAAAATTCCGAAGGGAAAAATATCTAACATGAGTATTAACATAAAGATAGAAATCTGGAAACTATTAGAAAATACTATTGATCTGTCACTAATAATAGAGACGGACAGTAGATAAAATATATACCCAACTCTGAAACCACTTGCGAAAGAAGGCTATCGTGAGTTCATGATAATATTACCGAATTTAATTAATTTGGGAAGTTCATAAAATTTTTAACAGTCCCAGTCTCGAACATAAGTTATTATTACAGTAGAAACTTTTTTTGTTGACAATACAAAACTTAAAGTGTCTAGATAAATTTCATATAACAACAACGAGCAAGCTAAATCACGCTCTGACTGAGGACGCGTTGATATCGACCTGAAATTCAAGGTATAATGACGTCAAGCCGAGTGAATTGTAAATCCATAAATTACCATTGAGGAAAAACCCTCGACAAGATTCGAACCTACCTGCAATAAAAATGAGGGCAACATGAGAGAGCGTAATAACCAGACGAATTAAGGACAATTCAGAATATAGTACGTTTGAACTAAACAAAATAAAATAAGGGTTACCTCTGAGAGTTGAGGGCTATGTCACCAAATATGACCTGTAGAAAGGATAAATGAGTAGGGTAAAAACGCTTGCCAGAACAAAACAAAACCAGGATAAATTACTTTCAACAACTCAATGGCTTACCTGGGTAGTGACTTCTTGCGGAGAGCCAGGGCAAACTCGGTGAACGAAACAAAAACAGTCACGGAAACCATGAGAAGAAGAAATTCCTACCCAGCAAGGGTTTAATATTAGCGCAAAACTTAACAAGAACCGATAGAATAAACACCAAGCCAAAATAGCAGAACGATAATCAACCAGAGGTCGAATTATGGGTGGCTGAGATGGCTATCCTTTAAAATTGAATGATGAGGTAAATGAAACAAACCAAACGATGAAGTTCATATACTTGCATGGCGATGAAACGAAAAAAATAGTGACGCCCAGAAGCTGGAAGGAGCTTGACGTCAGGTTTCTCCAATTAAGCAGAGTATAAACACTAGAAGGCGACCAAGAAAAATGAACATCCAAAGGAAAACTTCAAATTGCAACTCCAGAAGTTAATACGATCCATTAAACCCAGCGATCAAAACCATATCTGATCTAAAGCATCTCCACTGTCCACTTATCATCAGATCAATGGGATGCCACGGATCGAATTGGAAAAAAATCGAGAACCCTTGCACAGTCGTGTAAGTCATAAATTAAAAATCCATTGAAATCAATTACATGGTACTTCCAATCGTATTCCAGTACTGGCGTGATTAATGAGCTCATATGTGTTACAAATATAAAAAAAAATGTCAGGGTGCAACGCTGTCGTTTAGACGTGAACAACCCAGGACAAGGGATAAAAACTCAGGCTTTAAACCCTTAGAATTCCATGAACCCTAGTCGACGTGGAATGCACAACGAGCTATTCAATCCTCACCACATTAATTCCAACTTGCCAACGTAGAAAAATAAGTATGACGACTTCAATGTCGTCTACTCCCATAAAAATTTTGTCATAATGGAAAATACACGAGATCTCTATGGTGACAGAGGTACGGTAAATTATCCCATTAAACCATGACCACAAGGCTGAACTAAACGCATATGAACGATAATTTGAGAAATGATATAAATCGAATTAAACCATTAAGAACATTGGATAAGTCGATGTCCAGCCATAGCTTCCCCGCTTAGGGAAATGGTACAAGGACTTAAAAATAAGTGCATAACATATTCACGATGCAACCATAAGAATATGAAAATGAAATTCAAAAAATATACATGGTGAGCTCTATAAAGGAGTATGGATATAAATGATATATATATATATATATATATATATATATATATATATATATGGATATGGACAAATGTAAATATATCCACTATAGGTATGTACAGTAGATATATTAATATATGTGTACAACATAAGTCACCACAAACCTTACGGGAGGAATAAATCAAAGTTACAATAGTGATCCAAGATACACATAAAAAAAAAAAATAGGAAACTCTGTTCCATAGAATTTCATAATTGTTGGAATCCAATGGTATATCTGAATGACGGTGACAACTAGAGGCACAGAATTATATTATGCCAAGAAAAAAAAAATTGAGGTGGTTAAGAGGAGACGTTACAAATGGTATCAAATCTCATGTTACATAAATTGGGCTATTTTTGTTCTGCTCACTGTATAAATAATTTATTGTTGGAAAAAAAATATATATATATAATTTTATTACTGATCTATGTTGTTTAGTGTACAGTGGTGCTGAAACAAAAAATTTGAATGGCAGAAGGTCAGGAAATTTATGTTGATCTGCGTGATGATGATAATACACCAGATCCTAACGCTCCGGTGATGGCTATGTTTCACAGTTTGCAACGAGAAATGGCTGAGCTAAAAATCCAGAATGACAGATTGTCATTAGCCAGTGAGGAGCAAGAAAAACTCATCAGAGAATTAACCTCGCGGAACAGCCAAGAGGGTGAAGGTTCCAGAAAGAGGAAGAATGATGATTCTGAGGAAGATGATGCTACTAGGCATCAGTATAAACAGAAAAAGGAATTACAAGGGGAATTTCGAAAGATCAAACCTCCCTCCTATGATGGACAGAAGGGGGAAGATGTTGAAGCCTGGTTGTTGAACATGATTAAATATTTCCAAGTCTATGAATATGAAAGCAATCTGAAATCCAAATTAGTTGTCTACCAGCTACAAGGTAAGGCTACCTTGTGGTGGGAGGAGACGAAAATGGTGCATGCCATTGATGAAAATACAGTTACTTGGGAAGCTTCCAAGGTTAAGTTTAAAAACCGCTATTTAAATGAATGTTATTATGATGATAAAGAAAAGGAATTCCATGAACTCAAACTGGGACAACTCACTATCGATGAGTTTGTCACCAAATTTACAAATCTGTTGAGATATGTCCCTTACATTCGAGAAGAGAAGTCAAAGGTGCAAAGGTTTTTGAACTGTTTGCCTGCTGTGTACAAAGAGAAGATTGAGTTTGATAACCCAAAAACTATGGCCGAAGCAGTAAGAAAAGCCAGATTATGCTACCAGCAGTTTAGAGGAAAGGGTGATCATGGAAAAGGTTGGATAAACAAAGGTGAAATCAAAGTAAAGAAACATAAACCATCTTACTTAAAGAATTTTGGTAGGGATCATCAAAGAAAAAAAATTAGTAAACCAAAAGAAAGCCAAACAGCTCAGTCCCAAGTTGGTTCCAAACAATTAGATGGAGAAAACAAGAAGGAAGGCACAGTGAAAATGAGGGAGCCTCTAAAATGTTGGGGCTGCGGAGAACCTCATCTCTTGAGGGATTGTCCCCACCGAAACATTCAGATGATTATGAGAGACCGAGAAGCGACCACAATAAATGATATAGCAAGAAATATACATACTATCAGTGTAGACTTGGAAAATTGACAAGAAGAACATCAAGCTACCATGGTTGAGATGGAAGGTAAGATTGCTGACCAATCTGTTACAGTTTTAATTGATCCGGGTGCTTCTTTGAGTTACATTAGTCCAAAAATTGTAGAAATATGCAATATCAAAACTGAAAAATTTCAGCAGTCTTGGTTGGTCCAGTTAGCCACTGGAACCAAGAGGAAGGTAACACATAAATTACCCCAAACAACAATTAAATTAAATGATTTTCAGACAGAAGTGAATTTAAAAATTCTGCCCTTAGGTTCATATGACTTGCTGATAGGAATGGACTGGCTGGAAAAGAAAAAGGCTATGATAAATTGTTGGGATAAAACTCTGCATTGCATAGATGAAGAAGGGAAACCTTTTATTCTAAAGGGAAAACCAAAACCCATCTCTGTAAGACAAATATTAGCCCTGCAATTAAAAAGAACAACTAGGAAAGGATATCAAGTTTATGCAGTACATGTTGAAGAAATAGAATAGCAACCTGAAGGAAACCTGCTAGATACTTTGTCAGTGGTGAGAGAGTTTAAGGAAGTTTTTCCAGATGATATTCCTCATCTTCCCCCCAAAAGAGAGATTGAATTTTCAATCGATTTGGTGTTGGGAGCAACATCGGTTTCCCGAGCCCCGTATAGAATGAGTCCCCCTGAACTTATGGAACTGAAAATGCAATTGCAAGAATTGTTGGATAAGGGTTATATCAGACCAAGTGTGTCCCCTTGGGGAGCACCGGTGTTGTTCGTGAAAAAGAAGGATGGAACCTTTAGAATGTTCATTGATTATCGTCAGCTGAATAAGTTGACAATAAAAAACAGATACCCTTTGCCTCGAATTGATGATCTTTTTGATCAGGTAAGAGGAGCTGCAGTATTTTCTAAGATCGATCTAAGGACTGGTTACCACCAGCTCAGAATTAAAGAAGAATACATTAGCAAAACAGCTTTTCGAACCAGGTATGGTCACTACGAATTTGTAGTCTTACCTTTCGGGTTGACCAATGCCCCTGTCACCTTTATGTGCTTAATGAACAGTGTGTTAAACAAGTATTTGGATAAATTTGTACTAGTGTTCATAGACAATATTTTAGTTTACTCAAAAAGTGAGGAGGATCACAAAGAACACTTGAGTATAGTGTTGCAAACACTGAAAGAAAACCAGTTATATGCCAAATTAAGTAAATGTGAATTCTATAAGGACAATATCCAGTACTTGGGTCATATTATTTCTGAACAAGGGTTGGATGTTGACCCTGAAACGATAAATGCTATTAGAGAATGGCCGGTCCCAAATGATGTTTCAGCAGTGAGATCGTTTATGGGGATTGTAGGTTACTATCGCAGATTTGTGGAAAGATTTTCTGCCATAGCATACCCCATAACCTCACTACAAAGAAAAGGTGTCAAATTTGAGTGGACTGAAAAATGCCAAAATAGTTTTGAAAAATTAAAATTAAAACACACTACAACCCCTATATTGAAAATTGCAGATCCTGATAAAGAATTTGTTGTATGTACAGATGCCTGTAGAGAGGGGTTGGGAGGAGTCCTGTTGCAGGAAAATTCAGTTATTGCATATGAGTCTAGGAAACTAAAGACACATGAATAGAAATATAGTTTATATGATTTGGAGTTGGCTGCTGTTATTCATGCCTTGAAAATGTGGCGAGACTATCTTCTTCGAAAGAAATTTACATTGATGACAGATCATATTAGTCTTAAATATTTCTTTTCCCAAACTGATTTGAATGCTCGACAAGCCAGATGGTTGTCTTTTCTAAGTGAATTCGATATGGACATAAAACATATGAGAGGGAAAGAAAATGAAATTGTTGATGCCTTGAGCAGAAATGCTTGTCAAAATATAAACATTATTGGAAGTAGTGCCCAGTTTGATTTAGAAGATTTAGTGAAAAAGGTAGCAGACCAGGATCCAAATTATGAGAACCTACAGGTGAAAATACTAAAGAACGAGATTTCTGACTACACTCAAAACGAAAAAGGGATGATCTGTTACAAAAACAGATTATATGTTCCCAATGTGGAGTCTTTGAAAAGAGAGATTCTAGATGAATATCACAAGAAGTTGTATGTAGGGCATCCTGGATATCAGAAAATGTTAACAACTTTGAAAAAGAAGTTGTTTTGGCCAAGAATGAAAAGAGATGTAGTAGAATATTTAGCTAGATGCATGGAGTGTCAACTAGTTAAAGTTGAACATCAGCATCCTGTTGGTCTTCTAAATCCTTTGCCGATTGCATAATGGAAATGGGATACAGTTTCTATAGATTTCATAACAGGATTACCCAGAACAAAGTACCAGCATGATTCAGTTATGGTAGTAGTAGACACTTTAACAAATGATGCACACTTTATACCTGTAAAGTCTACTTTTGGGATAGCCCAAGTAGAAGATGTGTTCCTAAAAGAGATAGTAAGGTTACATGGGATCCCAAATATGATTGTTTCAGACAGAGATGCTAATTTTACAGCAGCCTTTTGGAAAGGGCTATTTAGAGGTATGGGCACTAAGTTGAATTTTAATACTGCCTATCACCCTCAGACCGACGGTCAAACAGAGAGAACAAATCCGATTTTGGAAGATATGTTGAGAATGTATGTGATGGATAGGCCATCAAAATGGGAAGACTACTTTCATTTAGCTGAATTTTCCTATAATAACAGCTATCAATCCTCCAACAAGATGAGTCCGTTTGAAGCCCTATATGGAAGGAAATGTCGTACTCCTTTGAGTTGGAGCCAACCTGAGGAAAAACTAGTGTTGGGACCAGATGCTTTACAAGAGATGGAAAGAATTGTTAAACAAATACAAAGAAACATCAAAACAGCATAAGATAGACAGAAAAACTATGCTGATAAGAAGAGGGTACATCGAGAATTCTAAGTGGGTGATCATGTATATTTACGCATTAAGCCCAAAAAGAGCACACTCTATACTGGAAGTTGTGCAAAACTAGCTCCTAGATATTGTGGGCCTTTTGAAGTGTTAGAAAGGGTGGGACCAGTGGCTTACAAGCTGGCCTTACTGCCCCATGTTAAATTTCATGATGTGTTTCATGTTTCATTATTAAAAATATATGTACATGATGCTTCTCACATTTTTGATTGGAATGTGATACAGGTGGAACCAGAAGGGGAGTTCCTTCCAGAACCACTTCAAATATTGGAGTGGGAAGAAATTTAATTGAGGAACCGGACGGTAGCAAGAGTAAAGGTGCAGTGGAAGCACTTTACTGCTGAAGAAGCTACCTGGGAAAGAGAAGCTGAAATCATGGAAAAATATCCATTTAAAAAAAAAAAAAAATGAACTCTAGTAGTTAGATATCAACAACGAGGACGGTGTTTTCTTTCAGAGGGGGAATATGTAACACCCCTAGTTTATGTTTTTCTTTCAAAGCTAGACATGTGAACTTTAATCCTAAGGGGAGTGGACCCCAAATGGATAAGTATATTTTGTGGATGTAATTAAATATTTCATTATGAAAATTAAATAAAATAATGTTGTGCAGATTGACCAAATGAGAATTGTGAGATCACTTGCTAAAACCATGAGGATGGATAGAGGCAAATATTTCCCCAAAAATCTTTCAAAAATCCTTGAAAGAATTTATCTCCAAAATTAGATTTTGAGGAAAATCTAGTTTCCCCGATGATGTGGAGAGTAGTTGGGAAGAGGTAAAAAGCTAGGAAAAGCAGAAAAGAGCTTTAACAGTCCCTAAAATGGGAAGCCTAGGAAAACAGGAAGAAAAGCATCCTGTAATTCTGGACGCAGAATTAGAAACAAGCTTTGGGGAGCAAAAGCTTAAATAAGCTATTCCTGCACAGATTAGAGGTGGGTCTGGAATGGAAGTGATCTCACCTCGGGGGAGAGTTCTGGAGATAGAGGGACTCTATGGTTGGGAGGATTGGTCAAGTACCAAAGTGGTATGCTCACAGTATTATTAATGAATTAAAGTAATTGTTGTTAAGTGTAAAGGTTAATGACTGTATGACTGTAGTTACATATTACTTGCAATTTTTTGTGTTGTACTGGTGTTCCATACATTTATAGAAGGGTAGAGAAGTTAAACTCTCTCTCTGTTCTGCATAGTTGTAGGAACAAGAATTATGGGGAAAAATCAACCAGAAACTCTAAACCAGTGATTGGTTTAAATCTGGAGATTTATGTGACCTCATAATTCCTACACTGTGTAACTTTAATCTGTTTCTGTTAAAAATAGAATTTATTTAATGAACATTAAGGAAACCCAAATCATGTGTGTAGGAGAAATTAAGTACCTACAGTGCAGATCTATAGATCTATAGATCTACAATTACAGTCACATTTTAGGAGACACAACCCAGCTCCATGGGCATGGGCTCCAAAAAACACTTAAGGAAATCTACAATCTCACTAGCACCACCACGTGACTCTAGGAAGTCCGTCGCCCTGCCAGTAAATTCTGGTTCTTCTTCCTCTAGCAGTGAAGGTAGAAGTAGCGGGAGTCTTGGGCACTCAGTGGGCGTAAAGAGAAAAGGAAACAGTCTAGCACGCATCGCAACTACACCTGAGTCTCCAGCCCAACATTCAAATAAAGGAGATGAATATTTCGAGGATTGCATATGTCTAATACTTGAGGAGCCTCTAGCAAACCAACCAGACAACTAACATGACTCACAGCCACCACAAAGATAGGCTTCCTCCACTAGTTTTCGTTAATCTCTCTATTTTTTTCTATTTTCGGGGAAATTTTTTTGTTATGATGTTTTTTTCAAACTCTTGGAAGTCACTAGTTGAAGCTGGTTTCCCCACTATGGGCATCATAATTTGGATCGGTTTCCCCATCAGAGGTGGTCATTTTTTTGGTTTTTTTATTAGGACTCCCTCCAGAATTGGCTAGCAAAGTTATTCTGGAGGCCTGTCTCGACATGTATACTATGCTTTATATTAATAGATTAGTCCAATTCAGAAAAAATAAAACACACATGGATGTGAATCGACCTATACTGTAAGATAGAGTGGGGGTTTTAACCAATAACCCTTAACAAAAATGGATGTGCGTCGACCCATAGTGGGAGAGAGAGTGGGGGTTTCGAACGTTTCAAGGTAACGATTCATCTGTATTCCATACCTAACATTTCAAGGTAACTGATGGAAGGATTATAGTTGATTCAATCCTCTATATTCAATTTTAAGTTTAAGCCCACTCTTACATTCACCTTTTGTTGCTTTTTCTATACTTTTCTGTTGTATGTTTAATTTTATAATATAGGCACAGTGAAATTTTCATCACTTGTTATTTGTAGAGACCAAATACAAAGAATCAATCACTCAGAGTTTGGGTTCTTTCATGAGTCAGAAAATCCTCAACCTATGAAATCGAAGAATTCAAAAAGTCGAGTTATATTCATAAAATCTAGGGTAATTCCAACCTTGCTTTCATTATCCTTATATGATAATGTGCTATACGATAATGTGTTTTTGTTTGAATTTGATGTGTGAAAATATTGGTTGGTAAGTATTCAAAGTTTTCAATTTTTTTTAAAAGGTATGTATTGATATTAGAATTTATTTTCTTCATTAAGATTAGTTGAAACCCATTATCTTGAATATATTAAGAATCCATGGTAATGTTTTTTCCTGATTTATACTATAAAAGAGGTTTGTAAATTCAGAAATTCAATGTGTCTAGGTGGTTGATAGATGTTGAATTATGGATCTTCTACTATTATATATATATATCTATATATATAGAAAAAATATTAAAAATAAGTTGTCAAAGCAACAATGACAATATTATCCAATCATTCTTATTAGCCAATACAGATTAGCTCATCACTATTATTGAAGGAAATCATATCACCTTAGAGATCAATTTTGACTCTTTCTAGATGCCTCTGACATATATATATATATATTCAAATGTTTCATGTTAAAACAAATTAAAAAAAAAAATTATGCATCTTTATCATTCTCGAAAATAAAAATATATATATATTTTTCAACGATATATATATATATATATATATATATATTTCATTCAATTTGATTTGTAATATTAACAATGAAATTTTTATGTTTTCTAAGTTGATAGGTGGAGGCTTGAATTTTGGGTGAGAAATTGACACTGGCATTCTATTGCACTTTTCTTGGCCCACAATAAATGTTAACACGACTAGATTGTTTCTCACATAGTAAATTTTGAACTAGTGACCTTGACATCACATACTAATTTAATAGTACAGCCGACCAAAGTCTATATTACGCCCCAATTTAATAGTACACCTGATCAAGGTCTATATTACGCCCCATGAATGAGACTAAACATAATGGTTCGAGGTTCCAAATTTATCTTCGGGAAATAATTATTTAAATGAGCATGTATTTTAGTAATCATATCAAGGAGTTTTAAGCAAGCCAAAGAAAAAGGAAAAAGCGAAACAAAATATTAACATGATTATGATACCTAAAACAAAAATTATGGGACAGATTGAAACTTATGTTTTTAAGGGGGGAAAGTGTGACTAGTTGAGACTTTTGTTTTTAAGGGGGGAAGTGTAAAAAATTGAAACTTATGTCTTTATGGGGAAAGTGCAATTTTTATTATTTATAATTATCGTGATATAATTGTTGGTCTAATTTTGAGTTGTAAGAAAATTAATTTATATAATGTTTTTTAAAATGAAATAGGAAAATCAATATAATAGAATGATAATGAGTGAAATTTGTTATTTCTAAACATTATTGGAATTTTTTTGACACATAATGATATAAAAGATAAAATTATGATATTGGAATTATTGGTGGGTGATTTGTAAAGGGAAGGTTTTCACTCTTGCCAAATGTCTATAGTTTTTGGGTTTTGTAATGGAAATACTTTCGCTCCTTACTATATATCTATATGTTTTGAGCTATTAACTTATTTATTTAACAAAAACAAATTCTTAACGAACAAATTTTTTATTTTTATTTTTTTTTGTAAATTTAGCAGTACCTTTCTATTTTCTATTTATGAAAATATAAGCAGGTTGTAACAGATCAACACTCGATAGCCTCAACTTGCCTGAAGGAAACCAGGTTTGTCAGCCATCTTAATGATTTAAACGCCATCTAGTATTGAAAAATTTTCAGATGCCTATAAACTATTGATTCCATTATATTGTACCTATCAAAGTCTAACTAAAAATAGTAAATGATATCCGCCAAAAGCATAAAAGTTCAAAAAAAGAGAAAAAATTAGTCAGTCATCCGAGGACTCGACTGGTGTTGGGTCTTTGACAGTGGAGCCTGACATATCCACTTGGTGCATAGTTTGTATTTTTCACTCAATTATTCCCAATCAAGTTGTGGCATGATGTTGGGAAATTTGAATGTCTTGAATTTCTTTTTTGATGTCCTGCAGAACTGAAATAACCTGTGGGTCTTCTCCCATTTCCTGAAGGCTCATGAAAACCTTGTCTAATACACTTGAGTGTCCAGTATGTGTGAATGGACTGATGAAAAAGAGACAGTCACCCTCTTGTATTCCTAGGATCCTTGATGAACTCCATGGCTTCTTCTTGATTTTCTATGTCTTCCTCTTTATGGCCGCAGTCTCTCTCCCATCCCTGAATGAGAGTGCAGACTTGAGGGGATTGTCTATAGTGTATACATCAAATAGGTTCTCCATAACCTCTTTTTTAGATTTCCTGCCTTGCTTGTTGGACCTTGCCATGGATTTTACCAGTTTTTATTTCTGTTGATCCCTGACCTGTTGTTTTGAAAATTGTCCTTTTACCATTTTTGTCTTTCTACATACAAGATAGAACCTGTTTTGTTGTGTATTATTGTACAATGACTAGAAAATACTGGTTTTAACTTTAAATAAGCATGCATATGCCAAGAGAAAGCCAATAACGGTTTTCATGTAACAGTAAGCAGGGCCCACTACATAGCTTTTCCTGTTGAGGGTGGTAGAAATGATATTTTTAAGATTAGACAGAGAAAGGAAAAGGTTCAACCAATGTAATTCCAGAATCTAGAACCCATGAGGACATGGTTGAAAACTAGAAATAGAGGGCAGACTCAATGAACAAAGGCTCCCATCACCCACCTGATTATTTCGAAGACCAGACTTTGAAACTACCAGCTGAACCCACAAACCTTGCAAAAATACTATTCTGTGACCAGATAAATATGACATTGAATGAGGGATAAGGCCACCACCAACACAGATACGAGGTCGATCCTGCATGGCCATGCTTGCTATCTCATAAGCCCGAGATGCAAAATCCCTCTTTCCTTGAGACCTATCCAAAATTGCAGAATTATAAACCATACTCAGAGCACAAGAAGGAATTGAAATTTCATGACAAGGGGTTCGAAAGGGGGGATTGATCGGAGGCACTTGGATGACCGCATGACTAATGCATTTAACAGACATTGTAAGCTGAGAGAAGTAAAAGTTGTAGACTATAAATACCTTAGGTTATAGGCCATGCAACCGACAAAAAAGGACTGCAAACTATAAAAAGAACCAAAATTGAGAAAATATCCATAAGGGTGTATCACATGCAGATTATGTAAAATTAGATTTCCTGCTTTAAAATTATGACAAGGGTCTCGAAGACAGGAATTGCACCTTGGACTATCAGTGTTGAGCACAACTGTGCTACCAATCAACCAACAGACTTCAGAATTCATGTTAAGAAGATGCAAGATATTCAAGACATACCAGGTAGCCAGCAGGTGTCGCGAGCCCTCAACCTTCCCCACTGCTCCTTCTTCCAATTTCCATCTCAGAACATTGCTGCCCTTCCGGCCCACGGCTTTCCTTAACCGGTGTTCTTGTTGATGTTTTTTCCCATGCCAGTATCACATCATTAGTTGGATTGCAGCTAATTATATGGAAAACACTATGATCCATTGAGTGATTGTACCCCCTCTCATTAAACTGTTGCCCTTAAACTTTAGCAATCATGTGGTGCACATTGCCGCGTGACACCACATGTATCCATTCTCCCTCCGTGTGGCACCCCGGTCAGGGAAAACAAAATCAATTTTAAAACATATTCAAAACTCTACTTATATTGATTAACATGTAATTTTAAATATATAAATAAATGTAATTTTAAATATATAAATAAATTAAAATTTTGTAATTATGTCGATAGGCATACCCCTGTTGGAATTTACTACTTCAATGTAGTTGGGTTGAGGTACTTGTTTGACCAGCTGAATATGAACGCTAGGCAAGCTATATGGATGGCCACGATCAGTGAGTTTTACTTCAAGATGAGATACATCAAGGGAAAGGATAATAAGGTCGTGGATGCTCCTGGCAAGCGGGAATAGGTAAATCACATAGAAACTATGAGCTCATATGGTTCATACTTACATGATAGGATGTTGTAGGCAGGTCACCTCAATCACAGGTATATAGAGATTGTGGACAGGTTGTATTAGAGTACAGGTACAGGAGTTGTTACATGTACATGTGTTGGCATAGGTGTTGTTACAAGTATAGGTGTTCGCATAGGTATAGGTACAAGTGTTTGTACAAGTATAGGTACATGTATTGGTATATTTGTAGGTGTAAAATATTTTTAGTATTGTCTCATAGCAGATGGATTGATTAGATTTATAGATAGGATACATGTATCAAAAAATTGTGAGCTCAAGAAGGTGATATTCAAGGAGTTTCATGTGAAATCATATTCGAGTCACCCAGGTTACCAGAAGACTTTGACTGCAGTGAACATATTCTATTATTGGCTGAATCTAAAGAAGGATGTGGCAAACTTTGTAGCTAGGTATTTGGATTTTCAGATGGTTAAGGAAGAGTGTAAGCATCCAAGCGGAATGCTACAGTTGATTGCAATTACAGAGAGGAAATTGGAGGTCATTTCCATGGATTTCATCACAGGTTTTCCTAGGATAGCTAGACTACATGATTCCATCATGTTTGCTGTGGACAGGTCAACAAAGGTTGCACATTTCATTCTAGTGAAGACTACATACTCAGCTACTGATGTATCACAAGTATTTATCAAAGACATAGTCAAATTTCATGGTGTTCCGAAGAATATTGTGGGACAGGGATGCAAAATTAAATTCTAAGTTTTGGAATGAGTTGTTTGCGGGTTTGGGCATAAATTTGGCCTTTACCATAGCTTATCATCTGCAGAAAAATGAACAGGATGAGAGGGTAAATAGTATATTAGAGGATATGTTGAGGATGTATGTGATGCATTAGTAACACAAGTGGGAAGAGTATCTTCCATTGGTAGAGTTATCTTAGAACAACGGGTATCAGCAGTCATTGAGGACGAGTCAATTTTAGGCATTGTATGGGTAGATTTGAAAAACTACTATCAGTTTGATTGATTTGATTAACATGGTATTGGTTAGACCATATATGTTGGCAGAAATGGAGTAGGAAATGCAGGTGATAAAATAGAACTTGAAAGGAGCGTATGATAGGCAGAAGAGTTATGTATATAGGAACTAGTTGTTCAAGGAGTTTCAGGTTGGGGATCAAGTTTACTTACGTATCAAGCCCAAGAACATCTCCCTATGGATTGGATCATGTGCCAAGCTCACACCAAGGTTCTATGGACCCTTCAGCATCATTGAGAGGATTGGGCCAGTAGCCTATCGACTTGCACTACCTTAAAAAGTTAAATTCCATTATTTTTTTCATAAATTGTTACTTAAGAAATATGTTAAATATGTTGATCATGTTATTGACCTATAAATATTGCAAGTGGAGCTAGAGGGAGAGTTCTAGTCGAAACCGCAGTGCATTTTGCATAAAAATATGTTCATGCTCTGGAATCAAGCAATCAAGCAAGTTAAAGTGCAATGGAAGCACTTTGGGCACAACGAAGCTACATGGGATATGTCAAATCAAATTTAGGCTATGTATCCTTCCTACTTTTCGTGTTGAGGAAAAGCAGTTTTGGTGTGATGTTGGAATATTTTTGGTGATATTTTGATATATTTTTGAAGTGATGATCGGGTATATGAAAATATGTATATGGAGGTAAATATCGCCATGATATATTATTATAAAGCTCCAATAAGCGATATGGTGTCGCGTAACTATAGTTTTCATGTTCTTATGGTGTCACATTGGTTTTCTTTTCAGCAGGGTGATCATTGTAAATACTCCATCAAGCTATGTTATAAATCTCTAGAGGTGGTATGTTTTATTTTCAATGGTGTTGTTGAGATATATGTTTGACTAAGAACTGATGACGGTGTCCCCCAAGGGGAGGTTTCTGTAACATCCCTAGTGAAAATTCCATGTAATAACATTAAAAAACCACAGTTGATGGGACAAGTATTCGAAGCTAAATTTTGGACAAAACATCCTAGTGTAGGTGCTCACATGGTTATTATGGTTGAGGAGATTCACAAATCCTATGGTTAAGGCATTAAAGAGGTAAAATGTATTTTTGGAACATTTATTTATGAAAATAATGGAAATTAGGAGAAAAGGGAGATGAAAGGTCAAAGGTTAGTGTGAGGAAGAAAATGAAGGAAAATAACTAAAAATGAAGAAAATAGAGGCCTCTTTTATAAAAATGCTTTTGAGGATAAGTTGGTACCTTTTTCCAGTTCATTTTTGGAGCTCTCTCATTATTCTCTCTCTCTCTCTCTCTCTCATATTATTTGATACTTAGAGTTTTATTGGAGAACTCTTCGAGAGTGTGGATACTTGGTGATTTGGAGAAAGAATGAAAAGGAAGAGGAAGAAATCATAAGTGAACATCATGATCAACAGCCACAACAAGATTTAATTGCAGGTACCGGGTTGCATGTATGTTTTCCTCAATAGTTTTGGCATGCATGGTGTATGCATGTGGATTTTCCTAGCCTTTCCATTTCCTCGATACCTATGGTGTTGTGTTTTATTACCCTTGATTGTTTCTAATTCGTTAGCATGATTAATTTATTGTTTGGGTGTAGCTACTAATCCTGGAGCCTTGGTTGGAAAAATGCTCTTGAGCCCTAGGTGGGTTGAGTTATTAGTCCTGGACACTTGGTTGGGAAAATGCTCTGGAGCCTGAAAAAAATTGGGGTTGAGTTACTAGTACTCAATCCTTGTTTAGAACAAACACTCTGGAGCCCTGAAGCAACTTGGATAGATATCAATCCATGATTTTTGTGATGTCTAGTCGTGAGTTGGAATAATTGGTTAAGGGTTGAGGTGGTTTGGCCTCTGGAAGCCCAGGATTGATTGTGATTGATGTGTTTGATGAGATCCCACATTCATGTTTGAAATATGGCACGGGGGTGATTGGATGAAGTAATATTTGGCTCAACCAATCTATGGTTGGGTGGAACATGGAAGTCCCATCTCCGATTGATTTTTACATTGAATAATTAAGAGCTAATTTCTTTGTTATTTGGTATGAAAATTTACTGGTTCATTTATGGATTTTATTCCTGTTGTATCCATTGTATTTTTTTTGTTATTGTGTTGGTTATAAGCATGTATTTGATCAATGATGATGTATGGCTCTATCCATGTTTTTACCTGTAAATGAATATACAATGTTTCTATGGTCAAATAGATTTTATTGCATCTTATGATGTATGGGAGAAATGATTCTTAGCGATTCTAAGATAAGTAAGAGACCCCTATGCTTAAATCTATTGGTTACACCTGTAGATTCAATTTTTGCGACATGTTTGCCAAAATTCCAGTCATAAATTTGAGGGATCCAGATGATTTCTTGTTGCTGTGATTGATTCCATATAATTTTTCCAATGTTATTTATCATCCCCTAAGTTTTCATGAAGTTGTGGATAGTGACCTAGGATCTGGGCTTAAAATGGTCGCTCAAATCCTGGAGTTTCAGGTACATAACTAAGTAATTGAATCCTTGGTCGCATGATTTTGATGTTGTTCCTATGGATATAGTCCCCTAGCCGTTACCTTGTTGTGTTATGCCGGCGGATAAGGCTCAAAATGGTCAAAAAGTCAGTCTAACCTAGGGGTAACAGGACTGAATGGTTGGGATACCTCCTGGCGATTTTTTTGATGTTGTGTGAGGTTTGTTTGTCATTTTTTTGTCGATTCCACTTCCCGAAGGTCAGCTAGGAGGTTGAATATCGTATTAATAGCCTCTCGTCACATGGTTACCCTGGTTGGCCGGTTACGTGGGTAGATGTGGGAAGATGTTGTTACCGTATTGGTGATAAGCCAACATACAAACAAAAATATAAGAACAATATAGTTTGGTTTCATCAAATGTGTTGCCCATGTATCGAATGTCTACTATGAAACATTAAAACCATAACTTAAAATCCATAAAATATCAAAATTTTATTACTATTTGTCCTAAAAAAGTATTAAGAATCAAGTTGTTTCATAAAAACATTTGTTCATGTACCAAAAGTGTATTATGAAACATTACAACCATAAATTAAAATACATAAAAGATCACATTTTTTTTACTATTTGTCCTAACAAAGTATTAATATTAAATAAATGGTTGGGCTTCAAATGTGGAATATCACGTGTGTATACCAATGTTCTCTATAGAGACCATGATTTGATCAAACTGACCCCACATGGATTCCATACAAGTAGCTCCTTTGGTGGACAAGTAGCTTTGGCAATAGACAATAGCCACAAATAAGCATTACACTTTTAACATAGTGAAACAAATTTAGCAAGCCTCCAAACATAGGTAGTGCCTTGGTGACTTTCATGACTAAAGATACTCATTTATGTACTGCAAATTTATTTATTTATCACATATCATGGTTCAAAATTCACTTGGTTTCACTGGAAATGTTATGTTATTCATGCTCAGTATTTTTTATTTTTCTGAAGATCCCATTCGAGTGGAGTCATTTATCTTGCTATGATATCAACACAAAAATGAAATACCATAAAGGTTGTGTCAAGATAAAACCTAAAACTAAAATCATTTATGAAAACTAACATAACTTACAAAGACAAACATATTGATTCAATGACTAGAAAAGAAAAATGAACATGACCAACTCGCACAATTTAAATTGTGAAACTAGAAAGTGGAAGATTAATAACCCCGAGTGCATAGTGAGGAAATATAACATGTAAAATATAAGCAACACGAACAAGACAAAGGATGGCTAGCTTGTACGCCAACTTGTAATACTAATGTGCCCTTTCTTGAACAATACCTTTTACAATTTACAAATTCACATCAATAACGATTCAACAACTAATATTACTTAGGTTTAACTAAAATTGGAGCATTGAACAATATGGATGATGATAACATGGTTAGTCTCAACTTCACTAGAAAATTGAACTTTATCATAACCGAAATATTCTCATTCATACCAAATCATGATACTAGAATTTGAACTAAGTGCAAGGCCTAGTGAAGTAATACAAAGTCTATAATGTGCAACAGAAAGAAGACTAAGTGTGGTCAACTTGCAATACTAATGTACCCTCTCTAAAATGATGCTTGAGACAATTTATAAATTCACATTAATTCCTATCCAAGAACTACTATTGAGTAATATTGGACCATATTGACCAAAGTGGATGATGCAATCTCGTGCCTCAACTGTACTTGATGTGAATGTGAGGAGAATATGACTAAAAATTCATATATATATATATATAAACAAGTTTTTTCACTGACGATGGAGATATGTGTTAATATATATATATATATATATATATATATATATATATATATATATATATATATATATATATATATTACACAATACTATTTTAAAGACTATAAGAATGGCCTCACACATAGAATCATTCATTTTTTATCACCTAGAGTTGAAGCTAGAGGATATTGTGGCTTATAGAGTTAAGGTTATGAACAAAAATAAGAAGAGAGAGTATTTTGTGTGATGGAAAGATACCCTAGAATAGGAGAATGTGTAACAACTCTGTTTCCACAAAAACCCATGTATATAAACCTAGTTATGTAAATTATTTATTTGTGAAAATAAAATAATGACTACCATGAATGGAGGGACATACGAATCCAAAGTTATAATAGGGAAATATTTTGGTGGGTTTTTGCATGGAAATCGAATTCTTGTTTCATATTGGTTGCTTTCCCTATGGCATGTGGCGAGTAGGACCATGAAAACCACCCTTAATTGTTATAACTATGCTCCTAATGAATTATTGGCCTACGCTGACAGGCATTGAAGTCAAAGTGGGAAACTCTAGTGGAGGATGGAATCATACTTCCCCATCTCCTTATGAAATGTGGAGAAAGAGAAAGAAGGAGGTGGATAGAAAAGGCCCTGAGTGTGAAGGAATAAGGATTTAGAAATTTTAGTCTTCTTTCATTGTGGATAGGAGAATGGTCAAAGTGTGCAGATAAGGCATAAAGAATTTGGAGAAAAAAGGTTGTTGTGCATAGAGCACTTAGACAAGTTGAGTATCAGTAAAACTATTTATTATCATGCCTCACATCATTAATTGGGCAATGAGTCAGGGTGAGCACCCCAGAACATGACTTAGCATGTGTCACAAGTGAGCGCAGTTAGGTAAAGGCACACCCAAACCAACACTTGAGTGAATGGTTATATATATTGCATGGAGTAAAAGTGTGTCAGTCAAAGAATTTGGGTGAGTCAACTAGCATGGGTGTCATGTGTCAACCCCATAGGACTTAAGGGGACATGAATCTTTTCTCTCCGTACACCCCTTAAATATATCCAATCATGTGGAGAGGAGAACGAATAAGAACTTGGTGGATCACATCAACTTTCACAATTGGTTCATGGTGAAGAAGGATGTGGATTGTCTTGTAACAAATCAAACTTCATAGGGCTTTTCCCCTAGCTATGTGATTACATCTTATGTTCTTGCCTTTTCGATGCTAATGTTGGAATCTATTTGATGAAAAGAACACTAAGATAATGAACATATAATTTCACAAGTAATGTCAAGATAAGAGAAATCAAATTTAAGAATCTAACTCACATATTTCTTTGTATTTCTCAGCAAAGTAGAGGTATTAGACCTCATTTGAGTCACACAAGTAGTTCGGTCTCTTCAATAATTCTGAGGAAAATTCAGAGTGATAAAGAGGTGAAGCATGATGAGGAAAGAAAAAATGTCTATTTTTTTGGCTTTTGTATCAATTCTTTGTTTAACAGGCTCGCATGTATAGGAAGAAACTTATATTTGTTCATATTTTGAGTTAGAGAAGAGAAAAATATACCAAGTTATAGAGAGAAAATTTGTTTTTTGGGTGGCAGGCCTATCACTTTGTCAGTTGTCTTGATCAAAGGTCTTGCAAGTCTTCCTTGCATTTCTATAAGAATACAATTTTGGGTTTTTCCCATGTGGAGGGGTTTTTTCCTCACCTTGAACCTATTTCTGATGTTCTTGTTTGCATTGTGATATTTTTTATTGGAATTGTCTTGACAATGAACAAAAAATAATAATGATGATGATGAACTAACATTATCTGACAAAAATTGTAAATATTAAAAGAGAAAACATTATAAAAGAAACCCTAATTCTGTTTTCCCTATTTTTTCTCAACATTTGTGGTCTTGAATATTTACAATGAAGAAATAAAAAATTGCTTGAAATCAAATGCAACGAAAAACAAAATAGCACACCTGGTAGAAAAGTGCTTGGTGGGATAAAGTTGAGTAGTACCACGATGAGTTTTTTTCACATATATGAGACCAACGTAGTCAATATTTTAAATCCAAATATGAAAATAAAGTACTTGCAAAATAAAGGAATGAGGAAAAGATAGATACAGTAAATAATTAATAAATAGAATAAAAATCATACTAGTGCCTCATTCAAAATTAATAGAGTAACAATTTCTCCTACTTCCATGCATGAAAAATGATAGTTTATGGTCTTCTGCTCAAACAAAGACATAATTGTCAAATAAAGACAAATACTACATGAATTGTTTTCATGGAAAAGTTTTTATTTTATTTAAAACTTTATGTAACTCCCACTTGACCAAGGCATACAAGAAAAATATTAAAAAAAAAAAATTGTGTCACCTAAACCCTTACCTTTTTCAGCACTTTTCTTCGGATAGCTATTCTACTTCAACACCTTAACTGAAACTAGTTTTCCTACACATATTCATGAGACCAATGACAAAAAATTAGATTAAATTTGACCAAATATTTAAATTAATTTCTTGAATAAATAATAATTAAAAATACTTGTATGCATGAATACCTGAATGAGATCCTCTTAGTTTCAAGAAGAAATTGTTGGAGTAGTTTAATATTGGAGCAAACCTCCCTTCAGTCGACAAAGCAACAAGGAAGTCAACATTGACTTTGTTGCTGCTTTGTTGGATTGAGGGTTTTTTTCTCCATGATTATCCAAATCCTAATTTGTTCTCTACTGAGTAGGGCCAACCATGTGAAGCTCAAAGCTCTAATGCCACCCCCTGCCCTCTCCCCAGTACCCAATATATCTACTATATAGGAAATAGTTGAAAGCAATAAATTATGATACATAAAGAAACATATAGAAAAAAATTATTCATTCATTCGTAAATCCACAAAATATTTCATCTCAATAAACTTTATCATAAAAAGTATGTTTACATAATATGAAACAACCTCACCTACGTAAAAAAACAAATATAAATTATTCATTAGCATATAAAATTCATTCATTCGTTCATTAATCATAGACACAAAATACTTCATCTTAAAAGAATTTATCATCAAAAGTATATTTTCATATTATGGTATGTGATGTTTCTAGTGATATAACTATTACAATCATTTATTTTTATTTTTCTTTATTTTTCATGCCCCCATCGTGTACTTGTGATGTTTTCGAGGCTACCGCAATTGGGGTGTATCATCAGCTCCAAAAATAAATAAATGTTAAAATGATATTTTTTGTTATTATTCATTAATAAAAATAACCTTACATTTTTTTTTTACCACGTGCACTAGTCGACACTGTAATTTAGAAAAGGAAACAATTACCACAATATCAAAACAAAAAGTGTACTTTTCTAGATTATTCTTATACATAGCGATGATACTAGTTAAAAATAAAATATTTCCTCCCATATTCACCATTAGTATGTATGGAATATATGCAGGAGTATGTTTGGAATTCATAGATAACCCAAATTATATTAGTGAAGATAGGAAAAATGGTGGCTCTCTTGATCAATAAAAAAAAAATTGGAGCTAAGAATATTGAATTTAAATAAGTAAAGCAAGTTGATCACATTCTCGCGACCTTCCTATGCAAGTTACCACCTGATCCTCCACTCCCTACATTTCCTAAAGACATGCATTATAGAAGGGCGCCCAAAGAAGCACTGGTATATGTTTTGATATCATATTTGCATGTAAATGGTATTCTATTTTCCAAATGAAGCGTCAAATATGGTCCTTATCATCAAATAGTTGATTTTTTTTGGAGAGCTCTAAAATAAAATGATAATGGAAAACAATTCCTTGTGTATGATTTTTTCTTACATTTTGAGATTCTCATCCTGATAATTAGCAAGGATCATAGAAAACTTGTAATATTTGATGATGTGAATGATCCATTAACCCTACCCTTTGATAGTGATGTTGCAAATAATAGTAGCATATTCAAATGACTTCAACCTTATATACTCAATCAAATGACCTCAGAGTCTCATGATGAGGTTCCATTTGCTGAAACAACGATAAGGTAACTGAGGGTGTTTATTTTAATGCATTCTATGAAAATTTACAAAGATAATCAACGAGATAAGTTGTTAAATTTCTACCAATCAAATCGGAAATAAAACTATCTTGAGTTCAATTTTCTAGGCCATGCATTGTCACCCTGACAGTTTGTGGACAAGCATTATAGGATACCTCTATTGCACTCTTGTTCATCCACGAGCTTCACTCAATGAACCTCTAACATATCACTTGTGATCATAACATATTAAACAACACCCTTATTTTGAGTATATATTGGAAAATACCTCTAAAAATCACATTATTTAACCCCCTACCAATATAAGCCCAATACACCTTCCAAATTTAAAAAGGCCCTACTTTGACTATATATTGTAGTTGTCCATTTTTTCATTGACATGTTTTGTACCCCTTTATATTTTTTTATTAAATTTTATCTCCATTTTTTATACCTACCAATATAAAAGCCCTTATTATGTCATTTTTTCCTCATTATATGTCCCCCAATATGAGCCCACGTGTTATGGTATTTCTCCCATAGTAAATCCCCCCATGTGTTCATCATGGTATGGGTCACCAACAAACCCAAAGTTATGGATCAATGACACAAAACCTTTGTCTTCAATCTCAACCAATATCATAAACATCAACAAAATCTACAATCAAAATCAAAAGCAGAAGTCATCACCTATTAAAAATATAATTAGATCATCAATTTCTGATGTCATCTAGGAGGAATGTGGATACCATGGTATATATATTAGAATTCAAAGTAATACTTAATGTGCTTATCTCATATTCAAGGAAAAATGGGGCACTATAATTTAATATTTCAAGAAAAAAACATTCACTCAAGTAATGGCTAATAAGGCAATAGTATTACATGTAGTTGAAGATTTTAAATTTTTTGGGAAATATCCAATGTGATGTGCCATAATGGAGCAAGTGAATGCCTCATGTAGTTGAGGCCAGGGTGTTGGTCATATTGGCTCCATACAAGAAAAAGGTCAAGAGATCTAGTATTAGGATGCATTTCCGAGTTAGTATTATGTATCAAATTTGATTGAGATATAATGTTATAAAAGGGACAGTTATGGCATTAGAATTATTTGTGGGTGATTTGTAAAGGGAATGTTTTTATGGGTTTTGGGTTATTTGTGATCGGTTTGTAAGAGGTAGGTTTATATTTTTCCTTGATGTTTATAAATTTTAAGTTATTAATTTGTTTCCTTGTATTTGAGGAAGACAAATTTTCAACCAAACAAAAACAATTTTAAAACATATTCCAAACTCAAACTCTACTCTATATTGATTAAAATGTAATTTTAAATATATAAACAAATTGAAATCTTGTAATTATAAAAACCTAAAAACAAAGCTACACCTTATAAAGCATGATCCAATAAATACACAAAATTTCATGTATATTGCTTTCGTAAAAACTTTTGATCTATGCCGAAAAATTTGCACCTTGAAACAATGCTAGCAATATGAGGCTATAAGATCCATTCATTTTATGCCATCAGAAATATTGAGATTTGTACTTTTAACACAGAATCCTTGGATAACTTTCCAATTAGCTTCCATCGTTGAAGGATACTCCATAAAACGAGTAGGATAATGGGGGTTAATGGGTTGTCCTTTTTTCACTAAATAATGAGACTTAATTAATGGGTTGGCCAAGTTAGAAGGATTTATGCTATGGAGTTTTGTTATGCTACTAACAATGTTCCTAAACTTTCCTAAACTTACTGGGGTTAAACAGGGACTCATAATTGCAAGCATAGAACAATACCATAGACTTGTGGTGGAATATACCATAGAATTGTGGTGGAGGGAGATTCGTTCATGGTTACGGGAATACTCAGGAGCACATCAGTAGTAGTTGGAAAATAGCTCGAGTTATCCAGGAGATCAAGGAAATTATGTCGACCATCAGTTACATAATTATGTCTCATGTTAACGAGGCAGTGAATCTACTTGCAAATTGGGGTTGTAATAACCAAGGCAGAATATTCGACAACTCTTGGGATAAAACTGTATAGGGGACTAGATTGGATACGCTACAAGAGATAATGGAATGAGACAACAATGAAAACCACAACCCCCGATCGGGGTTCCATGTGGAGAGCAGTGTGGTGCGACGTGGCGATCATACACAAATTCCAAACTGCCAAAGGATATGACGCGTAATGATAGAGGAGGGTGGCTCCACCCATGGAGATTGATGATCACATTTGAGGAACCTACCAAACAACAAGGCATGCCAGGGGGCATGTCAGAAGGGTCTAGGAAAAGGTGTCGGTGCGGGAGAATGTGGGGGCCCATTAAAAACATTCCCTCTCCTGGGTTTTGGTGTATGACAGAAAGGGGATTGCAGAGCACCGAGAGGAAGACAAGAGATCAACTGCGAGCTCTGGAAACCTTGGCGTGTCATCTGCGTGGGTATGTATTCAATTTCCTCCCTAGTAATTTTCCCTCTACAATGAAGATAACTTATGCTGTACATGTTTTGGGTCCTCTCGCCATGTTTAGAAAGAATGGTAATTAGTTCCGCAATAACCAAGAGTTCATTAAGAGGAAGGGGACTTATACGAATTGCATGCTTAATTTTTGGGTCTTTATGGGTTTCTGTAATTTAGTTTCGTCTCCCCCTTTGCAATTCGAGGGCGGGTTTCTGTTTTACGTTCTCAACATTGAAATTATAGAGGAGGTGGTAATGCAATGCCATGAACCTCATCAGTTTAAAGCCTATGTTAATAATGCATGTCTGTATTACATTGACTTAAATATGTTTTTTGCCCCTACATGTTTGTA
Source organism: Pinus albicaulis (assembly GCA_034641835.2). Classification (NCBI taxonomy): domain Eukaryota; kingdom Viridiplantae; phylum Streptophyta; class Pinopsida; order Pinales; family Pinaceae; genus Pinus; species Pinus albicaulis. The sequence continues at coordinate 810,890,069 of CM076570.1, forward strand.
TAATATCGACTTATATCTATCTATAGCCCCTAAATGTTATAGTGAATACCTTACATCGTATAGTGAAGACTTTGCATGCCCTTTATCAACGCCTAGTTGTCATCCTCTCAGCTATGAAAACGTGGTTCATACTTCTCTTGCTCCTCCCAGCTATGAAAGCCTATGTCATACCCCTCCTGCATAATTTTTTCCTCTACATGGATTTGTAATAACTCCCACTGTAATTCTGCATAATTTCTTTTGTAATGATTTAGATGGTATTCATAAATTATGGGAAATCGATTGTATGTCCTACAATGATGATTCTTCAAGTAGATGTTTCGTTATGAAGGGTTCCACTGGTTCGATGAGTAGTATTGTTAGTGGTTTGGTCAAAAATATTTTGATGTCAATATTAATAACACCATAAACTTAATTCTCGGACTAGTAGGGGGTTGTCTTTGTTCTTTGGTCCAGATTTGTAACGGAGTTGTTGTGACCAGTATGGGAGTGATTTCGAGTCTGTCCAGAAACATAAGTTCTAGGTTGTTAAGGAAAGCCATATTTTTTGTAGTCTGAGTTTGTAAATAATATTCTATCAAGAGTAATGGGGTTCTCTCTAGTCTGATCTCTAATTCCTTGGTTTGGGTTAAAATTGGGAGGGGTAGGTGTCCAAAAATTTGGAAGGTTGTGACCTGTCTGGATGTAAGGGAGGCTCTAATCATGAAACTGGATATTACATATGACCAGGTTGACAGACATTTGTTGGCTCCCAATGAGCAATATAACATTTTTAATAATATTTGTAACCTTCATATTGTTATGATGTTTTCTTTTGCAGGTCTTCCTAGTAATTTTCACCCGCAGAACAGTGCACGTCGGACCAGTATCTCGATGTGAAGTTGGGTGAACACACATTTGTTGGTAGACCAGGTTCAAGGAAAAATGGTTAAATCTCAGTCGGGTAAAAAGGATGGCAAAGACAAAGGGAAGGCTCAAGCAGGTACAAATAAAAGAGCACGGAATTCCGGGAAAGAAATAATGGAGAACCTATTTCAGGCCTATTCAGAAGGAACACCCAGCCACACTAAATATTTGATTTATGGGTGGGAGCAATATGTTAGGATAAAAGAGGAAGAATACCTTTCTGAGGAATATATGGATCCAATTCTAACAGATCTTGGTAATACCCATAGTAGATTGTCTCTTTTTCAATAGTCTATTCGTATTTACTGGACCCTGTAATGTATTTCGGCTAAGGAGATTCTCACAGTTCAGGAGATCGGGGGGGACCCGAAGGTGACCTCCATTATGGAAGAAATATGCAGAGATATTCAAGAGATCCATTTACAACAAAACCACCAAAACGTCGGACTTGGACGTATTGATAGAAAACTTTAGAATATACAGTAGGTTGACATGCCTAGGTCGAGTGTCAAAGACCTGACACCCATTGAGTCTTTAGAAGATCGAATACTATGATTTTCTCCTTTTTTTTTATATGAATATGGATAGAATTTGCTTTTTTTATATGTTTATATATGTTAATATAGACAATAGACCTTTAAATATAGAAAGAGACTGTTTTAAACTATTTAACTTTTGGATGGCCTTTAACTCTTTAAGATGGCCAAGAGACGACAGGTTGAGGTCAACTATATGATATTTTGATGTAACTTGCATTTTTTTACTATGGAATGAATAGCGAGGCACTACTAAGTTCACAAAAAAAAAATAGTAGTGGTTTCTTCCATTTTACAATAAATAATGAGAGTTTAAAGTGTATTAATTAGATCAATAGTAGTGGTTTTCCAGGGTGTTCAACCAATATTTGAAACCCTACAATTTCAATCCACCTGCAATGAATTTCATCCAATAGTCTTTATCCATGTTCAGGTGAATGAAAATTCAGAATAAGAGTGTTCATTGTTCCCCTTAAAAAGTATTATATAACCAATGATTAGCTATATTCTAGTAATCATATTGATATTATTGACCGGACTGCATTATATATCGATAGTGAGGCCATGAAATCTCATCAATGTCAATTGATCACAAAGATATCGTGTAATTACATAATAGAGGATGATTTTAAAAGAAATTACAAACATAAGTGGGAGTGTTCTATCCAATTTTTTTGAAAAATGGGGTGAAAAATGAACAACACTAGGGTTCAACAATGCTATGCATATGTAGTGGTCACCGTCACAGTGATCGGCTCCATCACGGTACCTCTCATCCAAAGACCTGGGGGACACACCCTGATTAGCTGCACCGAAACCATATGCAAGAGAAAGGATTTCATTGTTGTAGAGACCGACATCTGCACACCTTCTCCAACAGTTTCTCCAACGGCCACTATCTTGCAGTAGATCAAACTCTCGACTCTACGGGCTTGGAGATCAGGGGAGTCGATGCCATGTTTACAACCCATCCGTGCAATCAGTAGTAATAGAAGTGAACAATGCTAGAGGAGATGGATCAGCATAAGGGTACCTCAGAGCTTGGCAGGAGCTGCAAACTTCAATGGAGAGACCAGATCTGGCGCTAGGTCTCTTGATCACAGATCTGGGGGACAGATCCGGTCCCTCCATGAGATACTCTTATGCAAGAATGGTGACTATAACACAGAGAGGGCTAGTGCAGGAGTCTATGCATCATTCCCCATTGTAGCCGCAATGCAACAGACGGGATTGACGGATCTGAGAGCTCGAAGGCTAGGGGTCATATTCCTCATTTTTTCCCAACCGTTATCGCAGCAGGGACAGAGAGAAGCAGGAGAAGGCTGCTGATCTACATGCTGGGTGGATCGACATGATCCTTTAGCTCCCAGATCTTCCAACTCCCTCCTTTTAGATTCAGATCACTCTACTTACTTGAAAAACTATGATTCTTTCGGTTCATCACATGGATCTAGTGAGCAACTTATCACATTGATCTAAAATGGATTCAGTTTTTCCTCCAAATCAAAGTCTTCAAATGCAGATGAAAATAGGATCAAGTTGAAGTACTCATCGACAGGATTCCAACGGTGAAAACAGCGCATAAAAATAAGTTCGTATGAAGAAGATGTGGCCAGTCAAAGTTTATGACAAATTAGGGCAAAATGACAAAATGTCAAAGTCAAAGTCAAATTAAATGGTCAAGATGATGTCAGAAGGACACGTGTCATCTCGGGAATATGCCACATGTTCAGGGTGATGTCGGCAGATCAGTGACGTGTCAGATTTTGATTGGTTGGAATGGGCCAATCTCGGGCTGACATGTGGCAGCCTGGATTTTGGGCAATATGGCCTCATTTCCAAAAAATTTGGGATCAGAGAGGATCAAACCCTTGACCTCCTAGAATGCCAAAGATCTTGCTGGAGTCTGCTCACCGGATGAGCCAACGCATCAATTGACATTTAATGTAAATGCATTGTATTTATAATAAGTGTTAGGATTCCGTCGGAAAAAGGAACGAACGGTTAGGGTCAACCCCACGATCGTCGGAACCTTAACCCTTAACATTATCAAGACCTTCGCATACATTTTAACATATATATGCTACTATATATATAAATATACCACTGGAGGTATGACGGAAGGGTTGGGTGGGGGTTTCAACCCGCTAACCTTCCAAAACACATTTAAACAAGGCTTTCGCACAAGTCCGATAGCCAATTTTCCAACGATGGAGCTTGGTAAACCAAGCCACCGAAATCTCTTTTCAGCATTTGCAGGACCGAACCAGTGGAAACCGCCAGTGAGCAGTTTGAGGTGGTTTTGTGCTGGAAAGGTGGTTTTTCTGAAAGGTAGAGGTGGTTTTGAATTTCGCCAGGGTGTCTGGAAGTCATAGTAGCGGAATATAAGCAAGTTTATACTCGTTTTACTCAAAATTTCGAGCCCATCGCAATGGTGAGGTCCATTTTCTCATTTTGAGTTTCTGATTTTGAGCTGATATCTGTAAAACCATTTTGAGGACAAAATAAAGCAAAGAAAAAATAAAGCGATCAACACTGGAAGCTAAGGACCCAGAGATGTAGCCAGGAAGTCTGGTGAACTCCATTATTAAATTCTTGCTATGTCGATGTGTTTGAATGTGTTTTCATTTTCTTATGTTGTTTATGTTAATCACAATATTATCAATTTATTGCATTAAGTAACATAAGTTGCTCACATAGACGTCAATAATACCTTTTTAATAAATCAGATCAAGTGGTATCAAAGCTTCAGGTTAATTTTTAAAAGTTTTACAATGTCATGTGAAGATTTGAATGCTTGCTAGGTCAAAGTTCAAACAAGGAGAAGGAGAACTTTTTGAAACAAATCAAGAGATTGGAAGAGTATTTTCACAAAAGAAGATGACGGAAGAAAACATATTGGGAACAGAATCTGAATTCTTGGACATCTTCATGACAATACGTGTGATGGTAAAAGAGATGTATAAATAGTTTAAAAAGGGAAAAGGTGAAGGCACTTCATCACCTAAAATAGACAAATAATTAGTGGAAAATCCTCGTACATTATTTCCACCATCTCCTCCATCATCACCATCATCGTCATCATCATCCTCTTCTCATAAATCTAGTTCTTCTAAAAAGAAGAAGAAGAAGAAGAAATCATCTTTGATCAAATTAGATGTAAAAGTTTATTTGCCAATTTATGATGGTGAGCCTAACGCTGAAAATCTTGATAATTGGATAAGACAAATTGAAGTTTGTTGCAGGGTACATAAAGTTTTTTCATAAAGAAAGAAGATCCAACTTGCTAGCCTTCATCTTGGAGGAACCACACTTGTTTGGTGGGAAGGAAAGACACAAGAAGATCTCCAAAAACATGGTAAAATCATTTCGACATGGAATGAATTTGTTTCTGCTATTAAAAAAACAATTTTATCCTTTGGATTATATGCAACAAGCTATGATGAGTTGGCAAACATTGCCCAAGTTAAAGGGTCAAAGTGTGCAAAGTTATACTCAGGAATTTCATAAAAGAGATTTGACACTAAGCATATCATTAGACTCACCAGAAACATTATTGAAATACATAGGTGGCTTACATAGTTATTTGAGGCATACCATACTGATGTTTAATCGGACTAGCTTAGATGATGTATCAGTTGAAGCAACTCATCTAGAAGCTAGGGGTAAAAATTCATCTCGTGATGTGGGAAAGTCATCTAAATCTACTGAAATCAAGAATAAAGAAAATAAGAAACAAAAATGGAAGGAAAGGAAAGCGAACAATGTGAAGAAAGAAAAGCCTACATGCATTCATTGTAAGAAAGAAGGGCATGATGAGGCACACTTTTGGGCACTGCATCTAGAATTGAATCCTAAAAATTTTGGGAATAAAGAGTGAAAGAATGTTGCTACTATGAAAAAGGACTTGGGATCAAGTTCAGGAGACGAAACCACAATTACAGCTACAGGAATAAAAGGTAAAAATTCTCAAGCATCTACATATACTTCTTTGCATTTTGTTGATAATGAAAATGATGAGAGGAAAAGAAATGAGCTATTTCATATTAGAGTCGTTTACAAGCATACTAAAATTGATACTTTTTTTGATAGTGGCTCTCAAGATAATTTGATTGTTGAATCAATTGTAAAGAAATTGGGTATTGAAACAAAACCTCATAAAAATCCATACCCATGTTAGAAAATTATATATTATGGAGCAATGCAACACATAAAATATGCAAAAAATACAAGCATACAAAACACATAAAACCAGAGAGACACAGAAATAAATGGTTCACCCAGTTTGGGCTATGTCCACCCAAAACAGCCAGTCCTTCCTTTCTATTATCCAGCAAAAATTGAAGAGACAAAACCTACAGCAGATTCACCGTAATATCCTCTGTTCTCTCTCATAGTCTCCCTATCTGTTTCTCGCTCTGAGAATACACACATAATCCACAGCCGCAATACAATACCCTCATATATACAAGGGTGTTGCCTTCTAGGGCAAAAATCCCTAAACTAAACATAAATTCTACCGTGAGATCATCCGCCTATGAACGGCCCAGATTGACTAGAAATTACTATACTTTTACAAGGCAATTTTACATATTTTTTTAGCTTCGGGGGCACTGCCCCTGAAACCCCCCGCTTGGGGGGGGCTCTGAAAAGAGTTGCCGCCCCCTTGGACCCCCCCACTGCTAGCCGACACCACGGCCTTGGTGTCGCCTTTGCTGGCACAGATATCCAATGGCCGTGATACAAAGTAAACAAGATAATCAGGCTCCACACCCAACAATCTCCCACTTGGAGACTGATTGTAGCAACTCCACCGCTGCTTCGTTTGCTAGACAATGACTCCTCTTTGGACATGGTTGTTCCTCATCTTCATCGTCATCCTTGAGGACCAATTGAAACTCAGCACATTCTCAGTTTTTCCTTGGTTACAACTTTTGTTAGCATATCTGCAGGATTTTGGCTAGTGTGTATCTTTTCCAGCTTCAGCTCTCCATATTCCAATACTGACCGTATGAAATGGTACTTGAGATGTATGTGTTTAGTCCTAGAATGAAATGCTGAGTTATTTTCAAGATGAATGGAACTTTGGCTATCACTCTATAACATGCCCATATCATGATTCTTACCCAATTCATCCATAAACCTTTGTAACCAAATTATTTCTTTACTAGCCTCTGTAGCAGCAACATACTCTGCTTCTGTTGTTGAAAGTGCAACAACACTTTGGATTTTAAACCCAACCGACAACTTGTTCCACCTACTAGAAATACACATCCTATAGTGCTCCTCCTCGTTATCTCTTGTCACCCGCCATATCCGCATCAAACATATCCATGTAGAGAAATGTTTGAACCACCAAAGTATACGTTCGATTTTTGGTACCTCCACCAAATATCCGAGAATCCATTTTACTACCACATTCAACGTTCTTTTCCGGATTATTCATGTACCGCTTTACAACTCCCACTACATGTGAATATTGTTCTCAGTGTACTATTGCAGAAATTTAAGCTTCCAACTGCTGATGCATATGGAAATTTAGACATATAATCCATCTCTTCTTGGGTCTTGGGGAACATCTCCTTATTGAGTTTGAAATGGCTAGCAAAATGTGTACTAACTGGTTTTTCATTCTGCATATTAAATCTTTTCAACACCTTTTCTATGTACTCATTCTGAGACAATGTTAATTTGTGATTTTTCCTGTCTCTAGTTATCCTCATACCAAGGATTTGTTTTGCGTTTCCTCCCAAATCCTTCATTGCATATTTATTTCTTGCATGTTAGACCCTGCAACAAGCATGTCATCTACATACAATAACAATATAATATAGTTTCCATCATTTTGCCTTTTCAGATAAACACAATGATCAGAGTGACATCTATTATAACCTTGTTTAGACATAAACTTGTCAAATTTTAGATACCACTGCCTTGGAGCCTGTTTTAAGCCATATAAGCTCTTCTTTAGCCTGCACACCAATTTTTGTTTCCCTTTTACCTCATATCCTTCTGGTTGCTGCATGTATATCTCTTCCTCCAAATCTCCATGGAGAAATGTTTTCTTTACATCTAACTGTTCAAGATGTAAATCTTCCGCTACTACAAGACTTAAAATAGTTCTAATTGAAGTCATCTTAACAAAACGAGAAAATATTTCACCAAAATCAATACCTTTCTTCTTTGAAAACCCTTTCACCACAAGTCTAGCTTTGTACCTCTATTTTCCTCCATCTTCTTCCTTCAGCCTATAAACCCATTTATTCTGCAATGTAGTTTTACCTAAAGGTAACCTGACTAAGCCCCAAGTCTGGTTATGCATTAAGGAATCCATCTCCTCCTCCATGGCTAGCTCCCACTTCTTCCTTCTTTCAACCTGCATTTCTTCTTCATAACATTCGGGTTCACCAGAATCAGTCAACAATAAATAATATAATGAAGGAGAGTATCGTTCAGGGGGTCTACTTATCCTGGTAGATCTTCTAACACCAATTTCAGGTGTTTTAGGTGCCTGTTGTTGTTGCGGTGCTTGTTACTGTTGTTGTTGTTGTTGATTATTATTATTTTCAGACACCTTTGCATTTTCAGTTATCTCATCAATAACCGTGTATTCCTTGCTTTCTTTTTCCTGTTTATTTTCTTGCAACTAATTCCTATACAAGACCTTTTCATTGAATATTACATCTCTCCTCCTAATGATTTTGTGATTTTCATAATCATATAAGTGATATCCAAAATCATTAACACCATATCCAATAAAGGTACATTTCTTTGATTTTGCCTCAGGCTTTGTTCTATTTTCTTTATTAATATGGACAAAGGCCTCACAGCCAAAAGGCTTTAAAAAAGATTAGTTTACCTTTTTACCTGTCCATGCTTCCTCTGGAATACCACCATGCAAGGAACTTGAAGGCCCTCTGTTTATTAGATAAACGACAGTATCTACAGTATCTGCCCAAAATTGTAAAGGCAATCATGCATGCAATATCATGCACCTTGCACGCTCCATGATTGTTCTGTTCATTCTTTTTGACACACCATTTTCTTGTGGTGTTCTTGGAACTATCTTCTCTCTACGAATTCCATGCTCTGAACAATACCTATCAGACTCTTTGCTGCAATATTCACCTCCATTTTCTGATTTGAGACACTTCAAATTCTTTCCTATCTCAATCTCAACCAAAGCTTTCCATTTCTTCAAAGTATCAAATACATCAGAGCTATTTTGAATACAATAAATCCAAGTTTTTCTAGTTGCATCATCAATAAACGTAACATAATAGCGAGAACCACCAAGAGATGATACCCGAGCAAGTCCCCACACATCTGTATGCACAAGCTCTAATTTTTCGCTCTTCTTTTCTTTCCCAACTATGAGAAATATAACTCTCTTTTGTTTTCCATAAATGAAATTTTCATAGAAATCCAAATCAACATTCTTCAAACCTGGGAACAAATTTCTTGAGTGAAGAATCTTCATCGCCTTCTCACTCATGTGTCCAAGCCTATGATGCCATAATGTTGCATCTTCTCCTTTGGAAGTTAAAGCATTAACAGAATTAGAAATACCATTGAATAAATACAATGTACCAACCTTTTCGACTTTTGCTATTACCAGGGCTCCTTTGGTGACCTTCCAAGTTTTGTCCGTGAAAGTTGTCACACAACCTTCACCGCCTAGCTGCCCTATTGAAATAATATTTTTCTTCAGATCTAGAACATGCCTTACTTCCTTTAGTAGCCATTGGTTTCCATTTTGTTGTTTTACAAGAACTTTACCCATTCCAACAATTTTACAGGGTTTATCATCACCCAAACGAAATTGTCCAAAATCTCCTTGAACAGAGTCATGATAATATTTCTTATCAGGTGTGGCATCGAATGAAGCCCCTAAATCTACAACCCAAGAATCAGTAGCATTTTGTAAAGAAATAATAAAAGTATCTTGTAACACATCACCTGTCACATTTTCTTCATGATTGTTTTCTTGCTGTGTGTCTCTTTATTTTCCCTTCCAAGATCTACAATCTTTCTTTAGGTGTCCTCTCTTTCCGCATTTCCATAACACTATCCCCGATCTGGACTTGGATCTACCTTTCCTTTATTTGCTACGATATCCCGAGCTCTTTCCTCTTTCCATTCTCCTTCCCCTAGACTCTGCACGCAAAGCATTACCCGATGTCTCACCAGAGCTTTTCCATCGCATTTCCTCACTAAGGATAGCACCGAAAACATCATCAAACTTTAAAGTACTAGATCCAGAGACAGATTTACTAATGGCCATTACTAAACCATTCCAAATCTCTGGCAGTGAGCACAAGAATAACAGAGCTCTAACTTCATCATCAAGGTTTACCCCTACAGAACTTAATTGACTGGTAACTGTATTGAAATCATTTAAATGGTCTGCAACAGATCCACCTTCCGACATATTCATATTAAATATTCATTTCATAAGAAATACCTTGTTTGAGGCCGAGGTTTTTTCATATAATTTTTCCAACGTCTGCATCAAACCCTCTGTTGTTGTTTCCTTCGAAATATTGAAGGTGACTGATGCTGCAAGGCACAACCGTACTGTTCCGAGTGCCTTTCTATCGATAATGTTCCATTCTGCATCTGTCATGGCTGCCAGCTTCTTTGTTTTTCCACTCAATGGTAGGTACATATCTTTCTGATATAGATAATCTTCCATCTGCATCTTCCACAACGGGAAGTTTTGGCCGTTAAATTTCTCGACCCTAAATTTACAATCTTCCACCATTGCTCCCACTCGAACCAGGAACCCTTTTTTCCTGCGAGTTTATCAGCCAAATAAACCTTCGGCTCTGATACCAGTTGTTAGAAAATTATATATTATGGAGCAATGCAACACATAAAATATGCGAAAAATACAAGCACACAAAACACATAAAACCAAAGAGACACAGATATATGTGGTTCACCCAGTTTTTGCTACGTCCACCCCAAATAGCTAGTCCTTCCTTTCTATTATCCAGCAAAAATTGAAGAGACAAAACCTACAACAGATCCATTGTCATATCCTCTGTTCTCTCTCACAGTCTCCCTATTTTTTTCTCGCTCTGATAATACACACATAATCCACAGCCGCAATACAATACCCTCATATATATAATGGGGTTTCCTTATAGGGTAAAAAACCCTAAACTAAACATAACTTCTACCGTCAGATCATCCGCCTATGAATGGCCCAGATTGACTAGAAATTACTATACTTTTACAAGGCAATTTTACATCTGTTTTTAGCTTCGGGGGCGCTGCCCCCGAAACCCCCCGCTAGGGGGGGGCTCCGAAAAGCGCTACCGCCCCCCCTGGACCCCCCATGACAACGATTAATTACGGGTGGCGTTGCCTTTCCTTTTAAGGTACAGGGGTCCAATGCTGTGATACAAAGTAAACAAGATAATCAGGCTCCACACCCAACAACCCGTTAGGTTGGGTCTATGATAAAACTAAACTACAGGTTACGAAACAATGCAAAGTTCGTTTTACAATTGGATCGAAGTTTGTAGATGAGGTTGAATTAGATATAGTCCCATTGGATATATGTGGAATTGTACTAGGGAGTCCATACTTGTATGACAGAGATGTTGTCTTCTATTGAAGGGAAAATAAGTATCAACTCACTAAAGATGGAATTGAATATGTATTAAGAGCTCATAAACTCAAAGATAACTACTCTTTCATAAATTTAGGATAGATGAAAAGAATTATAAATTCAAGTAAACAATTTTTACTTATGATTGTAAAAACAAAGGATCTTGATAAATCTGATGCTTTTCAAGGTTGTAATCCTAAATAGAAAGAAAATTTTGCTAAAGTTGTTTCTGATTAGGATATTCTCTTTCAAGATCCTAAAGGGCTTCCTCCCAAGTGACATATAGAACATGAGATTTATTTACAGCCAGATGCTCCTCTTCCTAATATTGGAATGTCCATGTTATCAACTCGAGAGAATGCAGAAATAAAGAAGCAGGTACATGAATTGCTCAATCAAGGGTTTATTCGACCAATAACTTCACCATGTGGATCACCTATTGTGTTGGTACATAAGAAAGATGGTTTGTGGAGAATGTGCATTGATTTCCGAGCATTAAATAAAATAACAATAAAGAATCGTTATCCTCTTCCTCACATTGACGATTTATTATATCAGTTAAAATATGAAGTTTACTTCAATAAGTTAGGCTTGCGAATCGGCTACCATCAGGTCAGGGTTTCAGAACAAGATGTATGTAAGACTGCTTTCAAAAAGAAGAAAGGACTCTATGAATGGATGGCTATGCCTTTCGGCTTCACCAATGCTCCAGCTACATTCATGCGTGTCATGAATGATGTTTTTAGACCATTTATTGATGATTTTGTAATAGTCTACTCAGATGATATTCTTGTTTTTAGTAAGACATTGGATGAACATATAAAGCATGTAAATCACGTTTTAGATTGTTAAAAAGAGAAAATATGTATGTAAAACTGTCAAAATGTGAATTTGGCAGGACATCTTTAAATTACTTAGGTTATATTGTAGGGGATGGTGAATTGAAGATAGGTCCCTCTAATGTCAAAGTCATTGTAAATTGGCCTAAGCCCAAGACTGCTATAGAAGTTAGAAGTTTCTTAGGGGTAACACAATACTGAAGAAATTTTATTGCTAACTTTTCTTTGATTGCAGCTCCTCTAAATGCTTTGACAAGTGTGAAACAAGTGTTGCAATGGGCAGGAAAACAACAGAAAGCCTTCAATACATTGAAAGAAAGGATCAGTACAACGCCAGTACTAGCACTGCTAGATCTTCAGCAGAAATTTGAGATCAAGACAAATGCAAGCGAATATGCCATGGGGCCAGTGTTGATGCAGCATAGAAAGCCTATATGCTTTCATTCTGATACATTCACATCAACAATCGTTAACTATCCTACATACGATAAGGAATTACATGCATTAGTAGAGAGTGTTAAAAAGTGGAAACATTACATAATGGGAAAAAAAACAATCATACATATAGATCATCAACCACTACAATATTTACACTCATAAAATAAATTGCAACAATCACGACACTATCGTTGCATGGGTTTCTTACAGCAATTTCATCTTGTAATCAGATAAAAGAAAGGCATACATAATAAGGTTGCAAACATGTTATCAAGACCAGTCATAAATGCATCCATAATTCTTAAACATAATTCAGTAATGCGTGAAAGCTATATTGAACAATATGCTCAAGACACATATTTTAAGGATGTATATGCAACTTTAAGTCATGGCCAGCAGGTAGAAGAATTGGATTATTTCATAAAGGAAAAACTCTTATATTATTTGGGAAAATTATGCATTTCACAAACTAAAAGATTTAATGTGATTCGAGAAGCACATACTTCTCTAATTTCAGGTCACTTTGGTGTAAGTAAAACAATTGCAGAATTACAAATATTCTTCTATTGGCCACGAATGAATGAAACAGTTTCAAGATATATTAAAGGATGTAATATCTGTGCTATAAGCAATCCAAGTAATAAAAAATTAGGCTTGTATAATCCACTTCCAATTCCTTCTCGTCCTTGGGAAAGTTTATCCATGGATTTTGTTGGGGGATTGCCAATGTCTAGAGAAGTTCATGATTATTTGTATGTAGTTGTGGATAGGTTCAGTAAGATGTATTCTGACACCATGTACTAAACAGGTTATAGCTGATCAAACTACAAATTTGTTCTTTCAAAATGTATGGGTTCATTTTGGGTTACCCACTTCTATTGTATCTGATCAATATTATCGATTTGTCAGGAAATTTTGGTAAAGTTTATGGGAACACATGGGCACAAAGTTAAAGAATAGCACGACATTTCATCCTCAAACTGATGGCTAGACAGAAGTGGTAAACAGGACTATGATACAGCCGCTTCGAGGTTATTGCAACAAGCATCCTAAGCTTTGGGATGAGCATATGTGTTATGTGCAACTTGCTTACAACCATGTGAAATATTCTTCTACTCAAAGATCTCCGTTTGAGACTTGTTTTGGTTTTGTACCAAAGCCTCCCTTGGATTTTGTCTTTGGTAAAGACATAGTAGTTGATGGACATAGCGATGTGGACAAAGCAACCGAGTTCATTGAAAAGATCGATGAAATTCACTAGGCAGTACAGGAATAACTGGAAAAGAGCTAAGAAAAGTATAAGGCGAGGCACGAAAAGCATCGAGTTGAGCATAGTTTTCAAGTTGGTGATCAACTCTGGTTGTACATCAACAAAGAAAGACTTCAAGGGGAAGATAAAAGGTTGAAACCAACTAGATATGGTCCTTTCAAAATTCTTAACAAAATTGGTGAGAATGATTTCCACCTAGATCTACCAGCTTATATGTAGATCTATTCCATCGTAAATGTTGAAAACTTGCGATTGTATTAGCCTTCATTGATTGAATATCCAAAAGAGAAAATTTAGGTACCTTCCATCGAAGATTTTTCACCAGAGTACCTCAACGAGTTGCAGGAGGACACAATTCTCGATAGGAGGATAAGGACTTTGCGAAGAGGAGATGTTGAGTATCTTAGAGTTGGAATTAAAGGTACAAATCCAAGTAAAGTACGATGGATAGAAATTGGAAAAGTGAAGGAAACATATCCTCACTTACTCGACAGCTAAAACCAACTTTTGGTGGTCCAAAAGCTTCCAATGGAGAGGAGTGATCCAAAATGGATTCAATTTTGCCTCCAAATCAAAATCTTCAAATGTAGATGAAAATAGGATAGTTGAAGTGCTCATCGACAGGATTCCAACGATGCGTAAAACCGAGTTCATATGAAGAAGATGTGGCCAATCACAGTTTATGACAAATTAGGGAAAAATGACAACAAGTCAAAGTCAAATTCAACAGCCAAGTCAAAGGTCAGGATGATGTCATCAAGACACATGTCATCTCAGGAATACGCCACATGTCCAGATTAATGTTAGCAGATCAGTGACGTGTCAATGTTTGATTATTTGGATGGGGCCAATTCGAGGCTAACATGTGGCAGCCCGGATTTGCCCAATATGGCCTCATTTCCAAAATTTTGGGGATGAGAGAGGATCGAACCCCTGACCTCCCAGAATCCCAAAGATCTCACTAGATTCCGCTCACCGGATGAACCAACACATCAATTTACATTTAAAGTAAATGCATTGTATTTAGAATAGTGTTGGGTTTCCACCAGAAAAAGGACTGGACGGTCGTGGTCAACCCCACGACCGCCAGAACCTTAAACCTTAACATTATTAAGACCACCGCATATATATTAAAATATATATGTTATTGTATATATAACAAAACCGTCGGAGGTATGATGAAAGGGTCTGGCGGGGTTTTCGACCCGTCGACCTTCCAAAACACATTTAAACAAGGCATTCACACAAGTCTAATAGCCAATTTGCCAACGGTGGAGCTTGGTAAACCAAGCCACATAAACCTCTTTTCAATGTTTGCAGAACCGAACTAGTGGAAACTGCTAGCACGTAGTTCGAGGTGGTTTTGTGCGGGAAAGGTGGTTTTTCTGAAAGGCATAGGTGGTTTTGAATTTCTCCAGGGGGTTTGGAGGTCACAGTGGCAGAATATAGGCAAGTTTATACTCATTTTATTCGAAATTTCGAGCTTGTCACAATGGTAAGGTGCATTTTCTCATTTGAGTTTCTGTTTTTGAGCTCATATCTCTAAAATAATTTTGAAGACAAAATAAAGCGGTCAGCACTGGAAGCTAAGGACCCAGAGACATAGCAAGGAAGTCTGGTGAACTCTATTATTACATTCTTTCCGTGTTGATGTGTTTGAATGTGTTTTCATTTTCTTATGTTTTTTATGTTATTCGCAATCTTATCGATCTACTGCACTAAGTAACATAAGCTTCTCACATAAACGTCAATAATACATTTTTATTAAATTATATCACACATGCCCTTGAACTCAAGCTGGGGATTCCCTCTACCATTCAACAATTTCTCTATGGAGGTAAAAAACTAGAGAAATCTCTCCCTCTCTCTTTTTACAATATTGAAAAAGATGCTTCTTTGGTTTTATCCCTTCGGTTGTGAGGACGGGTAGTTGGGTAGCCATCCTTTGCTCAAGCTTTCTATTACAAGGATATTGTCCATGCACAACCTCCCAAGAAATTTGCCCAGCCCTCTAAAGCTCCCAAACCATTTTTGGTTGAAAAAATGGAGGATATTCCTGTTGTAGAAATTTCCCATCCAACACTTGAAAACCAATTTCAGATCTATGCAGAATCGACCATTATTTGCAGATTTAATGGATTATGGCCACACACAACAGATCTTTACCAATGGATACAATCCACTTGAACCAATAACAGCAAGGCCATCATTTGCTCGAAGGGTTTCTTTATAGTATTGTTTTCTATCAATGAAGACTATTAGAAAGCCTTAACAATAGGTCCATGGTTTTTGGGAAAAGTAGGGCTCTTCCTTACACCGTGGTTCCTATACTTTCACCCTTCAACGATAGTCATTACCAAGCTTCCCTTTGGGTCATGATTCCAAACCTACCTACCCCTCTATGGCATTTCTCGGTCTTTCAAGGCATAGGAAACACCTTGGGACACTTCCTGGCAACAGATCCCTCAAGGGGGGAATCGAGCATATACACTTATGGCAGAATATGTGCAGAAATAGACATAAGCAAAGGCCTGCCGGATCAAATCAACCTCAAAGTTGGTGACTTCCACAAGACACAAACCTTGGACTATGAGAACGTCGCCTTTCGATGTTGTCACTGCCATGAAACATGGCATCTTCAAAACTCGTGTACCACTTTCTTTTCCTAGAAAAAGAAAATCAATCACAAAACAAATTCTAAAAGTTGGAAACCTTGTGTACTGCCTCCCATGGATGACATTGACTCCTTCAGCTCGGATGAGGAAGAAACTAAATCAGATGAGAAGGTTGCAAAGCAAGAGAAGGAAATGCCCTCGGTGGATCCAGGCGGGCCCAACATTTCTTTGAGTGCTCAAAAACGACCTCATGAGACCTCCTCAGACTCAGATAAGGAGACTCCTCCTTTAGTCACCAATAGTCTTTAAGTGATTCTAGCCCATCCGCTTTAGAAAGACTAGGTCAAAGTCTCAAAAAAGAAAGGAAATAAAGGTCGTACTGAGGATCCAACCCACACTGGGTAGATTCTTATGACTGCTTCTCATGGCTCCCTTTTTTATTTTCTTAGCTCTCTTTGTTTCTCTCTAAGCTAGTTATCGGGACCAAGGTTGATATGTCATCATTTCCACCTCCTCTGCTATCTAGCCCCTCTTGATTGTAACTCCATCTTGTACTATATGCTTTTCTAATAGAATTAGTCTTATTTACAAAAAAAAAAAAAAAAATACATAATAGAGGATATTTAATAATGTGAGCGATAAATGTTTTATGTTCGAGTTTATGTAACAGGTCCATGCGACCAGAGTGTTACCCTTGAAAGCCAAGAAGTGAAATCTATTTCTCTTGATATAGAAAGAAAGGCACTATTCCTCTGGATATAAAGAAACAAAGAGACACGAGGAAGATTGAAATGAATATTTAAAAAATTTCAGAATTGAGTATCTTTATATCCTTAAATGGATAGGAAAAATATATAGAATTCACTATCTTTATATCCTTAAAAGGAAAGGAAAAATATATCAATTTTATTTTTAAATGGTTAGAGTAACTGTCATATTGGGAATGAAATGAAAATGATTAGTGTAAATTAATCACCACATTAGTGTAAATTAATCACCACATTGGAAACATGAGATTAATTAACCACTTAAGATAATAATAAAGATTTGGAACATGAAATTAGTTAACAGCTTAAGATAATAAGGATGTGGAAGATCCATTTAGGAGGTGTTACAGTAATTGCCACAAGTATTTTATACTTGGAATCCACCGATTTTATACTTAGAATTAACTATTCAAAAATAATGATAATGAATCAATAACTCCCGGTTGTGATGTAATAAGAACCTCAACCTAAATTTCGAAGCTGTGAAAACTCCTATTCAAATTTCTTATTCTCAGAATCTGTAATAGTTGTTACGGATTTTGAAAATGGCTAGTGTAAGAAGCTGTATAACTTTAATCTTGCGATCAGCGTATAAAGCCCAAACTCTTCTAGGGAGCTGTACTCTTGAGGAATATTTGCCACTCACAACGAAGTCTTGTAAAATTTAAACGGAAGGATTTCAAACTGAGGTGTATTTGTTATTTTAAACGGGCTCTAGCCATACCTCTGTTATACACCAACTCCGACGATATCTCAGGCCGTTGTTGGCCGATTGAGTGGATTAAACTTCATTATACAATCTAGGACATATTCACATGGTTGTACAGTGGGAGTAGAATTTATAATAGGGGATATATATTTAGAACAAAATGATATAATATAGTGAGGATATAACAGAATTTATAATAGGGATATATATTCAGAACAAAATGATATAATATAGGGAGGATATAACAGAATTTATAATAAGGATATATATTCATAACAAAATGGTATAATATATTGACGATATAATAGAGGAATTTTTTTTTTTTTTAAAGTTGGGTAGGATTATATGTTCATTATCATGTCTAATATATATTATTTTAATTGGGGAGGGGAATTGAACTTGTGACATGACATAAGTGTTTTAACAGAGCACTCGAGTACTATCTATCCAAAATCGTCTGAATGAGGGTAAAGTGTTTCTATATTGACAGATATAAAACATTGAAGTCAAAGTAATGGAAAAATATAAAAAAAACATTAAAAAATTCAAAAAAAATAGATACCCAACACTATGAGTAAAATTTTTATATTGACAAATATAAAAAATTAAATAAAAAATGAATAAAAATACTAAACAGTATCAAACAAATTTTTTTAAATTAGAAAAATGTTTATATTAATAAAATATTAAATAATGTAATTTTTAAAAATATTAGTCCAATGTATAATCAATTAGAAATATTGTTTAGTATAACACCCAGGATTCAAAATTTCATTGAGTGAAGCTATAGCAGCCATACTCTCCAACATAATTTGTCTTTTTTTCAAAACTCTCCAACATCATTTCTCTGTTTCTATTAAAAAACAAAAATTAGGCTAAGTCACAGCTTAGTTCAAGCAATAGATTGCTATATTATTATGAAGCATTATATAAATAAAAAAATTCAAAATTTAAATCCGAATGTTTACTGAAAATACTCGAAACCTTTTCTAAAGGAAAATTTTCACTCTATTTGGAGCTCCTTTCAGAGTTTCTTTGACTGACAAATATTCAGCATGTATAGTTACCATAAACTCCCAGTTACTACAGTCACATTCGTTCGGGCATTCTTCAGGCCTGCAACTTATTGCATGCTCGTTGGGTTTGGGAAGTTTACCAACACCACCTGGGGGTTTGGAAACCTTGGGAATCTTAATTACCTATTTAGAAATTTTACTAAAAACTTGAGGCCTGCATTTAGCTATTTATCTCTTAGAAACACCTTTATAGAATCTATAATTTCTACTTTGAAAATTCTAATTACCTGTTTAGAAAGTTTACTAAAAATCTAAAGATTTTGATATAATGGCAAACCTCTTCGCAATAAGAAACTTACCATAGGGGTCGATGAGCTGAAATCTGACAAACAGTATTCGTTCATGATCCAGTCCGTTTTCTCTCCGCGAGGTCCCTTTCCTTTGTAAAACACGAGTGATTTCTTCAGACCGATGCAGTGAAGCAGCTTGTTGCGGACTGCTCTGTCGGAACTGGTGGCCTTCCAGTAACCTGACGCGGTCAGTCTATTATTCCGTGGGCACACCTTCACCTGATTTCTTGGAACAAAGAAGAACCATTGCGTCAACCCAACATCATAATTCAAACCTGCAAGAGTACGAATTCATCAATTAGACTGGGAGAGACCTTTTAACATTCAAAAGATGGAAAAACCAGAAAGTTGAATGCATCTGGTAACTCCCGGGGATCATACCGATACAAGTCTAACGTAGGTATGATCTTATCAAAGCTCAGTGGGTAGCGGCCTTGAACCCTTTTCCTCAAATAGAAGTCCAGCAGCTCCTCTTCTGTGGGATAGAATTTGAAGCCTGGAAGGTCCCTGAGCTCTGCGACTACGACACCACCACGCGTTTTCTGCAGCAGGGCCATCTGATCTATTTTTCGATGAACCTAGACAAGTATCTCAGCCTGATCTCCGTATCCATAAATATATAGAGGGAAATCTTTATCGTTGGAAGTTCCCCGGACTCCAGGTGAAAAAATACTTCTGCGAATTGCTGACGAAAACGGATTGATTATTTAGGGCAACATGCGAAGACAACATCATGATGGTCCGTACGTTAAAGTCTGTGCGGACGGCTAGTGAATCGTGTCTTATGAAATTTTCGTCCACAGCTCGTATAGTAGGGCTTAGAATGAAGCTTGCGATAACGGCTTAGAATCAAACCTCTGCTATATTTGGCAAATGTCCATACCTATATGGTTAATTTCTATACCTACACTCTATGTGAGTTAATTTTCATTGGTCTGTGGTCCTATTTTTCTACCAACAGACCACACGATAGCTACAGATTTAAAGCTATGCCACAGCCGTATTATTTTTTCGTTTTTTGAGCTCGCTTAATCCGCGCAGTGATAGACTTGACAGGCCAATTTCGTTTTCTTATCCAAGAAATTGTCAAGTCGCATTTTCCGAGTCTGCGTAGTACTTGTCTTGGTTCGCTTTTCATATCGTGGAAATTTCGGTGAAATTGCACGTTTAAAGAAAAGATATTATACTCGGGCCATGACCATAAAATATTCATTAAATATACAGAGTACAGAAGGAGATTTCCAGGAGGTTGCATGATATCATTGGACTCCATGGAAAAGTAAATTATAATAATGCCAAAGCAAATATTCATTGAATAAGTAAACAATGGGTTAATTTTTAAAATCGGAAGTTTCGTGCAGAGAGATTGAAACTTCAAACATTCATCAATTGTCAGCAGACTGATGTGAGCTGAATGATCGGGATTTTGCACAAAGAAGAATCGGGGTGTTGTATTTCCGTTTTTTTCGCTTCGTAGTTCAAGATGTGACGACAGGATTTTCATAACGAAATTGTATTGCAGGAAAAGCAAAGGTTTGTGGAAGGATTATATTTCTCGTGGAAATTTAATTAAAAGACAAGTCTCCGAAGGAGAATCGCCAAATTTATGTAATTAAGTTCAATTTATGGAAGGAATCATTATAAAATTTTGATTTTGAATAAAAGTATATATATATTAGTTCTCATGATGTGGACCACGTGGTTGGTTTTAAAAGCGTTGACGTATGAATCTTTAGGCAAAGTCCCGTAAGAAGGCTCAAAGGTCAGCTCCCTCCTGCTGAGACAATCCTCTCCTAAATGTCTCCTCAACACTGAAAGAACCCTATTCCATCTTAGCATTATGCCAATACGTGCTTAACTCGGAAAAAAGTAGCCCATATAGACCAGTTTCTCAAACTCTCCATTATTCACCCATCACCAAAAACTGTGTTCGTGGAAAGAGATGACACCATGGTGAAGATAGTATCAACTTGTCCACACCTAAAGCTTTAACGAAATTTTCTTTCTTCAAAAATTATACATATATTATTATTTTTTTCTAAATTTTATTAATTTTTCAAGTCAAATTTCTATTTATAGTTTCAAAAGGAAATACATTACAGGAAAAATCCATGTAGTCTTAGCTCGACCAAGTTTGTTGATTATGGCCAAAAGCATATGGTAATGAAACAAAAAAAACAAAGAGAGATTTAGTCCACAATTTAAAATGAGTAAACAGAGAGAACATATAAAACAACTTTATCCATACTAGTCGTGAGAGGTGGTGGAAGTTGGGTTGTCCAGAGCTGTGCCAATAGGTGGCAGACGGTGAAAGGACCATCAGACATGATCCTCGAAATAGGCCATCTAGGCCTCCAGTTTCTTGACCTTTTGTTATAACAACCACCACAACACGCTCTCGGGTATGGCACTGAAAGTAATGCATTTTGTTCAGATTTGTTATCATTTCAGCGTGCTCCACCTAACGAACCCTCTCCGAATTCTCAAGATGATCCAGAATAGACTGCATCCACCCTCACACACAGACACACGATGCCCAGGTCCACACACGATGCCGAGGTCGAACCACGACAAGCGACCCTGAATCCCGACTGAACCCCCTCATTTACCCCCATGAGCTCTTGGCCCTGTGCGTCTACCCCCACGAACGCCACCAACTCTTCCTCCAAAAACCCCTCATCTTGACCCCTCTGCATTTCGACCTTCCGAACTCCTGTCACAATTGTCGGACACTAGTACAAACCGAGACGAGGACTTAACCACTCTAGGCCTTCCTTAATTAGGTGGCACCTGGGTAGGGGACCTCCTAGAGTGAGGAATCGACCTCATTCTTGAAACACCGACACCACTATAGTGCAATGAAGACCACCCCTAAAAAATTTCCTGAGCAAACCACGTAGGGGGCAAGACCACCAACTCCGACTGAACCTCCTCTCCCTTCGACATTAGGCACCCACAACTCTTAAAGTTACTACCCACCAAGACCCAACAAAAACTATGACTAACAGGCTAATGAAACCACCCCACAGCCTAGGATCCTATAATCATACAAGGGATTGACACTTCAAGATTCCCGCTCCACCAAAGGCTAATTCACATCCAACCGAGACTGAAACTGCACCTAAAAAACCAAAATAAATAACATTACACCCTCGTCAGATGCACATACACTTCTTTCATTCCAGACTCACCCTTACCAAGCCCAATTCGCCAAATAACAACTCCCCTCGCCCATGAGCAGGGACGAAAAATCCTATGATTATGTCTCGACCCTTCGACCTGCCCGAAGAACCTCGGTCGCACCCTCCTCTTCTCCTAACAATCCAAACACAGGCTCCAAAACTCTCACCATTAAAAAATTTCCATGGAAAACTCCTGTGACCCTCCATGCCTTCGCCACTCTTTAAGAGACCCAATGTGACTTGAGGTTTCCCACGTCAATATTTACTGTCTTTTGTACTCAAGGTGATATGGGAGAGTCATCATGCCAACCCATATTTCTGTATCAACGTGCTTATCATGAGTATCCCCACGTTGTTAGAAAATTATATATTACATAGCAATGCAACACATAAAATATGTGGAAAAAAAAAAACAAATAAAACATATATAACCAGAGAGACACATATATACGTGGTTCACCTAGTTTGGGCTATGTCCATTCCGAAAAACTAGTACTTCCTTTCTATTATCGAACAAAATGAAGAGACACAACCTACAACAGATTCACTGTAATATCCTCTATTCTCTCTCACAGTCTCCCTATTTGGTTTTCGGTCTAAGAATACACATACAATACACAACCGCAATACAATACCCTCATACAAAACAAGGGGTTGCCTTCGAGGGCAAAAAACCCTAAATTAAACAGAAATTCTACCGTCAGATCATCTGCCTAATGGATGGCCTAGATTGACTAAAAATTACAATACTTTTACAAGGAAAATTGACATCTGTTTTCAGCTTCGGGGGTGCTGCCCCCGAAACCCCCCGCCAAGGGGGCTCCAAAAAGTCGCATCTACCCCCCTAGAGCCCCCAGACAGCGTTTAATTACAAACGGCTTTATCGCTCCTTTAAAAACAAGGGTCCAACACTGTGATACAAGATAAATAAGATCATCAAGCTCCACACCCAACAATTTTGACAAAAATATCCTCCTGTCCATTCCTCACCCGATGAGAAATTCTAAATTTTATTATTATTTAAAAATTTAATTATTTAAATAATTTAAAAATATATATGATACTACTAAATAAATATCTTTTAACAATAAAATAAATTAATTTTAACATATTTTATGGAATCAAATAAATATAATTAGTTTCATGAAATTAAAAATAAAGATTCTTTTAAATAAACCATTATTATATAAAAATAAATAAAAAAAATATTGATTAAAATTGTGGAAAAATCATAAAATTAGCTTCTCTTCCAAAAAAATTGTCTATTTATATAATAAATTTTGAATTTAGCTTTTATAAATACTACCTCTATAATTTTCAACATTACCATAAACTGGCACATTTTTCTTTTCAACAAGCTTGCATATATTTCTCTCTAATATTGCTTTTACATCTGCAACATGTCTGAATATAAACTGGATACTACTTTTTAATATTCCTTTTATCTATACCTTAGTGCATATCTTTTATATAGATACAGTTCTCAGTTTTCAATTTAAATTACCATGTGTGACTATGTAGTTAACATTAAATATATATAAGATATGATTATTTTTTAAGATATCTTTACAAATATGTAAGGGATAATATTTTTTAAGATATTTTTTAATGACAATTTAAAGGATATTGTAAATACTCTACCGGAAGATATTAAAAACATTGATATAAAAAGAAAATAACATATTAACAACTACTCTAACTGTAATATATAAATACTCATTATTAGTATAAACTATCCGTGTCAAAATATTTATAAATAAATGTCAATTTCATTAGGGATTATTTGTTATTAGATTCTCCCAAATTCAAGATTATGTTTTTTTATTTTAAATATTAGGTTTTGAAATTTCAAAATTATATTTTTTATTTGAATTTTTAGAATTTTATTGTATAATTATGAATTTTGATATTAAAATATTTAAAAATAGATATTTCATTTTATTAAATTTGAATTTCAGAAATATTAAATCTAAAATACAGAATTCACAGCTTTTAAGTTATTTTAAATCTTTTATAAATATATATTATTTATATTCCTGTAATTATATACATTTATTTATTATAATTATATATATTTCTTTATAATTGCTCAAATTACATTCCTCAAAATTTCTCCCGAGAGTTCTGTTTCTGCAATCATAAATAACATTCAATACAATGCTTTTATCTCTAATTGAATTTCTATTTTGTTGTTAATTTATTCTTAAAGTATGACACTATTTAAATTAAAAGAAAAAAAAATGTAAAAGCTAAAATTTACTTATATAAATATTTTAATTTTTTCAGCTCGTCTAAAGATGTTGGAACCAAACGATGTTAAGATTGTTACATAAGGAACCTTGAGAGATAGGTGGAGTAAATTGAAAGCATGATCGCAATTGTTTATCTTTGATATTGAAATACCTTTCCTTGTTCCATGCAAGATTTCGTGATGAAACGTGAGGGTTTACCATGTAAATTTTGTGCATTATGTGTTATTCTCATTCTTCTCATTATTTTCGCTCTTAAGTTTATTTATTATAGGGCTCCCAAATACTAACAGGTGGTATTGGAGCTAAGTTAAATTTATTTATTATAGTGCTCCCAAACACTAACAAGTGGTATTGGAGCTAAGTTAAAGGAGGGTGTGAGATGAGAAACTAAGCCACATTGAGATGAAGTTCAAAACTCATGGAGACCGATCCTCATATGAAAATGGTTCATTCAAGTAGTTATAGAAGTATGTATATGTGTGGGGAACATTATGCGAAGGAAAGATACTAAAGAAAAGGCTAGTGAAGAAAAAAGTAGTAGTTAGAGAAGTATGCATATGTCTGGGGAACATTATGTGAAGGAAAGACACTAAAGAAAAGGCCAGTGAAGAAAAAAGTAGTAGTTATAGAAGTATGCATATGTGTGGGGAACATTATGTGAAGGAAAGACACTAAAGAAAAGGCTAGGCTAGTGAAGAAAAAAGTTAGAGTATTTATATTTTATATATTGGTTTGTGATTTGTGGGTGATGGTTGAGAAATTTTCTTAATAGTATAAGTTAGATCTCATAAACATAAAATAATGGTTGAATATAATTTGTGTGTATTTTAATACATATATACCCTTATGTAAAATAAAAACGTTTTTACTCATTCTTTCTTGGTATTAGACCCTAGGTACAGGATTTAAACCTATGTAGCGCGGCAAGTGATCAGAGAAGCTTTTAGCTCTATGTTTATTTTCTAGGAAGTCTATGTGTTGCCCTATTTTGAGTGGATTCGTTGAATAGATAAAGCATGGTGCGGTCCGGTGCTATGCGGTGAGCTCAGTGTTATCAAGGCTCTATTCAAGCTTTCTTTAGCTTGTGAGTGTAGCAGTGGATTTGTTCGAGAAGCCAACATCACTGTATCATACAGTTTGACATCAACGTAGAGTGGATTCAACAAGTGATTTTTCTGTGGGGGTTTGATCGTTTTCGATTCATTCAATAGTCGTATTCTCTCAATTACACTACTGCGACCCTTATTACATTGGTTATGGCTGGTTTGATGTATATAACAATTTTATCTATTATTTATCGAATGAGCCAATGATGTTGACAACTAAACTCGTAATGGAAGCGGCTGGACTTAGTAAAATTCTGACTAAATTTTGAGTTGAATCGTTGTCTATTCCAAACCTATCCTTTTGATTAAGAAAGACGAGTTTTTCTTCTTCCCTATTCATCAGGTGCCTCCCACATATTTATTGTGGTTTTTCCTTGATCAAAGAAGACCAAGTTTACTTGAGTTTGTTTAGGCTAGCTATGTGACATATTGAAGAGGTTTTACGTTACATTAAAATTCGTAGGTTTTGGTAAATTTCCAAACCGGTAGTTCTACGATCTCTAGGGTGGAAATTACGGATTTTATAGAGGTGTGGTGATTACTCCAACACCTCCTCTCAAATGCAGCTCGGGGGAATCAACACCCCCTCAAACGCAGCTCGAGGGAATTGAACCTGGGTCCAAGCTCCGGGGAATTGAACCTAGGTCTAGGCTCTAATACCATGAAGAGGTTTGTTGTTACACCAAAACCCGCAGGTTTTAGTAAACTTCCAAACTAATAACTAGTATCCCCAGGGTGGGAATTATGGATTCCATAGAGGTGCAGTGATTACTCCAACACATATCTACAGTTAGATGAGGAGTTTGTTGCAAGACAAAGTGGAGTGTTGTATTTTTAATTACAAAGGTGGCATTAATAATTGAAGGAAGGTACCTTGGTGTTAAATTTAAAAAAAAATTGTGTTCTTTTTTAATATTTCTAATCATGGAAGTCATGGTCTTAGAAAAATTTAGTGGTTTAAACTTCCCCTTGGGGAAAGTAAAAGTGTAGATGAAATTAATGAAGAAACAAATGAAAATATAATTCCATTATTGTACGTTCTCTTTCATATTCATTTTTACACCATGTAGATCTTACTAAACAATCTAAAAAAAATATGGGAACACTTGATTCAACTATTCAGTGCAAAAGATAAAAATTCCAAATTTTCCAAAATATTGTAGTTATTTAAACTTAAAATGAATGAAGAGACATCTATGTCAAGTGATGTAAATAAACTTCACATACATTATATGGGACAATTGAAAAACTTTTGTCACATGAAAAGAAGCTAAAACCAAAGGATACAGAACGAAATTCTCAAATAGAAAATGAATTATTTTCAAAGACAAGGATGAGAAAGAAAAACGAAAATAAAAGTGAACTTCAATGCTGCCAATGTCAGAAAATTGGGCATACAATGTGGAATTTCAAATATCTTGTGAATGATTTGTTTGAAGGGAAGGTAAAAGAATGAACAAACATAGCCAAGAAATTGAACTTCTCAAACTATTTTAGAACAACTAGAGTTTAGTTAAAAGGCTCAACACGGATGGTTGTCCAGATAATATGGTAGTTGTGGATCTAGGGAAGGATCCCTCATTGTTGAAGATGTCAGAGTGGACTTCTCATGAGTTTATGCGAAAACTTGGGACGTTGTTCAGTAATTGACTTTGAGAGATTCTTGATTCAAGAGTTCGAGAGTGTAGCTCAAGAATCTAGCTTGAATACTACACCTTTATGAGGGTTATGGGGAAACTTGATGGAGCCTATGTTGATTTGGAAGTTGTAAACCATTTAAAGAATGATCGTGTATTTTTTTGTTTAAAGGTAGTTTTAATAAATTTATCTAATGTAATATTAATGGGGGAGTTAGAGTTAATGCTTGCCTACTATATGAGAAATTCTCTCAACCTCCCCTCCTAAATTAAGAGTAAGTTAGATCTTAGAAACTCTATATTATAAAGCATAGGTTTAATGCATACATAACCCTATGTAAAATAAATACATTTTTATTCATTCTTTTTGAAAAGTAAATTGAGGAAAAATAACAAAATTATTCTAGATGAAAATTGAACCCAGGAAAAAGTGTCGAGCCACATAGGAGTTTGAGCCATCGGTGCCACTCAAATTAAGAGCCAAACCATGTGAAGAATTTGAATCATGAAATCCTTAACATCTGCATAGCTCAATGGAGTAGTTTTCTTAATAAACCGTACCTAAAAAGGATTAGTAGTTCACATTGGCCACTTGAGTCACAATTGGTTAATTAAGTAACCATTCTAGTCAAATCGAGCCATTGTGTGGGGAGAGGTGGGGGGAGTTGTGCATAATATCCAAACTCGTGATGGTTCCTAGTGAAAAGTCCACAGCTAATAGTCGAAGTAGAATTGTAAAAGGGTTAAAATATTTTTCTTTATTCATTTTTTTTTTATATTCATGTTGTATTTTTATTGTTGATATATCTATGCATGATTCTTAAGCAAATCGTGAAATTTTTTAATTTTAGCATAGAAACTAAGGTCTAGGCCATTTCTGGTAAAAGTTTATATGCAAATTTAAATTCATGAATTTGTTAGACCGCAAAGTGACACTATGTTGTGCTATAATGCATAACGTGGGAACATCCAAATATGATTCCACTTTTTCATTACTAATATGTTTTGTGTTGAAGAATTTATGTATGAACCCCCTAATTTTGTTTAATTCTAATAGGTGTGTTTCTCCATTTTCAAGTTTTAGCATGCAGACAACTTTGGTTTTCGTATAGGGTTTCAATAAAAGAGAATTGTAATATATAAAAAAATTCAGAAAATTAAATCAAATATTTTTTTTTGTTGTATACCTTTTTTTTATGATGGAATAATAGTTTTCACTATACATTTTGTTTAGGATGATTTTTGTTTGTATACATTTCTTTAATAATAGTCTTCACCTTTGATTCTGGTAGTAAGTTTTTTGTATTTAAAATATAAACCTTCATTCACTCTAGCTTCAATTTAAAGTTTCCACAAGAAAATAGAAAATATAACTAGTAGGTTTTCATCCAAATAAAGTTTTTTAATTTTTGTTTTATGATTTCTGTTTTTTTTTAGAATTCAAATCGAAAAATGTGAATAGTTGATAAATATTTTGTAGGGTATAATTTCCACATGTTTTCATATTAGAACATCCATGTTCCTTGAGATTCACATAATAACAACAATGGTTTAATGAAAAAAAAATTGAAGAAAAAATTTCAGCAAACGAAATTGAGTAATAAGGAATTCATTTTAATGTACTGATATAATAGGGACAACTGAGAAATTAAGAATCCATTTTTAAGAAATATAGTAATTTAAATTTATACATTTTATTTTCATGTAAAATCTTACCAGAATAATAAAAATACTCTTCACAATATTGATAAATTATAGAGAAATTAAAGGAAATAATCATACTAATTCATAATTTCCTTTAATTAACAATCACATTCACATTTCACACAAAATCATGTTTACAACATGATATTCCATTACAAATTTTACTAGCTGCATTGATATGGTGCAAAACTCCAATTACAAGTTGGGTTTTTTTGATTACATGGAAAGTATTGACATCCGAAGACATACTTCATAATCCTTTCATATACAAAAAATTCAACATCCCAAGAATTTCTAAAGTAATTTTGACAAGGTTTCCTTACAATAAAAATTTTCCCCTTGATGCATAGAAAATGAGGCCTATATATAGGCTCTAAAGACTCAAAGCCCTAGCCCTAAGCCAGTAATGGTTTTAAAGGAACTAGTGGTATTTAGTAACCAATAGGTGTCATTTACAAAATGATAAGTGTTTTGTAACTAAATTCTTCTAGAAGTTTCCAGAAAATGTGCCAATTGTAGGGTGGGTCCCATTTTGTTTTGGTTGTAGTGGACTTGTCTATCACTTTCTTGAATATACATTGTATCATTTCTCTCTCTTTTTGGAGTGTTAATTGAAAAGTGCACATCACCTTAGTTGGTTCACTGGTGGGGGTTGCCGATGATGTGTTTTCACCTGCAGTTGTAATTTTTGTGGTTGTGGGAACACCGAATAATGTTGTGGTGGTTTGGAACTTGAACTCATTTACATCAAAGACATCTGTAGCATCGCTCCGCCAACATATGACTGTACCAATCAAATTTGAGTGGCTAATAAATATAGGTCCATCAAACCTTTCCAATACCTTTTGAATGAGATTTCACATGACTATGTCGAAAACAAACCCTTCGAGATTTTTAGCTGCCTCATAATAAACCTTTCCTTGTAATTAGAATAGTTTATTCAACATGAACACGAATTAAAAATGGTCTCTATATATCTTTACAATATATTTTCCTTGTAGGGTATGGTCCTCCTCCCAAAATCCTTTCCAGTCCTCTATAATTTTAATGAGGCTATTGATGCAACACTCCTTTTAATATAGGTTCCCATTTCCATAAAAGAATGTTGGGAATTTTCTTTTCTACAACATCTCACATTTATCCTTGAATCTTTATAGTTCCTTTTCCACTTCCTCTGCTTTCTTCTCGATCAATGTCACTAGTTTTTTTTTCTCTTCATTGGATTGGCCCTTTCTAAGAAATTGGATCTATCAAAATTCTCCTTCATGAAATCCTACCTAGGAATACTTTTAAGGAAATCTGTTATCACTCCATACTTCGTGGGGGAATAACCAATAGTCCTTTTAATAGCATTCATCTCACTATAGCCTCTTTTGACAGTGTCAATTTTATTTAAGATTAAGTCCATACGATCCTAGAGCTTATCTATCACCTTGCTTATCCTCTTCCACATTATTATTTTGTAATAATTAAAAGAGGATTGACTGGGGTGTTATCTCCTCAAAACTTCCAACACTACAATTTTTTTATCGTACTTTTGAGTTTGGTTTTGCAACATCTTAGTACTTTCTAGTTCTTCTTCCTTATTCTTTATTTTTTTCGAGCTCGATTTGAGAGTATAAATTGCAAATTCTTGAAACGTTTTGATATTGTCATTGATTCCACTTTCCCAATTAGAACATCATGTATTTTTTGGGACTAATAAGTCTCACGTGTCTTTTCCTACATTCCCTAAAATTATGATTCCAATAGCATAAATTTCTCTTTGTACTCTTTGTTCCTTATCAGTGCATCATGGAGACTTTTATTCATATCATGGCTTTCCTTCACCACCTCTACAAACTCATATGTAGGCACAGGATGTGCATATTGAATTTTGAGTTACTTTTCCATGGAGGATATTTCCCTATCCTTGTTCTGCAACATAGCTTTATATTTCCTAAAATCGTGAGGATAGATATCTAGGTGAGTGATTCTATCCTTCATTTAAATTATATTCATTTTCATATATCTATACACCATCATTTCATACTTTAGAAGGTTTCTTCCTTTGTTGTACAATTTTTGCATCTTCCTAGTTGTAGCATTAGTTTTGTGCATTTGTCTATGAACCATGTGATTCACCTTCATATTGAGTTCCATAATATATATATATATGGAATATCATCTACTAGAAAGGATATTTAATTGACATCATAATCATCCATGGATATAACTATCTCCACCATGGACTATAACAATGCCAACTTAAAAATTCGCCTTTCATGGTCCAGTACACTCCTAAGTTACATAGGGGGGAATGGTTGATTATCTCTTATTCTTATGTCCCTTTTTCTTCCTTTGGCTGCTTGCGTAGCCAATTTCTCAAATTATTCCACCATTGACACCTATTTAGGATTGGACACCTCTTTATCCTTCGATGCTGACATGGCAGAGATAATATGTTCCATAGTAAAATCTTTCTTATGTGGGGTTTCTGGCTAATTTTTATATAACACTAGTTCTTGTGACTCTGCCTCATCGTCATCCTCCTCCTCATAATAATCTTCCCTCACTTATTCTACCCTGTATTACTTGGAGCTAGGCTCCTCCCCTTGATCAATGTCCATGGGTTATGAAGTCACCATTTTCTTCCATGATAGGTGTGAATTTCTTGACATAAATGGATGTAGGTTGCTTTAACTTCCTCTTATGTAGACTTAATAGAAAAATCCTCCACTATGGAATTTGAGTCATTCTTGTGATTTTATCTATCCTTATCATTTATCACCTCAAAAATGATATTATTAAGGTCATACTTCTAAGATATTGCTTGTGGGGAGTAAAATATCTGTGAAATATTCTCGACAAGATATAAGGCATTCCTTGAATTGAACATAAATTTTCCTACCTCATGAGGGATTTGAAAATATATAGTTGCTTTCTTGGAAGTACAATTCACATTATCATTGTTTAAAATTTGTATAATGTACTCTAATGAAAGTATACAAGGAGTAAATAATGTTTCTAACTCGTAAGGTTTACCTCGACACCCATAAACCCTAATGGCTATATTATTTGAAAATGTTTTAGTCACATATACTCGTATGAAGAGTGAACTATAAATTTTCCTTGATGAATTAAGGAGATCTAAGTAATGCTTAACCATGTAATAAGGTATAAGGAATTGACATAAAGGGAGATACATATTTAAAGAAAACCTGGTTATATACTAGTTTTCTAACCTTCGGTAACCATTCATAGATTGGTAACAATGAATCGTGTCCATACACCATCTTGGGATTTAGGTCTTAACGGTAAGAATACTATTGGTGGAGAAATAAGTGGACTAATTAAGCTTATTAAGATAAATATATCCCTTCTAAATCTTATATCATTTTGGAATGGATTTCATCAGACAAAAAAATATGGAAAATTAAAATTTGTACGGGCCTTAGTGGTTGAGTAACAAAAGATAGCTAAAAGACTTATCCAGACTCAGATGGGGTATGGAGGAGGATTAAAAGTTGAAACTAGTCCCTCTTTGACATATCCACTAACCATTTGTTGATTTATTTCTAAAGAAAGGACCTTCCACTTCTCTTCAAGTATCTCTTTATCCAACCTCTGCAAACCTATTCTTTCTAGGAATCATAAGATGTCTATAATATCATTAGTATTACTTTAGTTACTATGATATCTCTTTGAGATGATATAATAAATATTTTGTTTTGAAATTACCTTCTTGCACACCAAGATACCCTATTTTCAAAGTGATATATTTGTGGCACCACAAATAGGACCAAGTTTGATGCAGATAAATTGTTGTGGTCCCCTATTATATCACAAGTACTTAATAGCACATGAATGGCCTTCCTCATGTAATAATTATCTATTAGTGGGTCCCAAACATTTTCATCACCATCATAAAATTTAAGGTCCTTGTTTCTCTCAACCATTAGGACATCACTAGCACTTGCAGCATAAGTAGTGGCCATTCAGAACATGGAGTTTGATGAAAGGTGGATAGTTGAAAAAGGAGGGAGAAATAGACAAAGGTAAGATTATTGAATGGATTAAATAGTCAATGATTGGGTTCCATGTGGCAATAAGATATTGGAAAATGAGGTGGAGGAAATATTATTCAATTTTTTTGATTGGTAAGACTAGCTAGCACACACAACGGGAAAATTAATGGTTGTTGAGTAAATTGGGCTCGGATTTGGCACATGCAGAGGTGAATATGGTTTTTGATGGAGTATAAAGGATTAATTACTCCAAGGAAAGGATTTATATGTTGAAAAGAGGAGTTTATCAAGTAAGGTGTGTGCTTTCTCTATAAGAATTAACTAGTTCTCTTTGAATTCATATTTTCTTTTAAATTTGGAAGTAGTAAGGGGTCTTAATAGGTCAAATCCATGAACAGAGCGAAAATTGATGATTTAGAATCACGAATTTGGGCTTTAATGGTGCAAAAAAAAAAAAAAAAATTTGGTTTACCGCAGTGTTGAGATGAGCTAGATGGAAAATAGGATATAATAGCGAAAAAATGGGCCCCAGACCCCTTTTATAATTCTTTTTTCCTGACATGTCTTAGATCTTTACCGCGCAAAAAATTTGGATTGCGTCATGATAATAGTAACTTGACATTGACCATTACACGTGTAAGATGTTGATGCAGTAGAAGTCTTACGTGTGAGAGGGGTGATGTGTCAGATGGGTTTTCATGGTAGGAGATTGATGTAGTAGGGTGATGTGATGTGGTGTGCATGTGTGAAGGCAATGTGGCAAGTCTAACGTTGTGAAACTGAGGCACTTTTCATGACCCTTGAACTTTAATTTGAAAATTTTGGAGGGGGGTGAGGGGCAAGAGGGGCTATCATGTGTCCCAATACCCACCAATTTTCCAAGTTAATTCTCGTACATGTTCACAGTGTAGATTGTCATGGGCCATCCGATCACCCGACATGCACATCATTAGATACCAATAGAAACACCTCCTCTGCTCGCCCACTACAAAATTTTCCATTGTAACTTCCTTATCAATCCCTATTGCATTGTACTATGTTGTCATTTGCACATCATTGCCTTTAGTTATATTTCTCCCAAGCATGAATATGGTTTGTACCTCACAGACCATTTTTTAGATACTTTATTTAGTCTCTTTTTTTACCTCTGGACCCTTAAGGACATGTTATTATTTTGATACCTTGAGGATCAATATTGTAATGGGTGATTCATTCTAGCACTAACATCAGTTCCATGTGGGAGAATAGGCCCTATGGCCTATTGAGAACTTGTAGCTCAAGTGCCTTTGTTGGGTTATGGTGTCTTCCTTGGAAATACTTATTTACTTTCCTTATAACCATTATTGGAAATTGTAAAATTTGAAATATTTACAAGGAAATGTTTGGAAATGAAAATATTGAAAACAAAAATTTTCATTTATTTTCTTTTATTCGTTATTTTTTTTTGAGAGGTAATGAAGTGAAATGTTTCTTTAGGATCCCACCCTTGACAGGGTTACCAAGGAAATAACCATGAAGATTATTGAGCTGAAAAGTGCTTGTAATATTCAACTTGTTGTAATCGTAATGGACCAATCTAGAGATTATCAAATTTTCGATACTTTCATCTGTTTACCGAGCTTGAGCACCAAATATCCCATTCATATATTTTTTTTCTTTGTTATCTTATCAAAATAATATTTAATTTTATAGTAATAAGTTTCAATCCTTTGTCTTTGAAAATGATATACGAAAAAATACCATCCGTAAAATTTCAATCACTTTTTACGAAATTCATATCCGATGCTCGGAGAGAAAGTTACGGCAATTTTCACTAGGTCATGTGTTTGAGATGGAATTATTGAGCTTGTAAAAACACTAAATTACTTGGATCATATCTCTAAAAATATAGCAAACCAATATATGAAATTTGTACATCAATTTCACCAATATTTATGCTCCTCGTCAATGCAATTTTAGCTTCTTAAGCCCTGTAGAAAAATATTATAGAGAAAAATTCCATGATGACATGTTTGAATAAATGAAATGCTAGAATCAACAAATTAAAAATTATCCATTTTTAGGGGAAAAAATCCTTTGCATTACATAAATTATCAATTCTTGGACAATGCAAATGTTAAGAACTCCATGGTATATATAGGATTCTAAGGGATTGCAATATAATTAGATCCTACATAACAATACTAATGTAAGGGCATAACACTAACAATAGTGGGATTCTATGGGCCACAACATTAAAAATATGGGAGAAACAATAATATTAAGGGGCTAGACTAACTATAAAAATAAGGTGGATACACTAGTATTATAGGGACGTAGCATAGACCCAATATAACAGAAAATAACAAGTTAAAATGATAAAAAGGTAAATATTTTTCTGTTATTTTGAAATTCAAGGGAATTAAGCTATTTTTTTCAAAGAAAAAAAAAACGTGCATGCAGCCAATAAAAATAGATTTCAATAACATAGCTCCCAAGATCAAACCATAAGTGAGATTGACAAACACTAGAATCCACAGAACTGGGCAGATGTTAGGATTTTTGACCAATAATGCAATTCTCAAAAGCACACAAGGCATTATCAACAACACAAAGGGTGTTATGAACAAAGACAACACTCTATATGAGAGATAAAACAAATTTATAATGCTCTAAAAGGAAATAGGGGGTTTTTTATAGCGATCTAACTCAGAAAAGGGATGGGTCATGGTCTAAATAGAGGTTCTGAATGAAAGTACTGGTTGCAAGCAAGTAGAGTGACCAAGATTTAGTTTGAGAATCACATAAAGAAGTGGAGAGATGGGGAGATCTAGTAAATAGGAGATCAAAGCAAGGAACCAAGAAAAACACCCAAGGGAGTCACCAATTCTTCTTTAGGGTTTAATGCACTAGTGGTGGATATAAAGCCTTCTCAAGTTTTCTGAAACCTAAGGAAGATCGCATAAAGGGGCCTGTAATAGTTCAAGAAAGATACATGAATCCATACTAATGTTAATATAGGAATTAAGAAAGTGACGGTGAGGAGTTACATATTTTTCCTGGACAAAAATCTATTGGGTCTTTCAGTGTGATAAAGAAAATATCCTCAAACAACTCTCATATTAGTACCTGCACATAAGAAGGACATTGAGTGATATTCATAGCATATGTAACTTC
Organism: Pinus albicaulis; assembly: GCA_034641835.2. Classification (NCBI taxonomy): domain Eukaryota; kingdom Viridiplantae; phylum Streptophyta; class Pinopsida; order Pinales; family Pinaceae; genus Pinus; species Pinus albicaulis. The sequence goes on from CM076570.1 coordinate 810,926,178, forward strand.
AACAATTCAATACATCGACATATAAAAACATATAAGGATAACATGCATCAATAATAAAGCATTATCCTCATAATTGGATCAACATATACAAAAACAAAGTATTGAGATCATGACATAGACTGAACAATAGAAAATATATATCAAAAGTGTTGAGAAAAATTATTACAACCATGATTTTTGTAACAAGTCTTACCTTAGCGCCTAACTCCTCTCTCTCTCTCTCTCAACTTTGTCTCAACAACATAATAGTGCACAAATTTTGATCCATATTACTATGACCTAGCCTCCAATATATAGGCGCTAGGAGGCTCAACTTTTGGCATTTTCTTCACAAGTTCCCTTGCGAGAAAACTAGATGTTTCCTCTCCTTTATTGTTTTTTTCATGTTAGTTTCATTTTGTTATCATAGTAATTTTAAAAATACAAGTCTCAGGCTAATATTTTCAGCTGTTTAGAGTCAACATTGAATAAAAGACAGAGTCTCAATAATTTAACCTGTGTTTTAGCCTTTAGAAGCTCATGAAAGTTCAGTCACACGATGATTTAAGAAAAATAAATCATTCATCACTAGGTTAATAGAGTAAATTACCTCGTCCTTAACTTAGAGGATAAGAAAACTTGGAATGGAAGAAAGCCTAAGTTACAAGGTTATTTTCTAGGGTAACACACCTCATAAACAATCATACATCGTGCTAATGTGGTATATAACCTAGAAGACCACGTTAACCTAGGGATGAATGACTTTTTTTGCCTACATGGTCTTCTTACTCAACTCTCATGGCCTTCCAAAGGGTAAAAAATGAGTTAACTCACTGACACTTTGTATTTTACATAATTTTTACCCAAAAAATTGGAAATATTTGCATTAGACTTTTCTTTGGAAAATTCTTATCCTAACATAAGAAAAAGAACATGAAAAAAGCTATAAATCACAGGAAACATCTAGCTTTTTCATGAGGGGAACTTGTGAAGAAAGTAGAAAAAATGAAGCCTCCCATTGCCTATATATTGGAGGCTAGACCATTGTTAGTATTAATCAGAATTAGTGCACTGATATGCTGCTGAGACGATGTTGAGACAGAAAGAGAGGATCTAGGAGCTAAGGTAAGACTTCTTACAGAAATCATGGTTGTAATCATTCTTCTCAACAGATCTCAATGGGAATATTAGTTTTGCTATGCTAAAATCCAATTCAGAATTAAAAGAAAGTTCTTAAGGAGGATGAGGTTAATTGAAATTTTATCATGTGCTTTTATGTGTTTTTCATGAGAAAATTAACATAAATAAAACATTGAATAAAAACATATATGAGAGATAAACAACACCATAAAGAGTCACATAACACAATATGATGAAGGAGTTCACCCTGCTTGGGCTACGTCTCCTTCATTCAACTTCCAATGACTTGGACCTCTTCTATTATGCTCAAAAGTGTGAATACATGTGTTTAAAATGCTCAAAATTCTTTTAAACCTATTCCATCACCTCCAAAATTCCCAAAAAATCCTGTGTAGCCTCTTTCTGCATCGAATTTGGCCAAAAACTGGAGAAGTTATGATCTCCCCAAGTTTCTCCACTAACCACTCCAGAAATTGACACAGGGTCGGCATCATCCTACAATTTTTCCTTTTATATGCGTTATTTGGGGGACAAACTACTTATTTTCCAGGAAAAAAAATTTCCTCCTAAATTTTCCCTCTATGGCCTAAGGGTGGAAAATTTGTTTAAAAAAAAAAAAGCCCACCGATGATTTTGCTAACAATCAACATGTGGCCGCTCCTTCGTGCTAACCATAGCATATAATATGGGGGGGGGGGGGGGGGGGGGTGGGTGGGTTGGCTTGGGGCTAGCCTCTTGCCCAAGGTACTGCTAGTGGCGATGACCAACGGTTGGGGCTAGACCCTGAACCCCTCCCTCAACCCTTCAGTAGTTAAACAATATAAGAAACCTGTCGATTATATGGTTAAGTCGTAACTCGTGGCATAGTGGTATATTTTGTTGGTTGTTGCATAGAGGTTGGAAGCTTGACTCCCTCGGGCTCTACTCGAACCTAAACAAGATTTTTTGGCCCCGTGTGCTTCCATGTGGCGACCCTTGGTTGGGCCATGTATCAGCACGTGGTTGGCCCAAAATGAACTAATCAAAATTTGCCACAAATAACCTGTCATACCATGCCAGTTAGCACCCTGGGATTCGCCAAAGGAAACCAAATGATTTGACTAGTCAGTTGCCACATAGGCATGTCGAGTCAATTGTATGGAGTGTTGACTAGGTTGTATGCACATTAAAAAAAAAACCTTGTTTGAAAAAGTGGAAAAAACGCATTTCTGAGAGAATACGGTGCCAGTTTTCCATGAAACGAGTTGCATTGGATTCAAAACGACGAGATCTACATGCTCATTTAGGATTCACATTGATTTGACAACTTTGATTTTCGAGCATGATTTTCAGCACCTTATCATGCCTCCCCCTAGTGACTCTTTTAGACCCCAAAATATCTTTCACTACTGAACATGTAGGTGAGGATACAGTTCCATCACCCTTCCAGTCTCAATCCACTGGAATTTGCCTAAAGTTAACAATTTGATCTTTTCATAAAAACTGATATTTTTCGTTGATTCTAGAGACCTTGTCTTGCTTTTGTAGACACCATCATGCTGCAATTTCCCAGAATTTGAAAAACAACAAGTTGTCCTTGAGAAACAAATTTTTTCCAACCTCAATTTTCAATCAAAGGAAACATTAATAACTTGAAAACTTTCTCACCTTGAATAGTGTTGACATGACGATTTTTAGCTTGTCTTGCCTTGTACTTATGTCGAATTTTGACCAAGATTTTTTTCCATTGCCATGTACCATTTTGAAATCCAAAAGAAGTGCTTGTGAAACCTATTACTTCTTTGTCATCTTTCTTTGGCGCTTATTCTTTGATTTTTGCACCATTCAACATCGACATCTTGTTTCCATCAGTGTTCAACACTGATGTGGACTACTGCAAATATTTCACATCTTGTTGATCTATTTCCAAAGGCAACATGTTAGAGACTTCAAAAATATTCTTACAAACATTAGAAACTTCAATCAAATCATATTATTCATTTGATGCATCTTCTTGAAATTTCTCATTCAAAACATCGCTATGCTTGAACATTAACAAAGTCAAATTTTGACTTAAATTCACTATTCTCTTCATTCTTCCTTCATGTATAATAGACAAACTCATCTTCTTCTTACGCTATCTAACTATGTACTAAATTCCATTCTTGAAAAATTTGTAGTTATTCTCATGGTGATCAAATACTTCCCTCCTATCATAAAGATAAGGACTTCCAAAAACAATACCTGAAATCTCAGGCAGAACTACATCAAGTTCAACTTCGTCAAGAAATTTTTAATTGATTGCAAGCCTTAGGATGCACTTCATTTCTACCTACAAGTTTGCTTTCTTGAATATCGAGCCTAAAGGATAAGGTCTTGGATATGTAACAATTTATATATTTAACCTCTTAACTAAGTCTTCAGAAATAAAATTACCTTGAGAACCACTATCAAATACCATGTCTATTTTGGTATGCTTTGAAACAAATCTAATATGAAATATTTCAATTCTTGTATCATCATGTTGAGTTACATTAGAAGAAATTTAATAACTAGTGATTTTTATGTTATTACCTTTCAAACCCATTGCTATAATATTGGTTTCATTTCATGAATCTAAACCTATGTCATGTTCAATGATAGCAATTACTTTCTCCTTCACTTTGGTTTTCATTTTGTTGGGCTTCAACTCTGGATGAAGTTTCCAAAAATGGTCTTCACCATGGCCATTTTTCAAACAATGTTTACATCTAAGTTTCTCTTTCTCTATTTTAATAGAACCATTTTTCTTTCCTTTTCCATTAAACTTACGCTTTCCCTTACCTTCATGCTCAAGGAAACTATCACTTTTCTCATCTACATTATGTTTCCCTCTTGCTTCTAGATGTGTGGCTTGAAATAAAACCTCATCTAAGTTTGTGGGATTGAACAAGATAATAGTATGTCTAATATAGTTGTGCAAACCCCCAATTTAATTTAACAAAGTGTCTTGACAAGATAAATTAACACCTAAAACTAGTGCTCTTCTCATAAAATATTGTGTATAACTTTGAACACTTTTTCCCTTTAGTTGTCTACAATTCTCCCAGTCCATCATGGCTTTCTGTATATATGCTAGAGGGTGTAATTTCCTTCTAACTACATAAGGGAAATCAAACCAATATATCGAAATCTCACTATGGTTTTTCATCTCTTATTGTGTCTTGGCTTCCCACCATACTAGTGATGCACCCTCCAATCTCAAGGAACGTAGTTGAATCTTTATGTCACCATATTGAAGGTTTTGAATCATACAGTAGACCTCCAACTGACGAACCCAATTTTCAAGCTTCTTTGCACTCACTTCACCATTATACATAGGGAGCTCAAATTTAATATCAAGTTTTAACAAGGGTTGTTTACCAATTCCTTTTGAGGTATTTTGATGAGTATGAGTAAGGGTTGTAGTAATGGAAGAGGGTGAATATGAAGTTGAAGATGGTGGTGAGGATGATGGTGGAGTAGATGGTGGCTTATCACCATTTCCATTACATCCTCCTCTTGGATAACCCTATCATCTCCGAGGCCTGGAGCTTTCACCATGCAACCTTGTTTTCCTCTCTTCATAGAGGACCTTCACCATCTCTATCATGTCAAAGAAATCCTTCCTAAAATCCTTCTAATCCCATGGAATGTTATCAAATACTCCTTCATGAGACATGATTTCTGAAGCTTCTACTACAACTAGAGGTTAATCTTGTGGTGAAAATTGTGGCAATTGTGCCCTCCTTCTCTTGGGTCCAACTTGAAAACATGCAACAACAAGCTAACATTCTCCTCTCTTGAGGTTCAACCTTGTAAGAATTTAAACACTTCCAAAACAAATTAATCCTCCTTGCACAAGAAAACCTAATTCTCTGATATCAACTTGATCTAAATGGGAATATTATTTTTGTTGTGCTAAGTTCCAATTCAGCATTAAAAGAAACATGAGTTTTTGTGTTTTTATGTGATTTTCATGAGAAAATTTACATAAATAAAATATTGAACAAAAAAAATCTATCAGACATAAACAATACCATAAACAGTCACACAACACAATATGATGATGGATTTCACCCCGCCTAGGCTATGCCTCCTTGGCCCAACTTCCAATGTCTTGGACCTCTTCTATTATGCTCAAAAGTGTGAATGCATGTGTTTACATTGCTCAAACTACTTTGAAACATGTTCCATCAACTCCAGAATTCCCAAAAATTTCTCTCTAGCCTCTTTCTATATTGAATTTGGCCAAAAACTGGAGAATTTATGATCTCCAGAAGTTTCTAAACTAGTTGCTCAACAAATTGCTCCAGCATCGGCGTCATCCTACAATTTCTCCCTTTATCCACACTAATTAGTCGAAAAAATACTGATTTTCGTGGCAGAATTTTTTCCTCCTTATTTTTCCCTCTATGGGCTAAGGGTGGAAAAATTTTAAAAAAAAAAAAGATTCATCGACGGTTTTGTTAATCGTCAACATGTGGCCGCTCCTCCGCGCTAATTGTAGCATATAATATGGGGGGGGGGGTCTCGTGGCTAGGCTCCCGCTAGTGGTGGTGACCAAGTGCTCAGGCTAGATCTCGACCCCCTCCCCAACCCTCTGGCGATTAAACAATATGAGAAACCCATCGGTTATATGGTTAAGTCGTAACCTGTGGCGTAGTAGTAAATGTTTGTGCTTGTTGCGTAGAGGTCAATAATTCGAATCCCTGGGGCTCTGCTTGAAACAATAAAAATTTTGTGGCCCCATGTGCTACCACGTCGCAACCCTTATTTGGTCCATGTGTCAACACGTGTTTCGCCCAAAATGAACCCATCAAAATATACCACAAAGAATGTGTCATACTGTGCCACTTGGCACTCTTAGATTCACCAAAGGAAAACAAAATATTTTACCATTCAACTACCATTTATGCATTCCCATTCAGTTGTACAGACCGCTGAATGGGTTTTCTACACATTTAAAAAAAAAAATCATGTTTGACAAAGTGGATAGAACGCATTTCTAAGAACATACAGTGTCATTTTTTTGCGAAACGATTTGCGCCGGATTCAGAACAATGATATATACGAGGTGATTCTGGTTCCACACTGGTCCGACAACTTTTATTTTTGAGCATAATTTTAAGCACCTAATCATCAACACTAATAATATATATCTACTACTATTATGTTTATGTCATGATATTGATACTTTCTCTCTATATATGTTTATCCAATGGCAAGACTAATGATTTATTACTGATGCATGCTATCCTTATATGTTTTTATTTGTTGATATATTGAATTGTTAAAGTCACATATGCTCTGAATATCACTTAGTGTCCTTCTTATGTGCAGGTCCTGATCAGAAAGTTGGATGAGGATCTTTTATTCGTCACGCTGAAAGATCTAGTACATTTGTTTCAAGTACAAAGAGGTAAAACCTTGTCATCACTTTGTTAATTCTTATATTAGCATTACTATGTTTTCAAGTATCTTTCTTGAACAATTATAGGTCCCTTGATTCCACCTACCTTAGGATTCAAGAAACCTGAGAGGCGTTTCTGTTCACCACCCATGCATTCACCCTTACAACATAACTGGTTGGGAATTTCTCTTATAGGTTTTCTACTTTAGAAATCTAGGATTCTAGTTACAAAAGGAAAAAAATTTCATCGTCAAAAGGAGTTTGAATAGTAGAGCTAGAAGACCAACAAGTGAAAGAGCGATATTTTCGTCCTAGATAGAGTTTTCATAGAGATGGATTTAGGAGGACTCCTAGATCATGAAAAATTAGAGGGTGCATCCAAATATTGTATATATAAGGACATGATATCTTGCCTGCTCGAAAAGTATGGTCTCAAGACATATGTAGAAACAGTTGTCGCAGTACCTAGAGATGTAAACCAAATAACAAAACACAATAATGAGATGGGAATGGAAAAGTGATTGATTATCTATGTTGTTCTATATCATATGGTCTCCCATTTAGTGACGAAGAATACAACCAAGGAAATGTGAGATGTTATTTCCTCACTATATTAGAATCCTTTCGAGTAGCAGAAGATGTTCCTAAACGAGAAATTTAGGAATGTTTGTATGCAAAAAGGTGAAGGCAAAGATCCCTTTCTCGATAGAATTTAGGATATATGGGATGAGCTTGTAGCCATAGGAGAAGAACCTCACACTACAGAGCTTGTGCATTTCACTCTAAATAGTGTCTCTGAGGAATGGGAAATCTTTGTCCAAGGAATTTTGGGATGAGATACATTACCAAGGTGGGATTGAGAATTTCAACAAGAGGATATGAGGCAATCTCTAGTGAAGAGCATGTTGTTGGCAACAACCCACCATAATGTTTTTTGCATAAATCATCGAGACCTTTCATTTTGACTTCAGAAAAAATCCCTTTTTATAGGAATTTTACATGACACGGGATTTCTGGGGTCTTTATTGCTTCACTTTCGGACTTTTTAGTAGATGATGACTTTGATTACTATTTCTTGGCACAGATTTTTTTCGATCATGTTGGTTCCGATCAGATTTAGTGGCCAAGAATACAATGAAGAAAATGTGAGATGTTATTTCCTCACTATATCATAATCCTTTCAAGTAGCAGAAGATGTTCTTAAAGGGGAAATTTAGGAATGTTTGAATGCAGAAAGGTGAAGGAATAGATCCCTTTCTCGCTAGAATTTAGCATATTTGGGATGAGCTTGTAATCATAGGAGAAACACTTCACACTACAGAGCTTGTGAATTGCACTCTGAATAGTGTCTCCGAGGAATGAGAAATATTTTTCCAAGGCGTTTTGGGGATGAGATACATTACCAAGGTGGGACTGAGACTTTCAACAGGATGAGACGAGGCAGTCTCTAGTGAAGAGTGTGTTGTTGGTGAGAACCCACCATAATGTTTATTACATAAATCATCAGGACCCTTCATTTTGACTTCAGAAAAATCCCTCTTTATTGGAATTTTACGTGACACGGGATTTCTTGGGTCTTTATTGCTTCACTTTGGGAATTTTTAGTAGATGATGACTTATTTGATTACTATTTCTTGGCTCATATTTTTTCGATCATGTTGGTTCCGATCATATTTTTCCAAACCTTTCGTTTTGGTTGTTATGATTGACATTTTTGGATAATTCACACCTCTTCATTATCTTATGTGTTCATGGAAATATTCTAATATTGGTTGTGAGATGGTCATATGACACCTTTAAATTGCCACATCACCCATTTTTGGGTTTAATACTTTAAATGGTTTTTTGCTGCTTTCTCCTTCTTATATTCCGCAAAAGGTTCTCCATCAAATTTTAAAAAAAAATGAACTATCATAAACGAACTATCAATCTAATTTTTACCAAGCATTTTCACCAAATTTCTCAAAAAAAACTACCACATAAAAATGTCCCCAATAATGTGGCAATTTCTTGAACCTGGCCTGGGGTAGAATAGTGTAAAAACCAACTGGCATCACACCACATACTAATTATATATGACTAACAATGCAATTATTCCTTATAGGAAAACCAACCTAGATAGTTCTCACACAACAATCAGTCATTCATTAATCTCTGGCAACCGTTTAATATCGGATGACATATATTTTATACTATGCTTGTGGGGTAGGATTTACTTCTCCGCTGGTAGTTGTAGGAGTGAAGGAGATTAATATGCTCCACTCTTTTGGTATTTTCACATCTATGAGTTGGGAAAAGAGATTTTTGATTGAAATTTGAGGTGTTCTCTCAGAAATTTTCTTGGCAAGAGTTGTTCTTCAAATGTGTGCTTGCAATATCTCCCAACAACAATAGATTTCCAGTGAGTCTAGAAAAAAAAATGCAACATTAGGCTACAAGTATGCAGGACATGAAATAATTCAATGGTTTTATTTCCCTCTGTATTCTCCATTCTCATCCCCTTCCAAGCCTCTATGCTCCTCAATTAATATCTCTAACACCCATGTTTGGTTAGTTTTTTGGATTATGAAGCCTTTGGCTCCTATGTATTTGTGAAATATAACACTCTCTCTACAAAAAATATGTAAATTGGGTATTGATTTTTTTTTTCTGGAGGATGGTCATAGTACTTAGCATAACTATGTAAATTGGGAACTTTTTTTTTTTGGAGGATGCCCAGATTACTTAATATATGTACTAGAGTAATTTCTAACTTCATTGTTTCACCATTTAGGAAATAAGACGATCTTTCATTGTCCCTAGTATTGTATTTGTATGCTTTGAATTAATATATATATATATATATATATATATATATATATATATATATATATATATATATATATATATATATATATATATATATACATATATATATATATATATTATTATATTCCATGATGGATGAGTTTAGTAGAGTACAAAGGCACTGGCATTATTTGGGTTTTTTGTGTTATTTATGAATTTATTTGAGAAAATCTATGAGTACTTGGAGAGAAGAATTTAAAGGAGGCACTTTAGATATAGATGTATGAAAAGTAGTGCAAAAAGTGTAATTCATCTATTAAATGGTATAATGAGTGTTTTCAAATGGGAATCTATACATTTTGATTTTTTTACAGCATTGGGATTTTTTCTAACCTTAGCCACAATAATAATTTTATATTGTTTTTTAATTTCATTTATTTTTAAGTTCGCAATATTTAATATGGTTGGTAGTGTAACTAAAAGATTTCAAACTTGGAATTTTAACACACATATTATTACTCCTTTAGTCTATTCTCACTAAAGAAATAAAATATTTTTCATATTAATGATTTGTTTTGTTTGACCCACAAGGATTTTAACATTGAATATCCTGATTTACTTAGTACTTCATAACAGAGTCATTGGCAATTTTTCATAATTGTGTTAAAAGCAAAAATGTACCCAATTCTTGGTATACATTAGAAACTGCATCTATAATTTGTATGAATAGCAATTTAACCACATGTTGCAAAGGAAACACCGTAAAGAAATAGCATAGGAAAGGATCATGTAGAATAAATCTTCTGATGAGGTTGATCAATCCACTCAAGGGAGTCAATACTACCATGATGAGGAAGGTGATGATGGAGTGGAATAGAAGACGAAAACCTCTTTTGAGGTTACTTAGAAGAGGATCAAGGAGAAACCGACTCTTTCTTCCAAGGAAATGGTGATGTTAATTATACCAGAACAATATACAAAGAAACGTACTGATATGAAGGTTATAGGGAATATCGTTTCATAAAACATAATGGTTGATCCTGAGAGAAAGCTTGCTACTGAGAATGATAAGAAACGAATAGAAATTATGCTAGAGAGTGATGATAAGGAGGAAGAGAGTGATGTTGATTAGAGAAATTTGAAGATAGTTAAAGGGCTACACATTCACACTAAGCTTCTTGATGATTTTAATGATTTTATTCAAAGGGGAATGTCTCCTAATCAGATGGCGGAGTACATACAATATCATAGTGGTTATCTTCAAGAAGTGATGACTACATTGTTAGAGGCCCTTTTTAAGGTTTTTCGAAAGGGATTTTCCAAGGAAGTTTCCAAGAGAAACATTTACTTGTCCAAATCTCCTAAGAATGAAGATTCCAAATTGCCATTGTTGAATGCAATTGATGATTTTTGCAAGCATTCTAGTGCAGATGTAGTCAAGGATGTTAATTTGGCTCTAAAATTTTTATATGATGATGGAATATTAGAAGAAGATGTTATTTTCCAGTGGTATGATAATCATACTTTCGGTGCCCAAGGAAATAACTCTTCAATGTGGAAAAATGTTAAGCCATTTATTGAGTGGTTCAGAACTACTAAGTCTGAATTCAAATAGAATTAGTTAGCGAACTAAATATGTTTGACTGTTTCAAGTTGGTTCACCAAACAGATGAACATAGTGTTTCAAAATTGTTGATTCTTTTATATCTTGATGCTTCCACCAGGCTTTTCCATATATCAATCATTAAAAGAGTTTACATTAGGGCAATGTTGCTATTGTTTAAATTGGTCCATATATTGTTAAGTGGCACACTATTACCTATATTAATGAAACATTTCTTGTTAATTTATTTAGCTAGGTAGGGTGCCCCTATTTCCCATTTATTTCTTATTTTAACGTGAATGCTATTAATTAAGTATAGATAATTACTTTATAAATATTTTATTTAAATTATCTTTAATTTTTTTTTGAATAATATTAAATCTAAATTTTATTTATAATTTTTTTATAAAATATTATTTGTTATCTAAATTCATGTTATCGATTAATCATATTAGAGAAGACATATATATTTTCAAAGGTATGAGAGTATGATTATTTCAATTCCATGGAAAAAGTTATGCACACCATGTTTAATCTTATAACTAATCAAATTGCAAAAAATAAATATAAAAATTGTCAAATAATATTAAATTTCATAGAAAGTATTATAATAATATTAAATTTTAGAGACAACAATTTTATTAACCTTAAATGCTAGGATTTTTTGCAAATCTTATGTTTGTGCACTAACAATACTGCCAAATCCCAATCTATGTTTGCGAAAATCTTATGTTTGTGCACGAACAATAATGCCAAATGCCAATAATTCTTTATATTAAATTTATAGTGTGCTTTGCCAAATGCCAATCATTGTTTCTATTAAATTTATAGAGTGTCTCAATCCCGAGGAAGCACAAATCACCTTCCCACCTTCCCTTCTCTTATGTTTGTGCATGAACAATAAATCCAATCATTCATTCTATTAAATTTATAGAGTGTATCAATCCTAAGGAAGCACAAATCACCTTCCCTTCCATATGAGTCAACAATCTAGATGAAGCATAAGTGTGGCATGTGGCTAGCTCAGTATTGGGTCCCTAATTTACCACCCATCCATTGAAAAAAAATAGCCACCCATCCATTGAAAAAACATAAGTGTCTCTAGCTCAGTATTAGGTCCCTAATTTACCACCCATCCATTGAAAAACTGACCATGATGCATTTTCTACCCCCAAGCCCGATAGAGCATAAGTGTGCTAGGTCAGTATTGGGTCCCTAATTTACCGCCCATACATTGAAAAAACATAACCACCAATCCATTGAAAAAATATAAGTGTGGCTAGCTCAGTATTAGGTCCCTAATTTACCACCCATCCATTGAAAAGCTGACCATGATGCATTTTCTACCCCCAAGCCTAGGACCAAACCAGGGCTTCCAGATACTTATCCTCCCTCCACCCTTATGTTCAACCCTTTAGGCCTTTACTGAGATTCTAGAGGAAATTGCCTCCACCCAAATATCATTGAGGTACTCCATACACAATTTTTCTCCACCCTCACTATACTCAAAGGTTTAAGGAATTATCTCCACCCTTTAGGGACTCTAGAGAGCCACATTATCCTGAAACTATAAACTATGTACCTCCACCCTATGTTGGGAGTCCAGAGGATACAAAAATTTCTTATCCAAATAATGGAAGTCAATTGGCCTCCACCCAAGAGGGATTGAAGAGAATCATTCTCCACCCCTTATTAAAAGAAGAATGATTCGAGGGTTTTCTTCATGATTTTTTCTCCTTTTCAAGAAAACTAGTTTGTCTTTTATATAGATTTCAGCTATTAAGATGTATATCTATCAACCATGGTTGTTGTTATTCTATCCTAGGGAAATTAATGCCAACATAGCAATAACAAACTAGGGCTTATAATAATACATCCATTAACCATATTGAAGAATCACTCTAGGGATTATTTTTCATCTCTTCTTTTGTTCTAGAGGATTTTTCAAAATAAAAGTAGTCAACTTATCCCTTATATCTGCATCATTAATGTACCCACATGCAACACATTGCAGGGATATCATTTATTTATTTGGTATTAGAATATTTTTCTCTAGATTTCCACATCCACAGTATTAGACATATATTTTTATAAAAAATTCTAGAAAAGTAGCCATCTTTGCATTGTCGTTATGGGAGCCATTAACAATAGAATTTCTAGTCTTCTCATCAAACTTTGATTTGACACCCAATTCAAATCCAAATAACTTTGTCATGTAAGATGGTTTCCTTCCACGATATTTTTCCACATCCATCCTATTAACCATAATTTTTGTGATTCCATTGCCTTGTATTTCTATTTTAGTAAGTAATATAGAAAAGAAACCATCTTTGCATTGTTGTCATGGGAGCCATTAATGATAGAAGTTCCAGTCTTCTCCTCAAACTTTGATTCGACACTCAATTCACATCCAAATAAATTAGTCGTGTAAGAAGGTTTCCTTCCAAGAGCTTTTTCCATGTATACCATATTAAGCATATTTTTCTTGATGCCATTTCCTCGTATTTCTATTTTATTAAAAACATTTAGCATCTTATATTTGTAGAATGAATCATCATGGTTTCTCACACCAATTTTTGGAGAGCCACTATGATTTCCATCATTCTTAGGAACATGGTATGTTTTCCCATATGATGTAAATTGTGCATTCTTAACTCTGTTGGATACACGAACCCGTATGGGACCAAGGTAAGGCCTACTGGAGCTCACATTATCCATTAATAGTTGATCCCATATCAACAGGAAGACAAACTACCATACCCCTCATTATAGTATATATCCAAGAAACTTTATCTAAAACTAGATATATATGCCCATGTCATAGGGATAACTACGAAATCTATTAAAAAAATTCCTATTATCAGATATAAGTAACAAATAAAGATACTTGATTTCATTCAATACATCCTCTAAATTTCATACATTGACACACTTTTATGAATAATCTCCTCCACTCAGTAGCTTAATTTTGAGTATATATGTATACAATGTTTAAAAAAAAATTCAAATTTTTTATATGAGGAAAAATGGAAAATCTTGAGGCAGCTTCAGGATATAAAAGCCTCAGCAATTTGGAAATAGTACATTGATCTCTTTGGTGACACCACTTAATCGTCTTTTGTAATTTCCTCCAGGGCTATTTGAGGAAGGTTTCGTGTTAGAGGGGTTTTGGTTTCCTATCTATAGGGGTAAACTCTTATATTTAAGCCTTTTTTAAAATTATTTTATGTCTCCCTTGGAAGTTGGGTGGTTGAAATTGTGAAGTAACCTTAGTACCTATCACTTGGAAGTTGTGTGATTGAAATTGTGAAGTAACCATAGTATCTACATCTAGACACTACATATTTTATGGAGTATATAATGTAAAAGTAAATTTAAATGTTGGTCTTTGTGTTTATATTTTGTTCGTTCAGTTCAATGGGCTCATTTTTTGGTCTGGTCCGCAAAAAGATATTAGTGAAGGCTCAATGTTGGAGTGAAATTTTTATGTAGAAGAAACTTTATTATCTAGCCTCTACACAAAAGTATTCCTTTTCTTATTGGATGATAAAACTCCTACGCTAAATGTGAATCCATTCCAACAAGAGCATTTGGGAACTCATCCCGAGAAGAGAGACACTATAATTGCTCCTTTGTTGAAGGTAGACACTACATATTCATATTTCCATTTCAAATTTTGTCTTACAAATCCAAATCACATTGAAAAAAGAGATGCAGTCGAAACTACATAGAATATTGAGAAGAGAAAAGGACTCTATACGGTAAAAAAAAATTCTCATTAATCTCACCAACTTCACATCTATACATTTCTAAACATGCAAATAGTATGATGAGAATAAAATAATTTTTTCCCTCAAAGGCAAATGTCAAAGCCAACATACGTTGGTCTGGAATCTTCACAAGGACACTCCATCCACTTCCTCAAACAAAAATACTACATAGAACTCAGTCAAAGTTAGGCTTAAAGAAGATTAACAATTTATCAACAAGGACATAGTGGAAATAAATAAGCAGAGCTCCCCTCATGCAAATGATGACTAGGATGAAGCAATTAGTAATTTAAACCTCAATGGTTATAGGGGGCATGCATATATTTACTAAAAATATGATAGCTTAATTTGTATCCAATATATCCAATATTATTATCATTGATAATGATAAAATAACCTTTGTCAAAGAATATTGGGACTTTCCTTTTGCAAGATAGTAAATTTAATAGGGTCAATTAAGTACCCTAAAAAACTGCCACTACTTGCAAATTTCAAATGTTTGAAAAGATAAAATTCAATTTTAGGTGGAAACCAAAAATAAAATAGCAGAACAAAGTTTGAAAAAGTGAATGCATCATGTCATAAAGGATCAAAAATGAAAATTCAATTGCAAGAAAGTCATTGGAACTAATAAACGGACTATCAATTAAATTTTTAACAAAAATGTCACCAAATTTCTCAAAAAAAAACCACCACCTAAAAATGTCCCCAATAATGTGACAATTTCTTTACCCTTGAATTGAGTAGAATATTTTCATAACCAACTGCCATCACACAAAATACCAATTAGATATGAATACCAATGAAATGATTCCTCAGAAGACATCCAACCTGACGAGTTCCCACCCAACTGTCAATTGTTCATTAATCTCTCGTAACCATTTAATATCACAAGACATATATTTTATACTATGTTTGTGGGATATGATTTACCTGTCTGCTGGTAGTTGTAGGAGCGAAGGAGATTAATATGATCCACTGTTATGGTCTTTTCACATCTATGAGTTGGGAAAAGAGATTTTTGATTAAAATTTGAGGTGGTCTCTCCAAAATTTTCTTGGAAAGAATTGTGCTTCAAGTGTGGACTTGCAATATCTCCTAGCAACAACATATTTCCAGTGAGTCTGAGAAGAAATTGCAATATTAGGCTACAAGTATGCATGACATGAACTAATTCAATTGTTGGCTTTTCTTTATTATTCATTCTTATCCCCTTCCTAGCCGCTATGATCCTCAATTAAGATCTCTAACACCCATTTTTGGTTAGGTTATTGGATTATGAAGCCTTTGGCTCCTATGTATTTGTGAAATATAACACTCTTTGCAAAAAAAATATGTAAATTGGGTATTGTTTTTTTTTTTTCCTGGAGGATGGAAAGAGTACTTAGTATAACTATGTAAATTGAGTACTGCTTTTTTTTGGATGATGCCCAGATTACTTAATACATTGTACTAGAGTGATTTCTAACTTCATTATTTCACCATTCAGGGAATGAGCACATATTTAACTGTCCCTATTGTTGTATTTGTATGATTTGAATATATATATATATATATATCTATATATATGTATATATATGTATATATATATATATATGTATATATATGTATATATATATATATATATATGTATATATATGTATATATACATATATACATATATATATATATATATATATGTATATATGTATATATGTATATATATATATATATATATATATATATATATATATATATATATCCCATGTTGGATGATTTTAGTAGAGTACAATGGCAATGACACTGTTTGGGGTTTCTGTGTTATTTATGAATTTCTTTGAGAAAAATCTATGACTACTTTGGAGAGAGGAATTTAAAGGAAGCACTTTAGATATGGATGAATGAAAAATATTGTGCGGAGTGTAAATCATCTATTAAATGGTATAATGAGTGTTTTCAAATGGGAATCTATCCATTTTGATTTTTTTACAGTGTTTGGATTGTGTCTCACTGCGACCACAATAATAAATTTATATATTTTTTTAATTTCAATTATTTCTATGTTCACAATCTTTAATATGGTTGGATGTGTGACTAAAATATTTCAAACATGGAACTTTAACGTGCACATTATTACTCCTCTAGTCTATTCTCACTAAATAAATATCATATTTTTCACAATTATTATTTTTTTTGTTCGACCCACAAGGATTTGATCATCGAATATCCTGATTTACTTAGTGATTCATAAAACTTTCATTGGAATTTTTTCATACTTGTGCTAAAAAAAAAAATACACCCAATTCTTGGTATACAGTAACAACTGCATCTACAATTTGTATGACTAGAAATTGCACCACACGTTGCAAAGGAAACACTATAAAACAGTAGCATAGGAAATAGTACTGCAGAAGAAATGATGAGGTTGATCAATCCACTCGAGGGAGCTAGATGACCATGCTGAGGACGGTGATGATGGAGTGGAATAGTGGACGAAAACCTCTGTTGAGGTTTCTTAGAAGAGGATCAAGGAGAAATCGACTCTTGCTATGAGTGAAATGGTGATTTTAATAATACCTGAAGAAGATACAAAGCAACATACTCATGAAGCTTATAGGGAATATCGCTTCAAAAAACACAATGGTTGAGCGTGAGAGAAATCTTGTTGTTGAGAATGATAAGAAACCCATCAAACTTATGCCAAAGAGTGATGATGAGGAGGAAGATATTTATGTTGATGAGAAAAAATTGAAGACAATTAAAGGTCTACACATTCACACTAAGCTTCTTGTTGATTTTAATGATCTTCTTCAAAGGGGAAAAACTC